>JBAIZL010000004.1:212692780-213107780 GCA_036971475.1 Prosapia bicincta
AACACTGGTAGCCTGCAGTATAGTTTGTAACTACAAATACAGTATCGGCTAGGTTACTCTATTTTTATAAAAGGCACACACAAGAACATATTACAGTACCTTGTATAAACAATAACACTAGCAATAAAATATGGTATATTAAATCTAATTACGATTTAGTTTTGAAAAAAGTATGTAATTTTTTTTGTATTAAAGTATCTTTTCTGATGATGCCTATACTACGACATTGCAAATATTTGTACTTCTATGACAAATAAGGTGATGGATAACAGGTGACGAATTAAAGAATGACAAATTAGAGAGGTTTTACTGTAGATGAATTTATATTTTGTTTAAGAAATAGATCTTTTATATAAATTAAGTAGGACCTTTTATATAACTGCATTCTAGGACCTATTATTAAATAAGACATTTACAAAAGGTGGGGTGGTAAAAGAAGATAGAGGCTTCTGAGTGTTGTATGTAAGAATGCCTAGAATGATTTTTCTCAGTGAACGTAACATTACACTCTTACTTCTCTCTCCATTACTATGATATTAGAGCATGATATCACCTTCTGTCTCCCAAATCCCTCATTATAATTATCATACAAAACATTGAACACTTTAAGACAACATATACTACCCTTTCAGCAACAAACAGATAAATACAATCTATTTAGTATATATATAAAATAACATGTAACAACTGTCCTAGCTTCTACATCAGCCAAACTGGTAGATCATTCAACACATGCTTCAATGAACACACCAATGACATAAAAAACAAAATCCAGATACCCAACACATTTACAAATATATAAAATTTCAAAAACCTGAAAAATCAAGTATTACTGAACACTTGAGTGATTCGACAATGGTCAAGTGACCGAAAGGTCCCTCATCACTCAAGGTAAAATTATTGCACTTAATGGTAGATAAAATTACTTACAATAGTAATATATTAACTTCATATATATATATATATATATATATATATATATATATATATATATATATATATATATATATATATAATTGTATTTTGGTAAAATTGAAAAAAGGGCAACAGTAACTCTTCACCAAGGAAGTTGAGAGATCAGACCTAGTTGCAGAGGGGGAATTTATTGCAACGTGATTGGTCAGACAATGTAAAGGGAGCTTATTTACCGGTGTATATATTTCATGAAAAATGTTCTTTTATTAGTAATTTGGTTTATAAATTTATCTCTGAAGATGATTGCTATGCAGTTAAAATGTACATAGGTATTAAATAGATTAAAAAGTTATTTGTGGTATAGAGGCTTTATTTATTTGAATTATACGGAACAAAATGTTACCAGTTTTTTCTGTACATGAAAACAAAAAATTATGCTCAAAGGTTTGAGCTATCAAAGGTTGTAGCAAGATTTGAGCTACATTTTATTTCATTATATGTTTCTCTAATTCATTGCAAAAACAATCACACACGAGGCGTATACTGAAACTAAGTACCGTTTCATTCTACTGCCGCCGTAGCGCTGCAATCGGAGTTCCGCGCATGTGCACTAGTTGTCCTTGTTCACTGGCTATCGAGTCACGCCATTTTAGTTGTTGTACGTTGTGTTTTCAGTTTTCTCTGAATGTTTAAAATGTTTAAGACAATAAGTGTTCCCGCCGATTGTGAGATTCGTTCTGTAATAAGATTTTTGAACTTCGAGATGTTTACGGGGAAGACGTGATGAGTGAATTAATGGTGAGAAAGTGGGTTAGAATGTTCAATAGCAGTCGAACTAATGTGCATGACGAGAATCGGAGCTGTCGACAGTCTCTCTTCACCGATGATCTGGTAAGGGCAGTTGATGAAAAAATCCGAGAGAACAGACGTTTCACTATGACAACGCTATCTTACGAATTCCAACAAATTTCGTACAAAATTGTTACGGGCCGTAGGTTATCGCAAGCTGTGTTCTCGATGGGTTCCAAAAATGCTGAATGACGTGCACAAAACCAACTCGGAAGTGCTTTGACTTTTCTCACACGGTACAATGATGATGATTTTTTAAACAAAATTGTAACAGGTGATGAAACTTGAGTCAGTTATGTCACACCGGAATCCAAACAGCAGTCAATGGAGTGGCGTCACACGCAATCCCCGAAGAAACAAAAATTCAAGACGACAATGTCTGCACGAAAAATCATGTGCACTGTCTTTTGGGATCAGAAAGGTGTTTTGCTGATTGATTTTCTCCCAAGAGGTGAAACCATTAACGCAGCAAGGTATTGCGAAACCTTAAGAAAACTAAGGCGGCCAATTCAAAACAAACGAAGAGGAATGCTCAGTAACGGAATTGTGCTGCTCCATGATAATGCTCGGCCACACAACCGCTAGTGACACTCAAACATTGGTTCAACAGTTTCGTTGGGAGCAGTTCGATCACCCGCCCTACAGCCCGGACTTGGCTCTGTCTGATTACAACTTGAAGTGTGGGCTAGGCGGTCAACGCTTTGAAAACGACGATGAAGTGAAAACTGTCGTGGAGTCGTGGCTGTATTCGTTGGCAGGAACCTTCTACGAAAAGGGTATAGACAAATTGATCACCCGCTACGACAAGTGTTTGAACATCGGTGGCAACTATGTCGAAAAATAGTTTAAGGTATATACTTTCATGTGAAAATAAAATTTTGTTGAAAAAAAATTGTTTTAGTTGTTTTTTTTAAACCGGTACTTACTTTCCGAACATGCCTCGTATAATATATGAATAATATGTGTATATACGTAATTACGTAATTAAGTAATATATGTATAATATGAATATGGTATATTTTTCTGGAAAAATTTACAAAAT
The DNA here is from genome assembly GCA_036971475.1 of Prosapia bicincta. Classification (NCBI taxonomy): domain Eukaryota; kingdom Metazoa; phylum Arthropoda; class Insecta; order Hemiptera; family Cercopidae; genus Prosapia; species Prosapia bicincta. The sequence continues at coordinate 212,695,587 of JBAIZL010000004.1, forward strand.
AGTGATATAATTCTGGGAATTATTAGCATCAATTAATTCAAGAGTTATTGTTCTCTTTATCTTATGAAGAAACATCTGTTTTTTTTACTGGGAAATTACAAAGATAAACAAATATTGATGTAATTTCAATCTATTAAAAAAAATCTACCCTATATTTGATTTGCATTTTTATTTTGACTTCCAGATGGTCAATACATAATAGAACTTTATTTCAATATATGTAAGTTACTTACTTGTTCTGATCAGGCTGGAATTGGAAAAGATTATCAGTATAAAATGGAATGGTTCCAGCAAGAAGAGAATACACAGTCACATCTTTCAGTTCAGCTTCTGCAGTGGTGATTGCAGCTATAACTGGCGAAAAATATGCATGTACTCGAGATATTTCCTACAAACCAAATGATAAAATTTAGAGCTCTATTACACTTGATTCAACTGTGATATATTACATCATGTTTTATTTGAACAAAATGTACTAAATACACTGAAAGTTTTGAACTAGATATCAATGTGTCAATTTTGAACCAGAACCAATATCTTGTCTAAAGTTAATTATGATGTTTCAGTTTCATAAAATATAAAAATATAAATAACAAAATCAATAATAAAAATATTGCATTTAAATAGTTATAAAAAAAAAGTTTTTTTTTAATACTTCTTAAAACGTTTCGTAGCAAAAAGCAGTGACTAAAATTCCATTTCAAAATATCCAACAATAACAGATCTTAAACCTGACAAAAATCATAGAATATTTCATAAAAACATAACTAAGAGATTAAAAATAGCAAGTTTTTAAATATGCAGTGAGTATTTCTTTTACTCATTGGTTAGTTTTAAACTGTCCAGCCCTATATCATACGAGGTCTGTTCAAAAATTACGCGGACTGTTTGAATTTCGCTGCTCTAGTTAGTTTCAGGAGAATCCGCTTGGTGTCGCTAGGTTCATATAAATCAGCTGATTAAAACGCGGTATTTCATTTGTTGATGAGTTACACATAGTTTAGTAGAGAGTGTTTTTTTCGTTTGTCAGATTGTAAAATGGACAGCCTGAAGGAGCAACAAATCGCTGTGAAATTTTGTGTAAAACTAGGGAAATCTGCAACAGAAACATTTGCCATGCTTAACACAGCCTACGGCGATGTTGCCATGAAGCGTACTGCATGTTTCAAGTGGCATGAACGTTTCCAGGGTGGCTGACAGTCGATTAAAGACAATGAGCGTCCTGGACGTCCCACGAAGAGTGTGGGATATCAGTTGGATCTTGTTACGAGATTTTGACCGAAAAATTGAAGATTCACCGCGTCATTGCGAAATTTGTGCCAAGCCTGATACCCGACGACCAAAAAGCCAATCACGTCCAAGTTTGTCGGGAACTGCTTGATCGTTCAAATGAAGATGAGAACTCTTTGTCAAGAATTATAACCGGTGATTAATCATGAGTGTATGGTTACGACATTGAAACGAAGGTCCAATCATCCCAATGGGTGAGTCAAATGTCCCCAAGACCCAAAAAAGCTCGCTAAGTTCGGTCGAATGTGAAGGTGATGCTGACAGTTTTTTTTTATGCTAAGGGTGTTGTTCACTACGAGTACCTCCCTGAAGGCTCTACAGTCAACCAGATTACCTACATTGAAGTACTGAAACGTCTGAGGGACGCCGTCTGACGCAAAAGGCCAGAACTGTGGAGAAGTGATAACTGGTTTTTCCATCACAACGCTCCAGCTCACTCAACATTCAGAACTCGTGAGTTTTTGGCCAAACACTCGATCACTGTTCTTTCCCACCCCCCTACTCACCTGACCTTGCTCCTTGTGACTTTTTCTTATTCCCAAAACTCAAAAAACCAATTCGTTGCTCCTTCAGGCTGTCCATTTTACAATCCGACAAACGAAAAACACTCTTTACTAAACTGCGTGTAACTCATCAACATATGAAGATATCTGCGACTGAAATACCGCATTTTAATCAGCGGATTTATACGAACCTAGCGACACCAAGCGGATTCTCCAGAAACTAACTAGAGCCGCGAAATTCAAACAGTCCGCATATTTTTTTAACAGACCTCGTATTGTGTAAAACACAGCATGGATTGAATACCAACCACAGGTGCTATCTGATGACAGCATTGAGAAATATACTCAAATCTGCCTCATATTATTATAAGTATCAGTAGGTTCATCCAAGCTGTTTGTGTTTTCTCATTGTTACACTTAAATTTTGTGAGTACCTTGACTCTTCTTGATGTCAAACTTTTCCTTACACTGGTTTTCAAAATTATTTTAACCTTTGAAACAATCTACACCATTACATTTGCCAACACATACCCAAGACTGATTTATAAAACTAAACTGACATTTACAATTATGCTCTCTTTGTCGGCTTTTAATATGCTTTCTTTGTCAGCTTTTAATATGCTTTCTTTGTCAGCTTTTAATATGATTTCTTTATCGGCTTTTAATATGCTTTCTTTGTCAGTTTTTAATATGCTTTCTTTGTCAGCTTTTAATATGCTTTCTTTGTCAGCTTTTCCCTTGAAATTTTCTAACTTAATATTTCGGAACATTAACTACTAGTTTTATAGTATGCCTCATATCTTTAAGTCATAACAAATTATATTTACTATGTTCCCTTTGATAGGCGTAGTAAGATTAAACATTGGGAAATTTAGATTTTGAAACGTGTTGCATATGCTTATCTGAAGCATGAAGACATTAATATATTATAACAAGGGCCAAGCAGACTAAACATTCAACAAACAAAACAACAGTTTCTTGAAGCAACGACAAATATTGTCGATGAGAAACCGAAGTCATGCCGCTTAACACATTTTCTAGGGACGAGATAGCTTCGTCAATGGGAAGCAATGGGTTAACTCCATTTTTATTAAAAATAGAAAATAATAATGATAATACTGTTAATTCTCTTAAACAATAAAATTATTTTGTAGTCATTGAATGATTTTTAAAATTACTTGATTTTCAAGAAGATTTGTAGCAATGGCAACAAAAGGATGTCTCTTTAAGTATGAAGACACGTCACCTCCTGATAAATAGAAGCTAGTATCTGCTAACAGCCTGTTAACACCTTCTTTCTCCCAGTTAACAAATATTCTCCACAAAGAGAACCAGCCGGGCCTGAAAATAATATTAATATATTGAATGGTATAACTTTCTTTACATGCATTTTGTTTAATTAGACCTTTAGATTTAACCGGATCAGTTTTCAAAAAAAATAACTTTTCTATTAATATACTACTTACATTTCTAATATTAAACAATTTTTAATGTGATAGTTGGAACATTGGGTACTGTAGTTGTAGACACAGGTTAGTACTGACACAATATTTTACTCTCTCAATGAGCAAGTATGATATAATACTTTTATAATACACAAAGGATAATCTTCCAGTGGGTCCCTGGCCATTGCAGATTGAGAGGGAATGAAGAAGCTGATGAAGTAGCGAAATTGGCCTCAGCAATCCAACCTGCTGACCAAGAGATAAACTTCCTCTTATACTGTCAAAAGTCTGCAGAGCGATGTTTCAGGAGAAAGTGGACTGAGGAGTGGTCACAATGTCCTATTGGTCGATCCTTATTTAACCTTCTGAAGCAACCGGCAAAAGAAGACATGTATAGAGAAGTCAAGAGAAATCTATGTACTTTTGCGGCCAGAGCTCGGATTGGACACATTTTAACCCAGGGCTATTTTTATTGGTTCAATTTAGCGGCATCACCCGAATGCCAAAGTGGAGGAAAAGACCTGGAGGATACCCTCATTTAATATTGTTATCCAGATCTGGCCAGGGACCTTTTAAGGCCAGAGGCTTTGGACATCAATACTTTACTCACAAACCAAAATGATTGGAACCCTGTGATGATAATTTATCATGGACATCGGGTCATCGGCTACAATTGCTGGACACCTGCTGGAAGAAGTAAGCAATGATACAGTTATAACTTGCAGTTTTTGTGTTGTGCATCTTATGTTTTCTATAGAAATTACACTCCTTTGTATTATCTTGGCAAAAATAAAACACTACCTAGTGATTTATTCAGCAAAAAATGCTGAATAAATCAGTAGTAGTGGGTTTTTTTGCCAAGATACAAATAAGTGTAAGATACAGTTATGTTTTTGGATAAAAAAACTGTATGAGTGAGCCCATACTTGTATGATTTTATTTTGGATATACCTCAATTACTAAAAAGGGTGGAGGTGGAGCACTTTGTTAGCTGTTGTTTGTCAACTACCCTGCTACTTAGGTGGTGTTTGTCGTTGAGAAAACATGGATATTATTACTGCTTACAATCAAAGTTGTTTGAGATATTTTTATATTCCCAGTGATTTTTAGTGATAAAATTATTGAAGATAAATGCCCGGTTAAAATTCTCGACGAGGTTGTGTAGAATTATTCTTAAATATGACTTTATTATTGACAGTGATGATGAGTAGAGTGACCATCTTAATAAAAAAAAATATTCTCTCACAGAACCCTTAAAAGACAAAAACATTAGTGATCAACCTTAAATTAGTGGGCTGTTTCAACCAAATTTTTGACAATAATATTTTTAAGATATTGTAGCTTGGTATTAGTGTATGTATAAATTTTGTAAAGTATAGTTCATGGCAAAAAAATTATTCAAAACTCACAGATGCAATTAAAATTTGTGCCTCATAAGTAAATTATTGATTTTGATCTCCTTGGAGTCTTAATATTTTGTTATTAAGAGAATAACACAATATTTACCCTGACTAACCCTACTAGTTTTTTTAAATTTTGTGCAGATGGTAAACATTAAACACATCATAGAAATTTTTTTTTAAGTGATAACTCATAGCAAAAAAAAAAAAATTACAACATAAATTATTTGTAAACATACTGCCATTGTATTTTTTTATTAGTTTTTTCTGATCACATTATTTCTAATAAATATATTTAATAAATAAATTATTGTAACTTATTCGTACCCTAAAAATTTTTTTTAGTTCCAAGCAGCTAAAATTCAGAATTTCTTATCATAAAAAGTAGAATATTTAAATAATATTTTTTTCAAACTTAAAAATAACTTCTTATTTTTATACTGTAGCAAAATTTAAAAATAAAACAATAAAAAGAACAATATATAAATAAAATATTTATTTGTAAATCAGATTTGTAAAGTCCCATATAACTTTAGATGATCGCTAGTACTCACTGATACTGATCTTTCATAATGAATTTCTTGGCCGGCCTATTCTTATTCCACAACTCATAAAATTTATATCTGTCCACTAATTCAATCTTTCTGAGTATTGTTATATTAGAATATGGTAAATGCAAACTCAAATAAACCACAATCTACACTACTGGATAACAAACGAATCAACTACCATCAGTTGTTATTGATTGGCAGCAAGTCAATTTCAAGTTATAAATAAATAATTATGGATGATTCCTTATAATTTGTACTTAGGAAATGTTTTACCAACACACACAGTATGCTGTAGTAGAAAGTTTTAGAGGCAAAACAAATTGAAAGTTTATAACAGGGTTCGTGGGCCTATCTGATGATAGAGCTTTAATAAAGGTCAAAATTAAATATTTCCATGAGACAGTTTATATAATAAATTGACATCTTGATTGTGAAGCTCCATGTTTAACATTTTATTAATGTAAATAGTTTTAAGAGCATAAAATAAAGCTTTGCAAGATTTGTACAACATATTTTTTTTAAATGTTGCTATCCATATGTGATTATATACGTTCTCTCTATCTGTTCTTGTCCAAATGTTTTATCTTTGTTCCATAACTATGGACAGCATCATTAGGCCAGTAATACTCTACTATTTGTTCAATAATTGAGCACCTATAGATAGTAAACGATAAATGCTTTTAAAATATACAGTACTTGTATATGCTACATATTTGTTTAGAGGATCATATACTCCAAGAAATAAAAAAAATACAATGAAGATTTTATCTTAATAAAGGAAGATGTTTGACAATTTTAGAAAATTTGGAAATTTATAAAGCAAAGTTTAAAAAATGTAATAAATATAGTCAAACATTATTTTTAAAAGTTTGTTTATTAAATTGCTAAACGCGACGAGTCGAGAGGAAGCAAGGTCTGCAAGTGGTGAGGCCTTTGCTAACAGTATATAAAGACAATCTCAAGATTTGTGGGAACAGTACTATTACAGTTTTGAAAATTGAGTCATTCTGCAACACATCAACGAAAGAAAATATTGTAATGTTGGGAAAGGTAGAAAAATGTACTTTAATATTAATGATATTAGTTATTTAGTAACGTTAAAAATATTTAAAAAATATTCTAGGTGTTAAATTTATGGCGAAAGATACTAAAATGAGTTGACACAATAGACTATAGTCTCTTTTTCTCAAATCGTCAGGTTTGATAGTGATATGCAACTTAGAAAACTCAGGGATCAATGAACATACCCTTGTTTTTAAGTGGTTAAGGGCATATAAATAGTTAATGTTTTCAGGTAGCTTAAAGTTCATGATATTTTTATTGTAAAACTAGGAGGAGGTTAGAGATACATGTTCTCTTGTCTGAGAGTTGCCTAGCTTTATATTAGCAGGCAGGAGATACATATAGCAACCATGGTGTGTGTATTCATAATTCTTGAGCTTGATTAAATTGAGTAACAAGTGCACAAATATTTTCTAATAAAATTTTCAGGGAAAGATTGTGTAAGTATAGTAATTCATTTTAACATTAAAAAACATACATACAGAGGTAAGAGGGCTATTCAGAAAGTAAAGAACGTTTCTGTCTGACGCCGCTATGCGCGTGCCGATCTCGTACATTTTGGTGCGTGCGCACTCGGCAACTCAGTCGGCGTCCAGCAGTGACAACGGGAACATTTCCGCGCTGCCCGTTTTTTCGCAATTTCAACTGAAGATGTGCACTGCGATTGAAAATCCCACCAGTTGTGAGGTGCAGCCAGTGAAACGGTTTTTGTTGGCAAAAAACTTAAAACCGATAGACATTTATTGCCAAGTGTGTGAAGTTTACGGAAACAATGTAATGAATGAAAGTTCTGTAAGAAAATGGTGCATTCAGTTTAAAAAAGGCCGAACTGACGTTCATGACGAAGCGAAGAGCGGACGCCCAAGCATTGTGACTGATGAACTGGTCACTAAAGTTGATGAAAAGGTTCGCGACAACCGCCGATTCACGATAACAGAGCTTTCACTTTGTTTCCCACAAGTTTCACGGACTTTGTTGTTTGAAATTGTCACACAAAGGTTAGGTTACCACAAATTTTGTGCAAGATGAGTGCCGAAAATGCTCAATGACCGCCATAAAAGTCAGCGAATAGAGGCAAGTTTGACATTTCTGGATGTCTACGACAAACAAGGTGATTCACTACTGGATCGCATCGTAACTGGTGATGAGACATGGGTAAAACGCGTTAATTGCGAAACAAAATTACAGTCCATGGAGTGGGGCACACAAGCTCCCCCAAAAAACCAAGAAAATGTTTGCAAACATTTTCAGCAAGGAAGTTTATGGCGACAGTTTTTTGGGACAGGCAAGGTGTGCTTCTTATTGACTTTCTTGAACGTGGTGCAACAATAAACTCTAAGCGGTACTGTGAAACCTTGCGCAACCTTAGGAGGGCAGTTCAAAACAAGCACCAAGGGAAATTGACGTCAAAAATTTTGTTTGTGCATAACAATGCCCGACCTCACACAGCAAACCACACCAAAGAACTCCTTGAGTCTTTCAAATCGGAGGCTTATCCTCATCCTCCCTATAGTCCTGACCTTGCACCAAGCGATTTTCACTTGTTTCCAAGAATGAAGACCTGGCTAGCAACACAGCGCTTTGACGACGACGCGGAGCTCAAGGCGCGCATCACTGACTGGCTGACATCGCAGGCGGCAGATTTCTATAATGAAAGAATTTCAAAGCTTGTCCACCGCTACGATAAATGTCTCAATTTGTTTGGCGAGTACGTAGAAAAGTAGTATTTTAGTTGCTCTTTCAGATGTATATAATAAAATTTTTTTATTGTACTTATTTTTCTTTTTATTCCTTACTTTCTGAATAGCCCTTGTATTATAAACTACTAATTCTTAGGTATAATAATGCTTACCTCTCTTTAATATCATCAATTTTTATATCTGAAGGCAGCGCCATGATAACGACATCAAGCAAGTCATGACGTACAGCATATTTCAGTAAACTTTTGTCAAAATCTTCACAAGGTAAGTTGGCTGTTGATTTCTGAAAAATTTGTCTGTACTGGAGCAAAAGCTTGCAACAGCCCAGTCTTCTCAACACTAACTCAGGATTGTTTTTTTCTAATGAAAGGAACTTGCCATAACTAAAAATAAAATAAATAAATTGTAAATATCATAACATTTTTTAAAAATATTACAAAGTCACATTTTAATTAAAATAAAGCAAAAGATAATTATAATAAACTACAATAATTAAAACAACTATCAACTGGGCCAATAAACTGCACCTCACACAGCAATCAACAGGAAGAAAATGGAAAAACCTTATCACCACAGGACCTATTGACTACAGACTTACACGAGCTGTAGGCGTTCCAAGTTCAGAATGCAGACCTGCCATGGCTACCTGGCTGCCCATCTACATCGCATCGGTGTGCTCCCAACACCAGAATGCCCTCTCTGTGGACATGATATGATAAATGCGGATCATCTGCCGAAATTCAATACACTTGACCATTCCGGAGATGATGATGACCCCCTTAAGGAAGTTCATCTTTAATGGTCAGCGCGTCACCAAATGGCTCAACAGCCAATGGTGGGCATTGGCTAGTAAGTAAGTATAATAACAATAAATAATATCTTTTATGTGTGTCCTAAAATATTTGGAAATGTATACTTTAAGTCCATTTGCTATTGAATTGTAATAATTGTACCATATTTTAATAATAACTCTATATTTCTTTGAATTTTTTAAAAACAATAACTAATTTGTTAAAAAACTGAAAACCAAACCTTATTTATTCCTAAGTATCAGCATAAACATACAACAAAAATCAGAAATACTTTACTGAGTAAACAGAATAACAATAGTGTCCTCAGGACTAAGTTAGTTATTTATTACAGTACTCAATATTTTTTTCATTTAATGGGTTACAGAATTAAAATGACTCCTTTTTCACGACTAAACACAGCCTGGGAGTCAGGGTGAATCAGCTTTTCAGATTTCAAGGAAGGTAATGTGGTCAGCATTATTATTCAACTTATTGTTCCTCTAAGTATTCATTTTCACAAGCTGATTTGAGATAGAGGCTAAAAAAGTATTATACAATCTAATTTTAATACCAAGTTCATATCAGCTGTCCATTTATACTTCTTTTGTAGCAATTGAATCAAATTCTTTACATCTTCTAAGCCTTTCTAGTGCTCATTTTCATGATTATTATTCTACAGTCATTTTAAAAACATTCCTACATCTCCCATTCTAGCTTCATAACTTGCACAAGTTAGTCTACTACACATTTAAAAATCTTAATGACTACTAGAATCAAAATACCACTGTTCAAATCTTGTCTACATTATGATTGAATATTCATCTTAGAATATTAAATAAATTCAATGTACTCTATTATATTCATTTAAAGTGAATGACCATGTTTTGCAGTTCAGAATATAACAGGTAGAATTAACATCCTATACGAGGTGTGGCTATTAAATAACGAGACTGACGTTGCGGCAGCAAAAGTGCGCATGCGTAATCCGCCATTGACTGTCAGCTGTTTAGTGTGAAGCTTTCTCTTCAAAATGCCCTTAGCCTCATCTACGTAAGTAACACGGTTTAGTTATAACCTTCATTTCCGTTAACGTTGTTATTTTGTTTTGCCGAATAGTGTAATAATAGAGCAACGAATTGTTGTTAAATTTCACTTTAAACTTGGAAAAACCGCTACTGAAACTTATAATTTACTGAAAGAAGTGTACGGCAGTGAATGTTTATCCCGTGCACGAGTTTTTGAATGGTTCAAACGTTTTAAAGATGGCCGACAAGACGTTGAAGATGATTCGCGGCCAGGTCGCCCTTCAACGTCAAAAACGGATGACAATGTCGAAAAAGTTGCTAATTTGATTCGGTCTGATCGTCGATTGAGTATTCGTACTATAGCTGAAACTGTAAACATTGATAAAGAATGTGTACGGCAAATTTTACATGACAATTTGAACATGCAAAAAGTGTGCGCCAAAATGGTGCCAAAGATTCTCACGTTTGAACAAAAAGAAACTCACAAAAATGTTTGTACTGACATTTTAGATTCCATTAAAAATGACCCAAATTTATTGGAAAGGGTAATAACATGTGAAATCTGGATTAAGGTGAAATCTGCATTAAAAGGAACAAGATTTGAGTCCGTGGAAGCTGTTAAAGAGAAAGCGGCAAGAGTACTAAAAGAGTTGACAAAAGATGACTTTCAGCACTGCTTCCAACAATGGAAAATTCGCATGGAGCGTTGCAGGGATAGAGAAGGGGTGTATATTGCAGGCGATAATAAATAATTATGTATAAAATGACAATAAAACTTTTTACAACGTCAGTCTCGTTATTTAATAGCCACACCTCGTATAATTAATTTTCACTAAATTGTAACACTAATGTATGTCTAAGATACACAGAAATTGGCTTAAAATTTTTACAAAGTTAATGAACACTAAATCATTTAAAAATTTTCATCTATCCTAAATATTTTTAAATACTACTATAAAATGTAATTTCCACTGTAATATTTAAAAATAACATATGAGAATATTGCAGCTAGTATTTATCCAGCAATATGATTCTTGTGATTATTCAATTTGTGAATTTCTAATCAAAACTATCCATTAATGTTATCAGAAACTTTTTACAACAGTGCAGTGAGCTAGTGTTTGTTGGTATAGTTTCCTACAATTAAAAACCACTACAGTAAAAGCTCTATTTCAGGCTCCCTCAGGGTCAGCATATTGCCGGTTATCAACAATTTTCAGATAATAAGAACTTACCTATGTAAAGTATGTAGTATCCATAGCATTATGAAATCTATCAAAGAAAATTGAATGTACTGTTGAAATCTTACCTTCTATATTTGTTTTTATTCAATTACTGCATTTCTGTACGTATTAATAAAAAGCACATGCTTGCGCACATGAAATTTATAAGAAAAAATATTTACGAAAGAAATTTATTGAAACTTTTTTTTCACACAAGTTGCAAAACTTCCTGAGCGTAGTAGCAATTCTCACTTTCAACAAACGTTAACGGGATTGTAAAAACAGCTCCAGCATTACTCCATGAAACGTTAATTTTTTTATGAACTATTTCTAGGTTAGGTTGGTTAATTGGCAGCTGTTTCACATTTGTTTTGTGCTGTATTTTCGATGTGTCCCATCTTGTAACAACAAAAAAAGGTACTGTAATGATTTGTTTTGAAAATGTGCCAGTCAATAGAACGGCGTATAAAAGAGCTTTTACTGTAGTATAAAAAACCAAATATTTAAAAACAGTTTAATAAAAAAATGTAAACACAACTTCCAATTAGAAAATAATGACACTTTTCTTCATCTCAAGTACATCTACTTTATAATGCTATTTGTTTAATAATGCAACATAACCAATAACGTAAATTTGCCTGATAACTCAATGAAAATTACATTGTGAGCTTTAAATACTACGTTTTAGCTAAAATATAATAACTGTCATACAAAATTATAAAATGAGTACCTCTGTTAAGAGAAATATTACCTTACCTTGCCAGCTGGTTAAGCACAGTCTCTTTTGTAAAATCACAAACATCACCTTCAAGTACATGATCAACCATTTCCTGTGTTACAGGCCATTGCAAAACTTGTGATTGAGAGTCTATCCATAAACGTAAAATTTCCACACAGTTGTAACTCAATAAATAATCCCAACAAATGTCTCTGTCTAGGTACTTTAATAGTGTTGAATCTAAAAACATTTAAATGCCTTATTATAAGGAAAGAATTCTTAAATTAACAACCTTAATCATTCTTAACTTAATATATTTATATATAGTGACTGATATCATTATCTAAAGTACAAACTATATTACATATTTCTAAGACAACTTAAAATTTTTTTCTGTAGATAGTTTTTTTTTATATAAGAATTGAAGTGAATTGAAATCCAGAAGTCTTTTTTGTTTTATTGTCTATCCACACAAAAAGCCATTTGGGGTACTAAAGAGTCTCTTCAATATGCTAACCTCAAAATATTGAAAAATGGATTGTGTGACAACCACAAGTGTAAAAGCAATAGAGACTACAGTATCATATTTATTGTAATTAATACACAATTATAAACTCTTACTATAAATATTTGTAGCATGAGTTTATAATTGTTAAATAGCCTTAACTGTTTAAATTACTGTAACCGTGTTAACAATTAATTTTATGTTAGTAGAATAAATATTTTATACACCAACATAGTTTTAAAAAATTAATTTTTTTTATAACGTTAACTTGTAAACTGGAGCACGGTCGATCGAAAACAAAAAGTTAGCCGTATTCAAAAACACTTGGTTTTGTAGTGTGTGTTGCATCAACGGCCATCGCTAAGAAACTGTGGGCGTTGTGGTCATTTAGAAAACTGATACAAGAAATTTTTTTAAAACTTTATGTAAATAATCTGGTTAATATGACAAATCAAATAAAATAATATTTATAACGGCCTTTAGGCCTTGTCAAATCTACATTATTATAATATAAATACTATACCCATATTATAATGTCTGTGGTATGGTCTTTACCTTCCTCTACCCTTCTTCCACCTGTGCTCATCCTTTGAGGTTGCTCGTTAGCTTAAGTTTGAGCAGCTATAAATCCTAAACATTATTTATTCAGTAAAATAAATCAAGCTTTTAATAATAACTAATGAGAACTCAGTGAGAAATATAACACAAAAGGCTAATGTACCCTTTGCGACAAAACTTTGGTTCAATTTACTTCTACAACCCCCGGTCAGTGATGCTTGATGATGGACATACTACCAATCTTTGAAAGTTAACTTGCATAAATACCAAGTAAGATTCTTTTTTAAGTACATATAATGAAAATGATAAGTGAATACAAGAAAACAGTGTTGCAAAGCTATATATATATATATTTAGGTTAGTTCTAGTAGAGCTTAAAGCTTATTTAAGAATTTTTGGACTAGATAGGAGACTGACAGACTTACCTAATGGCAATAGTCCAAAACTACAATGGAAATAAAGACATATAAAAACTTAACACGCTATTGAAATATTTCGATCAAAAATGATCATCAGTTAAGAGAAAACAAAAAATTTAAAAAAACTTTATTTTTCTTTCTTGACTGATGAAGATTATTTTTTATTAAAATATTTCAATAGTGTGTTAAGTTTTTATATGCATGTATTTCCAAGAGATTGCAGTTTTGGACTATTGCCTTAGGTAAGTCTGTCATTCTCCCATCTAGTCCAAAAATTCCTATATATATATTAAATATGGTGATATGTTTTCTTGTAATTTTGTTAGATAATTATTTTCCTAAAGATGCTGATACAGTTTTATCGGCGAAAAGCTTTAAATAAATATATGCATTAAAAGTATTCTTGTTTTTTAAACATTTTCAATTTATTATATATATATACATATATTCAAAACACTTAAGCTCTGCGATATAGTAAGCAACATTAACACAATTTTATCTATTCTCAGCCTGCAAAATTTATCAAAAAGTTAGAGAGAATTTGAAAGGTATTGTTTTATATAACATGTTACTGCTCATTCACCAAAAAATTATGCGATCTTTAACACTGACAGGTCTAGCTTGACACTAAATAAAAAATCTTGAATTTTGTATCAGGTTTGTCTTTTAAACCTGTTCTTTGTTCTGTTTGTAATTGCCACCATAAAGTGTAAGTTGTCTTCTATTCAGCAGTAAAACTCCTCAAGAGCAGCTTTGTTACTTACAAAACATTTTGTCAGTTTATCTATCAGTTCTGTGGGGAGTTGTGAGAATGACAGATTCTATTCCTTTCTCCGCTCTCATTAATCAAGTATGCATAAAGGAGTAATTTCTTAGGTATATTCATATTAATTTGTGTTCTTCGTTATTCCCCCTTACTAGACTTGAAGACATCAAATGTGCCAAACATATAACTCTTTGTGAAAGCTTACTAACATATCGCAAAATATTTGTAATGTTAAAGTGAACTGTTAAGGAAAATAATTTGTCCACATTTGTATTAATCTCTCATGAGCTAAACGGAAATATATAAATAATCATTTTAGTAGTCTGAAATACAATAATTATCCATCTTTTGATTTCTCTCTTCTTAATAATCTTGCCAATTCTATGTTTTTAATATTTACTTCTTAAGACTTCTTAATTTTTGCAATAACTAATTAAAATTTTTGTTTGATTTTTGACTAAATCATTTTCAGTTTTACATTTTATTCTAGACAAAAAGCAACAGACATATTCAAAGTATTACTTGTCAAATTTAAAATTACAAACAGTAAACTGTTAAAAACTCAATAAAGAAACTAGGAAGAGAATGAGGTTGTTATGCATATAGGATCAAATAAACAACTTCACCTACTGTCATTAAAATATTCTGGAATTCATTATACTATTATCTAGACTTCAATTTTATTGCACAGCAAAGATGTTACAATATTGAAAAAACAACCAGTTTCAAGCAATCATTTTCCAAAATTCAACTAAATTTTATAATAAATAATTTTATAATTTTGTCAAAAGTTTTATTTTTGAGGTTTTTAAATATTTTAATGAATTTAGAGAAAAAATTATCTAAAATAGAAAAAGATTTTTAAGTAATATTTTATGAAAACTGCATAGAATTATAGCTGACCTTGAGTGTTGAAATAGAGGTCAGTTAAAATTTGAGTCTTCAGTTCTGATGTATAACTCATTATATTTGAAAGTGTTAACTGTCCTTGTGAGTAGTCCATAAATGAATTTGCACTACAACAAAAAACACATTGTGTAGCTCTTCAGAATTTTAATTATAAAGGAGGATGTTTATTAAATATATCAAAAGTAGACCTCTAATTTGAAAATGTCAATCCATTTATAATACGGACAATTTTTTAATGTTGGGCAAAAAAGGAGATTATTGTCTACTAACCTTGTCACCATTTTTGAAAATAGAAGTTTAATGTTACTTTTAAAAATGTCAATGAATTTATAATAGTGACAATTATTTAATCTTGAACAAAAAAAGAGATGATTGTCTACTAATTTTGTCACAATTTTTGAATCTCAATTATGCATAAATAATTTATTAGGATTTCATTTTATGGAATGAGTCGAAATCTTTAGTTAGCCAGACGCAATGGTTACAAAGACCATGTCGTTGATAAAGTGTTACTTAACCGAAATAATTATTTGGTTGATGTTAATGAGAAGGAGCAGGAAAATTATTTTTTCATATACAAACAAGTATTTTTCTCTTAAGTAAAATATCAGAAATTTATCTCCAAAACTTTGACGAAATAATCACACAAAAACACAACCCTGACGGACATTGGATTAGAACATTTCCCAAAATAGAGCAATAAATAAATATTAATATTATCCTAAATGAAATTAACAACCTACACCCTAACATAAAATTCATCATAGAAGAAGAAATAAACTATCTAGACCTAACAATAACCCAATTTTTATGAAACCTACACAAACCAGAAACACAATACCAAACTACTCTAACCATCCCCCACAACTTAAAATGGCTGATTAAAGTTCACTCTTACATGAAGTGCTAAAAATCCCACTAAAAAATTAAGAAACATTAAAAAAAAATAATAATATATCAAATAGCCCAAAAATGGATACAATATAAAAAAATAGATAAATTAGACATTTTAAAAATATTAACTAAACTAAAATGACTCACAAACAAAAACAAAATGGGCCACATTCACATACTTAGGATCAAAGTACTTAGGATAAGAGGAATAACTAAAATACTAAGAAATAACAATATTAAGAAAACACGAAAATACAGGAAGCGTAATAAAAAAAATAAACCAACTGGAAAAAAATATGTCCTACATTTAATAACGGAATTTATAAAATCGAATGCCAAGACTGTAACAAATAATACATTGGGCAAACAAAAAGGAAATTGAAAGACAGATATAAAAAGCACCTTGAAGCATACATCAAACCAAACACTTATAACTTAAACTTAGCCACACACGCTATCAAAAAAACCATACATTTCCCATATTAGAAAACATACATGTAATAAAAAAACTACAAAAGAGTCTAAAAATGACAACCTGGGAAAAACTAGAAATTTATAAACAGGAAAATAATATAATAAACTAATAAACACTAATAAAATAAAAAAATGATAAATTATTTAACTTAATAGACAAAATAAGCCCCAAGAGAAACCAAAACTTTCCCACAGTGGAGTGAAACCTAAAATATAACAATACCAGTATACCTCAAAAAAATGAAAATCCTACACACCTGGCAACTACAAGAAACTGCTAGTATGAGAATAAGTTCGAAAACGAGAATACGTAACTAATAGATCTCGAAAGTCGACTCACATATATACCAAGTAAACTTTTTCTTTTAGTAAGTGAAAGTAATATATATCTTATTAACGAGTGTATGGCACTCATATTTTACCTTTAAAATCCTTTTACAAAATATGATTATACACAAATAAGCATAATTGTAATGACAAAAATGGGGATAGAAATATGGGTTAACCTTACTGGGTTTACCTTAAAAGATAAATACAAATTTTAACTTTTATCAATAGAACTTGCAAAATTAAATGGCAATCGGATCGCATCGTGCAAATTAAATATATCGGAAATGAATGTCTAGGAGTGGTAAAAGCAAAATTACGTCTTAAAACTCATGATCGGCGGTATTTTCCTGGCAAGAAAACGATGTATCCAAATGTAGAAACGCAGCTAGTCAAGTTTATAAAAGAAAAAAGGAATACAGCTTTTGCTGTGACTAAGAAAATGATACAAAATCCATGCAAGTAGAGCTGCTGAACATCTTAACATAAAATACACAATTTCATGCAAGTCTGGGATGGTGTGTGAGGTTTCTTTGTAGGCATGTTCTTTCGATTCGAAAGCAAACCAATTTAGCTCAACGTTTACCCCATAAAACGATTTTCTTTTATCCCAAAATAAAATTATCGAGTTTCATTGATTTACGTTACAAGTGAGGAGGAGGAATACAGTAGACCCCCTCAAATCCTATCTCCAGAAATCCGAACATGATTTGATGAAAACCAAATTTAAAAAAAAGTATCTAAAATTTAATGAAGTTTGTACTGAAAGTTTGCTACTTATGTAAAACAAGACTGAGATGTGTAATATATTGGAATTGACACTGTAAAAACATTATATAATACGAAGGCCTATACTGTACTACTGTATCACTTCATTAGCACAGAATTTATTGACAGAAAAATAAAAAATACAAACACTAAACTATATGTTCTACTTGAAAAAAAAGACATAAACGCAACTATATTTTTCACATAAAATCAGTAATCTTCATCTAGCGAAGAGACGTAAACCTTCCCGAGGATGGGATGTTGCGCCACCATTGCTTTAGCATAATATCATTGGGTGTTGCAGCTGCATGTTGTTCTAACTAACGCAATGAAATGTCAACTTTTTCATTCACAGAAACTTTCGTGCAATGGTGTCATTCCAAAGACTTTTCACTTGTAGCATTGCCAAACTGTTCAATTTTTAATACAGAAATATGTAATGAATGCTCTAATATTGTTCGTTAGTAAAAAAACGCATTTCTGTCAAATGCAAAATATACAGCAAATCCGAAATCTGAACTTTTTCGGCAAATCCGAAATCCGAACTTTTTCGGCAATTCCGAAATCAGAACTTTTTTTGGCAAATCCAAACTTTTCCAAATCCGAACAGGCTATAGCTCAAATTATTTCAGATTTGAAGGATTCCACTGTACTTTGAATTCACTCGAATTGAAAACGCTGATGAATGTCCCATATTTTGGGATATGACGATGGCTACTTCAATTGAATGAAAGGGGAGTCAAGTCAGTACCAATCAAATCAACAGAATGTAAGAATCAACGATTCATGGTTATGCTTTCAATTACCGCCGACTTATACAAGTTACCTCCATATCTTGTTATTAAACGGAAAACTTTACCTGAGGAAAAGCTTCCACAAGGTGTTATTGTTCGTGCCCAAGAGGATTAATGAGCAAGAAGTTAGTTTTAGACTGGAATGAAACAGGATGGAAACGAAGACCCGGTGCTTTATTACAGAAAAAAAGTCTATTGGTCCTGGATAGTTTTAAAATGCATTTGACTGAAACCGTAAAGGAAAAGCTAGCAGATATGAAAACTGATTCGGCAATAATTCCAGGCTGATTAACATTCATACTTCATATTCTAGACGTGTCAGTTAATAAACCTTTCAAATTCAGTTTTAGACCCAGTGGATTTGTGATGGTGAACATACATACACACCATCCAGGAAAATGAGAAGAGCTTCTCTTTCACATACTTTGGAATGGTTTCTTAAAGCCTGGAATACAGTCAAATATGAAACATTCAAGAAGTGCTTCAAAAAATGTCGAATTTCCCATGTAAAGGATGGAGGACTGCATGCTCTGGAATATCAGTGATAATGAAGATTCTCATGAGAATGATGAAATTCCACCCTCTTCGGAAAGTAGTGATCTTGAATGAAAAATTGTGCATATTAAAAACAAATTGTAGATATTATAAGTTTCTTAACCGTTCGTGTTTGGACATTTCAATACAATTTTTTGGTAAGTACAAACTATTAGCTATTTACTTTTTCATATTTTCCCTAATATATTGTAATTAAGTACTGGTGTGCATTATAGACCCGTAACTATATATATATATATATATATATATATTTTAAAACAACACAGGTTATTCAAATACAAGAATATTTATTATTTTAAATCCAAAGCTTTTCGTTGGCAAACAGTACCAACATCATCAGGAATGAAAATTACAATCTTTCTTGTATTTGAATAACCTGTGTTGTTTTAAATTATTAAACAAGAAAACGTATTTTATATTTATATATATATATATATATATATATATATATATATATATATATATTTAGGTTAGTTTTGGTTGGTAAAGATTATTTAGATTTTTCGATATATATATATATATATATATATATATATATATATATATATATATATATATATATATATATATATAGATATAGATTTTTTGGACTAGGAGACTGACAGACTTACCTTGGTAAGAGTCCACTCTATAGTCTTGAAATAGAAACACATAAAAGCACTTAACCAATGATATATTTCAACCGCACAGTGGTCTTTGTCAATCAAAGAGAAAACACAAAAAGAAATATGAGAGAATGAAATAAAATAAAATAAATATAAGCTGTAATCACAGATTGTGTAGAGTAGAAATCAGATGTCACAGATGCACAGATTAAAGATATATATATATATATATATATATATATATTGTTTCCATGAGCATATGAGTGATTATAGTTTATATAAGTCTGTCAGGGGAAAAGAGATTGGAGACGTCTGATGAGGCTATTAGGAAAAAAGTGAATGGATTTATCTGATGTTGAGGTTAGGGGATTCTCTGGACTTGGTATACCACTGGTATGATAGTTCCCATCTTCTCAGTTCTGAGGGATTGCAATCAGGGGGGAGTGATTTAATTATTTTTGTGGTATAGCAGTCATCAAAAGTTGTGATGTTGTGACTCACAGCATGTTGAGCTGTTGGCCTATCCATATTCATAATTTTAACAACCTATCTGCAATAGAGAATTTCTAAATAAACACCCAGGCAAGCCTTTTCCCACTCACCTTTTCTTGTGAACCTGACCAGATTCATCCTCGAGAAGAACAACTTTTAGTTTGAGGGAAGGAACTTCCTTCAAATAAAGGGAACAGCAATGGGCAATAGAATGGCCTCATCGTAAGCAAATCTGTAAATGGGATTGTTGGAAGAAACTTTTCTAAAGACACAAACACACCAGCCATTATGTTGGTATAGATATATAGATGACATCTTCCTAATTTGGACACAGGGTGCTTCAACACTTGAGGCATTTTTAGACAGCCTGACACAATTCTCCACACTTCAATTTACCTGGGAGAAATCTACATCAGCCATCACCTTTTTGGATGTAGAGGTAACACTCCAGAATGGAAATATCAACACAGGAATTCACATCAAACCGACAAACCACCTACAATATCTCCATTTCGACAGCAACCACCCAATAAACATAAAACGATCCATTCCATACAGTCAAGCAATCAGGGGTAAGAGAATCTGTTCGAATGAGAGGGAATTGGAAGATTTTAATAGAAAGATATCAACAGCCTTCCAGAGAAGAGGATGCCCAAAAAGACTCATTGAAAACCAGATTCATTCAGCACAATCCTTGGTTCACCCCAAACCACAAACAGAGAGTCTTTAATAACAGACTACCATCCTGGTCTACATAAACTCAACAAGATATTGAGAGATGGCTTCAAAATTCTTCAAGCTTCCGTCCACACCAAAAATCTTTTCACCGATCCACCGCAAATTTGGTACAAGCAACCTCCCAACTTGAAAAACATCCTAGTACATCCTAAACTATCAGACCCTGATGCAGAGAAACCACACAAACTTCCTCATGGCTCCTTCCCATGCAATAGACCTAGATGCAAGACGTGTTCAATACACCCCTCAGCAAATAGTTTCAACAGCCAAACAACAAAAATGGTCTTCAAAATACAGGGTCATCATAATTGTACATCGAAAAATGTCATATACCAGCTACAATGCAAATTTTACTCAGCACAGTACATAGGCCTGACCACGGATGGTCTGAATATCAGAATGAATGGCCACAGACATGATGTTAAAATTATGAATATGGATAGGCCAACAGCTCAGCATGCTGCGAGTCACAACATCACAACTTTTGATGACTGCTATACCACAAAAATAATTAAATCACTCCCCCCTGATTGCAATCCCTCAGAACTGAGAAGATGGGAACTATCATACCAATGGTATACCAAGTCCAGAGAATCCCCTAACCTCAACATCAGATAAATCCATTCACTTTTTTTCCTAATAGCCTCATCAGACGTCTCCAATCTCTATTCCCCTGACAGACTTATATAAACTATAATCACTCATATGCTCATGGGAACAATATATATATATCTTTAATCGGTGCATCTGTGATATCTGATTTCTACTCTACACAATCTGTGATTACAACTTATATTTATTTTATTTTATTTCATTCTCTCATATTTCTTTTTGTGTTTTCTCTTCGATTGTCAAAGACCACTGTGTGGTTGAAATATATCATTGGTTAAGTGCTTTTATGTGTTTCTATTTCAAGACTACAGAGTGGACTCTTACCAAGGTAAGTCTGTCAGTCTCCTAGTCCAAAAAATCTAAACAATCTTTACCAACCAAAACTAACCTATATATATATATATATATATATATATATATATATATATATATATATATATATATATATATATATATAATACTTCCACTATCCTACAGTCATAAATCACACATCTGCAACCTTGAGTGATAGATGTCAATAGGTTTTGCTAAGCAGGGTTTGTCAATGAAACTATGATTTCAAAACACATCAGTACAGTAAGTAATTATAGTTTTCAAAAACAATTACTTATAAATTAATCAGTGAAGTCAAGATGATTACAACTAACTTAACTTTAAATACTACAAAATTAACTATAATCGATAATACTTACTTTGTATACCTGTCGAGAATCCGTTCTACAATTCTGATAAACCTACAAGCGTCTGCTTCATCTTCAGCTAATGTAGTCATCAAGTAATCTCTTAACGATCTATTTAGTGTGTTTTTGCATATTAAAGGAATCTCTACATCAGGATTGTATCCCTAGGAACCAACGTAACCATAAACTTAGACTGTCTATACTTAATTCATCTCTTATGTAACTTAAATTCAACTATTAATTTAATGACAGTTCAACGAAGTTTAACAAATATAATTCAGTAACCTAAGAATTCTAAATACTAAATTCCAGAAATAATATTTTGTCAAAATATTTTTTACGTGTAGAGATTAGTTCCTTTCTTTGAAAATGTTTTATTTGCTCAAAAAAACTAAGTTTAGGATTAACACATGAACTTAAACTTACAAGTGTTCAACATAATTAAATCTAATTAACAGCTGGTAAAAATTAATTTTTTGTGTCAAAAGTTAGCATAGTTTTAGTGATATTTAATTTGCCAATTGCAAGAGAGATTTAGGTTTGAAAAAAATCTTTTTTCCTAAATAAAATTATATTTTTGTGTTCTTGGTAGTAATTTTTCTGATATTACTTTTGCTAAATGTTGTTTTTAAAACTTTAATTATTGTAAGATCAATTCTCTTAGTCTGCCTGAGGTTTGATGAGTAACTTTCTTTTTCTTATATAAATTTTATAACTAAACCATTTTAGTAAAATTTTGTTAGTTGAAAATTTAAGGTTTTTATTAACCCATTCACTACCAAAGACGGAATTTGCCTGTCATCAATGAGCGCCGTAAATACCAAAGACTTGCAGTGCCTGTCCTGTAATTTTAAGAACGTTTTCTTATATTATAACAGTTAGCATTGGTGTATAGTTAAGTATAGTTGTTTTCTATACTCTTTGTTTGGTGTTCCCGTAAATATAGCCTGTATTTTAGTTCTCATATTTAGAAGTATTTGCACACGCGTTCTTAGGTTATGTTTGTTGTTCAGTTCACATCTTATATTGGCTAATCGTGAACAGGTATTTCTTGATTCAAAAGAATTTACAGAGTTCCTAAATACTGTATTATTTGACAGTGATGAAGAAGTAATGGAAAATATTGACTGTGGGGTTAGTGAAAGTGATGGTTCTTGTGAAAGTAGTAATGACGGCGAGAAATTACGATAACACCGAGTTGTGTGTCTAGTGATACAGACTAGTTGTGGGTTTCTAAGCCTAATAATGTAAATAATTTAAGATTTGGAGGTAATTCAGGAATAAATCCTACCATTTCACGACATTTATCTGACAAATCCACTGAATTTTATCACAACTCCTACAGTCTGCACAGATACCAAACAGGTCAAATTCTGGACGACCATTCATTTAAACTGATTCGCCTCTACGCCTTCAAGGGAAATATTGGGGCCACTTTATTAAAAAAAATTCCATCAACATCAAAAGCTAGGCCTTCAAGACGATGCAAAATCTGTACAAAACCGGGAAAAAGGAAAGAAACTGTATACCAGTGCAAAAAATGTAAAGTTCCATTACATTTGGAAGACTGTTTTGAGATTTATAATACCCAGACAAACTACTAAAATTTAATTAAATTTGTGTAAATATTGTAAAATGTGTGTAAAAATGTTTGTTCATTAGTGTAACAAATCACATTTAAGAAATAGTTGAAGTGAGTGTTAATAATTCATTTTTGGCAAGCTAATTAATTCAAACTATAAAAATCAAAAATATATTTGGTACTGAAGGTCACATTTTTTTATGATTAATTTGGTAGTGAATGGGTTAATACATAGTAGTTATTTTTATACCTAAAATTTACATAATTGATTTTTCTTGAAAATAAAACTTTTAAACTATTTTTATTTACTGATTTAAAAAAACTCTCTTTACATAACTGTCAAAATCAAGTTTATCTTTGAAAATTTATGTGGCAAGTTATTTATTTTTATTCAATGTTATATTATTCTACTGAACACAAAAAATATTTGTTACATATGGATGCAATGGCAAATTATATTTTAAAAAAAATATGAACTAATGTTTTGTTTTACTTGTTTTTCATAAATGATTTATGAAAATATTTATGTAAATTAAAGTATTAATTTATACTAAAGTTAATATGTAAAGTCTTTAATTCAGTCTAAAGAACTCAACTATAGATTAGGATAATTTGCTCAATTATTTTTAACTTAATAGAATATACATAAAAACAAATAATATAAAAAAAATTTAAGTAAATTCCTTCTGAGATTAACAAAAAAATTTTATTTTAGTTACCCTAGAGCACTATTTAAGATATTGTGTGGTAACCAAGGTGACAGTTTAAGGTTGTACAATAGAGGTTTTGACGTCAACCAGAGGGGGGGGGGATAAATTCTATACATCTTAAAGAAATATATTTACAGGTATTGGAAAGTTGGTGCAGTGCCAAGGAGTGCTAGACTCCGAACATGAAAATTCTCAGTTCGAATTCGGCTGGAGTCGAAAATATAATTATAAAACAAAATAGAAATATATACAATTAAGAACACTTACACTCCAACATACAAACCATACAACAAAATAATGAAAAATCTTAATAACACAAACCACAAAACAACTACAAACATTTAAAATAAGATTTGAAGAACATTACAGAGCATTCAAAAATAAAAATACAAAAGTATCAAATGTTGCAGCACACTTAATATCACACAAACATGAAATAACAAACTACGAAAATAACCTAGCCATACTTGAAATAAATAATAACCCAATAGAATTAAACTCACTAGAAAAATACCACATTTATAAAAACACACACAACAATTTAATGAGCCTACAGACCAGAGCGGTTAGGAGGCTCTTTAGATTTGGTGTACCACTGGTATGATAACTCCCATCTTCTCAATTCTGAAGGACTGCAATCAGGAGGGAGGGCCTTAATTAAATTGGTGGTATATCAATCATTGAAAGATATGATGTTGTGACTAGCAGCGTGTTGAGCGGTTGGCCTGTCTATGTTCATGGTTCCAACGTTACGTCTGTGGCGATTCATTCTGATGCTCAGACCATCCGTGGTAAGGCCTATGTACTGTGCCGGGCAAAATTTACATTGCAACTGGTATTTTTGGATGTACAAGTATGATGACCCTAAATCTTGAAGTCCACATTGGTTCCTAGGCTATGGAAACTATTTGTTGGAATGTGTATTGGACATGTCTTGCATCTAGGTCTATTGCACGGAAAGGAGCCATGAGGAAGTTTAGGCGGTTTTTCAGTACTTGGATCTGGTAATTTTGGAAGTACTAAAATATTTTTCAAATTAAAAGGTTGTCTGAACTAAATGTGGTGGATTTGAGAAAAGATCTTTGGTGTGGGTGGAAGCTTGAAGAATCTTGAAGCCATTCTTTAATATTTTGTTCAGCTCCTGTAGGTCTGGATGGTAATCTGTAACTAAAGACAGTTTGTTGTCTTCCATAGGTGATCTGGGTTCATCAGATGACTGAGCTAAGCAGATTTGATCCTCAACAAGTTGTTTAGGATATCCTCTTTTTTGGAAAGCTAGTAAGGTCTTTCTATTAAAGTCCTCCAATGCTATATCGTTAGAACAAATTCTCTTGCCCCTGATTGCCTGACTGTATGGTATGGACCTTTTTATATTCATAGGGTGGTTGCTATTGAAATGTAGGTAATGTAGATGGTTTGTCGGTTTGATGTGGACACCTGTATAGATATTCCCATCTCTGATTGTTACATCTACATCTAAGAAGGTGATTGTTGCTGTAGATTTCTCCCAGGTGAATTGAAGTGTAGAGAATAGTGATAAGCCTTTCAAAAAAATTTCCAGTGTTGAGATTCCCTGTGTCCAAATTACGAAGATATCGTCTATATATCTGTACCAACATAATGGTTGGTGTGTTCGAGTTTTTAGGAATTCTGCTACGATATTACCCATGTACAGGTTTGCGTACGAAGGGGCCATCCTAGTACCCATTGCTGTTCCTTTTATTTGCAAGTAATTCTTTCCCTCAAATTGAAAATTATTTTTTTCAAGAATGAATTTGGCGAGGTGAACAAGGAAAGGTGTAGTAGGGTAAGGGTTTCTGAGCATTTGTTGAGCAAATTTCCTCAATCTCTTGGAGATTGCAGTTTTGGACTATTGCAATTAGGTAAGTCTATCAGTCTCCTATCTAGTTCAAAAATTCCTATATATATATATATATATATATATATATATATATATATATATATATATATATATATATATATATATATATATATATGTCAGGAGAGTGTGAACAACAGAAGGAATTTAAAAGAAACTTTTACTTTGGTTGAAATGACAGAAAAAGTTTGAGGCAACTAGACAGATGATAGGATACTTTCCAAAAGTACAAATTAACTCTAAAGGCTTAAGATATAACTCATTTCTGTCAAATTGGTAAAATAGAAATTACGAAACTCAAGAAAACTTACATCGAGCAAATCATACTAAGAATGACATGCAATTTTTAAAAAATTCTCTAAAAGCAGCAGAAAATCATCCTGAGATGACAGCTTGTAAAATAGTTCAAATGAAATAATTACTTACAGCACCATTTTGAGCTAGTTATCTAAAATAAAAATGAGAAATCGAGACAAAAATATTTTCTATATTAAAGAATAATTAAAATGGAAATAAACTCCAAATAAAGGTCAAAGTCAAATCAAGATTAAGATAATTTGTTATTGAGAGAATAATTAAGATTTATCAGTGATTTTGGCAAAATTGCTAAGATCCACCTTAACTGCCTACTTTTTAAATAAAAAGACCAACATGAAGTTTAGAATACTATGAATCACAAGCCGTCAACATAAGATTAAAAATAAAACGAACCATAAACAAACACAAATTTGCCTGCTGTAGTAGCAAAATTGATGGTACAAGATTCTGTGTATTAATGTAAAGAGTGCTGATCGAACTTATACCAACAAGAAGGACAAATATGCAGATAAATAAAATAATGTAAAATGAGAGTAAGAAAAATTAATTGATGAAAGCAGGAGCCAGTGATCACTTGAAACAACTGTTAAGGATCATTGAAATTATTAATAGATGGTAATATTGACAAAGATCAGTGATATGGACTTTAAAATAGTGAAGGCTACATCTCCAACAAGATGTTTTTTAAAATTATTAATTTTTTTAAAATTTCATATATAAAATGTTACTTTGAAAATATATTTTTACAGGTATCTCTAGAAAAACCCAAATGGCCTTGATTTTAAACAACAACCATTTTAAAGTACATATAAGCAGAGACTGATTTTTTAAAATTATGCAAATTTTCCAATTTTAAATTACTTACAGTTTGTATGAGAAAGTCTTGAGCTTCTTTCAGATGTTCACTTATCAAAAAATCAGTTACAATCGAACATACCAAATCTTTAAATCTTTTTTTTGAAACATCCTCAGATGACCAATTTCTCCGTAAGATTAAAAAGCTGTGAACCAATGGTAGATCTTTGACACTTTCTTTTACAATTTCTTTGTCACTAAGTACGTCCCATATAGACCATTGAGGTATTCGAACAGGATCTTCTACTGGTAGTGGATGAGGTTTCCTTAACCCAGACCGTAAATGAACCACACGTTTTAAAATCTAGAACCGTAACAAGCAAACATATTAACAATTTAAAATTCATGATTAATAAAAAAAGTATATTTCTTTAAAAATATTACTGTCACAATAACAAATATTAACGTATGTGTATATTAGAGCAAGTTATAGATTTCTTGTCATATATTTCCCAAATATATGTGAAGTAAAATACTTGGTTGCATAAATGTTACTGGGTATAACTAAGCTTAAAACCGTAAGTAGTATTTTAGTTATTAAAAAAAATATATATTATTCATTGTTTTACATATTTTAGTTCATAATTATTCTTTTTACTAATAATGAGTACAAATAAGAAATTAAAAATAATAATTTAGCGTAACACAATTCAGTTGCTGTGAACACCGAATTCGGAATTAATTCAATAGCACTCAGCAGCGCAGAACACAAACAATTCAATCTGCAATAGGTTAATGTCGACATGCTCTGTTCAATGTCAACATCTTGTTGAATATTTTATCTCATCTGTTGGTTGATCCAGGTAGTGGTTATACATCTCTTTTCACACCAGTTGAAAGCAGGTCCACGCCAGATATCCGACTAAGCCCACCCAACGCCATAATTTTTCCCTATTCCCCAGCACCAGGGAATTTTCAAGTCCTTATCCTTGATGAAGAGTAGGTGTACTTCATATATGCTGCACATATGACACCATAATGTCTCCCCTAGACCCCTGGACCAGGACGTTTAATATCCCTACTTTAATCCTACCGGTGTTCACGATTCTTTCCTATCTGTTGCAGGCGATAATAGGATTGGCATTGGCAATCACTTTAAAACTACAAAATAAATTGTTCATTGATGCAGTACAAGTAAAGCTTTATCCTTAATTTTAAAATGATGTAAGATAAAAATAAGTTAGTGTAAACCTAACACTGATTATAACAACACTGTTGCTCAAACTAGTCTGTGTAATAAACTGGTAATTAGTGAGAATCAAGTTTAATTTGTTTTGCATTTACTTTGTAGCTTATATTTTATTTTTCTCCTGTGAACTAAAAAAAAATATGAACGTATGTTAGAAAAAAAATGGTATTTACAAAACATACCTCAATTTGTAATGGTGAGCTGGGTTTCAACAATGATAATATTCTATTTGCGTACATTAAAGATTCTTTCAAAATTTCATTACTAAAAGATTCTCTGGTGGTTGAGTCATTAACTGCAGCTATCAAGTCATCCATTACAGTTTTGGTAGTGTCTATCACTTCATTTGTCAACTCACGTTTTAGTTCTGTAACCAGGTGTCACTAAGTTAGTAAAAAGTGAGATTTATATTATAAAATAAACTGAATTTTCAACTAAAAATACTTAATTATTTTATATAACTTATATCAGGGGTCGCAAATTACAGCCCGCCAGAGTCATCAATCCTCCCTCATCTGTTGAATAGTAAAGCAAAGAATGATAATAGGTTAGTTTTATTTACTTGCTAAGTAAAGGTTAATGACAAGTATAATACGTAGAAAATTTAACTTATGTACAATAACTAACAAATAAATTAAATGAATTCAACTAGCATTATATATATAACCATTATAACATGCAAAATACTAGTGAGATTTGTGTAGTTATAAAATTCCTCTGACAATAGTTTGTAGTTGTAAACCAATTTTAGTTGTACCTATTATTTAAAAAGATTTAAGATGCTCATTGGTTAACTCAGATCTGTAAACATTCTTTACATACTTCATTTTGGAGAATGTTTTCTCCCACGAGTAAGTAGTACCAAAAACAGAAAACAGCACAAAAGCAAATTTATGTAAATTATCAAACTGTCCCAGTGGAAGGATCTTATAAAATTACAACAAAGATGAGTTGTGATAATTGTTCTTGAATATTTCACTGTACTTCCAATTGAAATTCTAGAGTTTCCATGACGGTATCAAAAGGAATTTGAAAAATCCTAATTTTATTTGCAATGACATCCAGGTCTGAGCAACAAGCATCAAAATTTATATTCAAAACAGTTAAAGCTTCATATGCAAAATCAACGGGAAACTGAGTTTCTGTAGTGTGGCTGAGTGTCTCATATGTTTAAAAATATGTGAAACACTTTTCATGCAATTGTGATTTAAACAGTGTTATTCTCTGCTGAAATGATTAGTGTCTTAATTAGGGAGAAGCTGGTTTCATGTAACCTCAAATTCAGTTCGTTCATATGTTTTGTTAAAAACAAAATAAAATGCTAACTTTCACAGCCAGCCGCTATATTGTAATTCAGATGACTAACAATGCTCTTCATTCAAAAAAATTTTGATCACTGCTCGAAGTTCAAAGCTGAAATAAAAACTTGTTATACCTAAAACAAAGACTTGATGACTTCATATATATTTTACTTCGGAAATGTCTCTCTTTAGTGCCCAACAGTAATTAGCCAGTATATTAGCAGTAATTTTGCACATTGCCAGTTCTCAAGATTGAAATATATTGATGAAATTGCACATCATGCTCATTGCACACCTTACCAAGATTTTCAGGGAAAAAATCTAAGTCAGTATGCAAGAAATGTATCTTTAAAAACAAATTTCATCTCATGACTTTGTTTGAATCAAGCAAGTTCCTTATTAAGTCACAATAATTTTATGCTTTATAATTTTCTGATTTCCCAAAAGGTTTGTAGAAACCTTTACAAACTAATTCTAGCCTGTTTTTTTTTGTTTTCTGTGAAACTTAATCGCTTCCTAAATTTATTGTCCTGGATTAATTGCTTTACTTTTGGGGCTAAAAAAAACACCTTTTGTTTTTGTATCACTTATTCTACAAAATATTTCCTTTACATATATAAAACTAGCACTATTGCAATTACAAAGTTTTTCATAAATCTCAATCTAACGTGTAACGGAGGAAGGTGGACTTTTTCTGGGTTGACTAGTGGAGGGTTTTTAACTTTTGTTTCCTGGAATAAATTATCCATGTTCTTGTACAGTGATTGCTTTGGTCCCCACTATCCTACTAACATAAATAAAAGCAAAATGCGGTTTAACCTATCTTTAAACCAAGTAAAAGTGCAATGACTTTTAAAGCACCACAGATCTTTCAAACATATTTCTTAGATTGAATCTGTCCAAGAAGTTGTCTATATTCTCATATTAACTCTTCAGTTCAGAACAGTAGGCTAATGGTATAGATGGAAATTTTCATTTTGAACAAGTACACGTTTTACATGAAATGGTTTGCTTCGTTTACGCTGAAATTAATGTAGTTTACTTGTTGTGATCATCTTAAATTCACTGATTAAACTCTAATTAAATAATACTTAACTAAGTGGCTATGCAAGGGCTTACTTGCTGACACATTTTGAAACAATTGTTCCTACTAAAGCAGTAGAGGCGATTGTTTCAAAACGCGTCAGCAAGTAAGCCCTTATGTATTCACTTAGTTAAGTATTATTTAATTATAGTTTAGTCACTGAATTCAAGATGATTACAACAAGTAACTTTAACAGTGACCAACGGTCACAATTTTTTCCTTCTCAAAACTGTCACCATAATAAAAGATATTTGCCTGTCCTAATGGGTTTTTGGAATAACAGGATACACAAATTAGGGTTATTATTGCTTTCCTAATGCTTATAACTAGTTTGTCAGCTGCCCATTTAGATCAATGTCTTATGTTAGTCTTTTATCGTTTTATCATTCTTTTGTGGGTTAGAAACTGTAGTGACCCTATGTCTCTACCGTTGCCTTTACTTGTTGATAGTTAAAAAATATATTGTTGTTAATAACAATTAAAACACAAACAAATATCTTGTTAATAAGTGTCAATAATTTTTTTGAAATTATCTTAGTTATAAAACTTTTTTTACAAATATGAAGCAAATAATTACTTGTGAATGTTACTGGAAACTACTAAGCTTTAAACTGTAAGTAGCATTTTATTATTTGTATATACTTACTTATTATTATTACTTTACCAATTTTAATTCATAATTATTTTTGTACTAGTAATGACTACAAATAATCAATATAAAAATAATAAATTAGCACAACACATATCTGTTGCAGTAACCACTGAATTTGGAATTAATCCGAACCTGCTGGGTTGCTCAGAACGCTGATCACTTAATCCACAATGAGTTAAATATCATTTTCTAGTTCATATTTATCAAATTCCAGAATTTATTGATTAGGGAAATTACTGTAAAATATGTACATATTGCTTAACCCTGTTAATACAATTGGAAAAAATCATATTGAGTACAAAAAAATAAAACATTTAACAACAGTAAAGTAATATTTGTAAAAAGTAAAAAAAAAAATAAAAAGTTATTTTAATATTTGTAAACACCTTGAAAGTGAAGATTGAGTGATAGTTTGACCAGATGAAGTTGTGAGTCTTTTAATGCATCTTTCAAAAGAGCGAGTGGTCTCATAGAATGTGATAAAGACTTGTCTAGTTCCAGCAACCATGAAACACAGTCACTTCCAACACAGTTTAACAACTATTAAACAAAATAAATTTGCGATTAATATGAGTATTCATTGAATAAGTTTTATAAATTATTTATAGAAGACGAATGTATTGTTTGCATGTTAAACAACATAAATTATACTGTTTAGCCTTTCTAAAAAGTGATAACTTTTCTCGCATTGTTTAATTTTATAATATTAAAATATATTTTGCCATATACATTTTGTCTATAATTTGTTTTTTAAGCACAACAGACTGTAATGGGCTTAAATAACAGATTTATGCAAATGAAAAAAAAGAATTTTGGGTATTTATTTCCCATTTGCAAATAATCGATTTTAGTCAAAAAAGAAATTATACCGGGCGATGCAGAAGGTCGTTTGAAATACAAAAAAAATTATAAATACTTCTGCTCCTACTCCAAAACTTAAAAATTTGGGGAAATAGCAATTACCCTACCACAGCACGCGTAAAACGTTAATAATTCAACGTTTTGGCTTTATTTTTTTGACATAGTAACTCGCAGAAACTTCAATTTCATACTGCTTTACATGGTAAGTTCTATCGCTTTTAGGCCAAAATTATAAATAAAAGGTAAGTAAATGTCCAATGCAACATTTTCAGTTCTGTGCATGGAATAGTCTCTAAAAGTGTTTGTTTTATCCTTTTGAGTAATTTGGCGAAAGTATGTGTGAGTTTTATAATTCTATAAAGTTTGGGTGCTAAGAATTAGTAACGTTTTACTTGTGCTGTACGGTTGCAATTGCTATTTTTCAAAATTTTTGAGGCACGAGCGTTTCTATAAAAATAGACATTTTTATAATTTTTTTTGTATTTCTAATGACTTTCTGCATTGCCTGATAAAATATTTTTTGCTAAAGTCGATTAAGTAGGAATGTGAAATAAATACTGGATTTTTGATAAAGTTTTGTGCCAAATATTACCACATTTTTTATTCTCTAGTTTATTACAAAAACAATGATATTTAATGTTTTCACTATGGTATATTTTTAAAAAATTTGTCTATACTACTAAGCCAGACTGTTATAGTTTTATTTTAAATATAACTATTTTGTTATTACTTTTATAATGTATATACATACAGTTTTTTATCGCAGTGAATCAATGAACATTTTATAAATTTAACATTTGTACTTGAGTTGAGTAGGTCAGGGGATATTAATTATTTTGTTTGTGCAAATGAAAAAATATTTTGGATTAAGGTATGCACCATATATTATTTTATTATATTATTCTATAGTTTATAATGAAAAAATTATATATAATACAAGATGTTTTAAGCTTATAATAAATATATATATATATATATATATATATATATATATATATTTTTTTTTTTCTCTTTCTTGACTGAAGAAGATCATGTTGATCGAAATATTTCAAATAAAAGTGTATTAAGTGTTTTATATGTGCTTATTTCCAAGAGATTGCAGTTTTGGACTATTGCCTTTAGGTAAGTCTGTCAGTCTCCTATCAAGTCCAAAAAATTCCTATATATATATATATATATATATATATATATATATATATATATATATATATATATATATATTAAAACAACATAGGTTATTCAAATACAAGAATATTTATTAATTTATATTCAAAGCTTTTCGTTGGTAAACAGTACCAACATCATCAGGAATAAAAATTACAATAATGTAAGCTATAGGCCTATAGCTTACATTATTGTAAATTTTCACTCCTGATGATGTTGGTACTGTTTACCAACGAAAAGCTTTGAATATAAATTAATAAATATTCTTGTATTTGAATAACCTATGTTGTTTTAAATTATTAAACAAGAAAACATATATTATATATATATATACATATATATATATATATATATATATATATATATATATATATATATATATATATTCTTGATATTTAACGTTATCCATTGTTTTACCGTTGCACTGACTTTATGAAGTTAATATATTACTATGTAAGTAATTTTATCCACCATTAAGTGCAATAATTTTACCTTGAGTGATGAGGCACCTTTCGGTCAATTGACCATTGTCGAATCACTGATGTTTTTCTGTTGTGGATGTTCGGTCTGTGAAGTTGGTGTTTGTTGACGTTACGCGCACTTTTTCTTGATCTGTGTGTATGATATTTCTATATAGTATGTCTTCTGTATATGTTGTTTGTAGATTCATTAAGTTGTTGTGTATGTTTTTATAAATGTGGTATTTTTCTAGTGAGTTTAGTTCTATTGGGTTGTTATTTATTTCCAGTATGGTTAGGTTATTTTCGTAATTTGTTATTTCGTGTTTATGGGATATTAGGTGTGCTGCAACATTTGATACTTTAGAATTTTTGTTTTTGAATGCTCTATAATGTTCTTCAAATCTTATTTTAAATGTTCTGGTTGTTTTTCCTATGTAAAAAGCGTTACAGTTGTTGCATGTGATTTTGTAAATTCCTGATAGGTTATGTTTTTTTTACAACACTTTGAACAAATAATAATTAAACCTATAATAAACACACACAATATCTCACTATGGACAAGATATGTAGACGATATACTTGTAATATACCAACCTACCATTCACAACGAACACGTCATAATATTAAACAAACTAAATACATACAACGAAAACATACAATTCACCGTTGAAACAGAAACAAATAGAACAATCAACTTCCTCGACATTACTTTAAATATAAATGATAATAAAATAGAAACTACAGTATACAGGAAACCTACTTCCAACAACACCACAATACACTACAAATCTAACCACCCCTGGACACACAAAATTAACACTTACAGTAACATGATAAATAAAGCAATAAAATACACACAGGATAACAAACAAAAATTAAATGAAGAATTAGATAACATTACAAAAATAGCAATAGAAAATGGATACAACAAACACATTATAAAAAATATATACAATAAATTCACAAAAAAACCTAACCTCAACACAACACTACAACCGGAACACGAAAATAATGAAAATAAAAAAATCTACCTAAAATATAAATACACCAATAACAAAATAGAAAAAATAACAAATATATACAACAAAGAATACTACACTCCAACTTACAAACCAAACAACAAAATAATAAAATATCTTAATAACACAAATCACATAACAAATTCAGAAAAACATAACCTATCAGGAATTTACAAAATCACATGCAACAACTGTAACGCTTTTTACATAGGAAAAACAACCAGAACATTTAAAATAAGATTTGAAGAACATTATAGAGCATTCAAAAACAAAAATTCTAAAGTATCAAATGTTGCAGCACACCTAATATCCCATAAACACGAAATAACAAATTACGAAAATAACCTAACCATACTGGAAATAAATAACAACCCAATAGAACTAAACTCACTAGAAAAATACCACATTTATAAAAACATACACAACAACTTAATGAATCTACAAACAACATATACAGAAGACATACTATATAGAAATATCATACACACAGATCAAGAAAAAGTGCGCGTAACGTCAACAAACACCAACTTCACAGACCGAACATCCA
Source organism: Prosapia bicincta (assembly GCA_036971475.1). NCBI lineage: Eukaryota > Metazoa > Arthropoda > Insecta > Hemiptera > Cercopidae > Prosapia > Prosapia bicincta. The sequence goes on from JBAIZL010000004.1 coordinate 212,731,013, forward strand.
CAACAGAAAAACATCAGTGATTCGACAATGGTCAATTGACCGAAAGGTGCCTCATCACTCAAGGTAAAATTATTGCACTTAATGGTGGATAAAATTACTTACATAGTAATATATTAACTTCATATATATATATATATATATATATATATATATATATATATATATTTATATATTTTTAGGTTAGTTTTGGTTGGTAAAGATTATTTAGATTTTTTGGACTAGGAGACTGACAGACTTACCTTGGTAAGAGTCCACACTGTAGTCTTGAAATAGAAACACATAAAAGCACTTAAACAATGATATATTTCAACCACACAGTGGTCTTTGGCAATAGAAGAGGAAACACAAAAAGAAATATGAGAGAATGAAATAAATACAAGTTGTAATCCGGATTATATGTAATCAGGATTACAACTTGTATTTATTTCATTCTCTCATATTTCTTTTTGTGTTTTCTCTTCAATTGACAAAGACCACTGTGTGGTTGAAATATATCATTGTTTAAGTGCTTTTATGTGTTTCTATTTCAAGACTACAGTGTGGACTCTTACCAAGGTAAGTCTGTCAGTCTCCTAGTCCAAAAAATCTATATATATATATATATATATATATATATATATATATATATATATATATATATATATATATATATATATATATGTATATATATATGAGTATAGCTTTCTGGCTTTCCTAATGTTAGAATATTCTCCTCTGTTGACGCGTTTCGGAGTGACTCCATTTTCCCTTTTTTGCGATTTAAGTTTTGAAAATGGAGTCACTCTGAAACGCATCAACAGAGGAGAATATTGTAATGTTAAGAAAGGCAGGAAACTGTATTCAAATGTATAGAAATATTCCTAACAGAGATTAAGATGAGTATATTAATATTTTTTTATTATTAAAACATATATATATTTCTACAAGACATAAATTCTTTTAGACAGTCTGGGTGTACTTTCTATTGGTTGATTAAATAAAATACAAACTAGGCATAAAATACTAAAATATAAGACGTAAAATAGTAATTGAAATATTACTTGTGAATTACTAGGTTTCTAAAATATAATTCTAGTATCAACTCAACTTTATCCTGCAAGACAGTTTGGAAAATAAATTTAATGTAGAATTTAACAAACTTCTAACCTTGTTTACAAGAACTTCTTTAGATGTATACAATAATGGCACTGATAATGTTGTAGATCCAGCAAATACATCTAAACTTATTCCTGGACAATCAAGAGGAACGACGTGAACATCAGAGTGTAGAGACTCTGCCATTTCTAGCTCTCCAGTGGCACAGTCATACACTCTAGAATACATACATTGTTATCACAATTACAAAGAATTTAAATTAAAATCGAATAAAGCTTTCACAAATATTTATTTTATTTCAAAAGTTTTTATGACAAGAAAAGTTTGTTTTTGAATAAATTACTAATCGTTTAAATTAAATGAAATTTCAAAGTAACAACAAACCTGTAAAAGTTATCAGCATCACTATGAGAAACACACCAAACACCAATGATACCATAGGAATAAATGTGAATTATTTTCACATAAGTGTTTTCAGGTAAATCTTTGATACCGATAAATGCTTTTTTCTGAGAACGTACTCTAACTGAAACAAAACAAAATAATATTTGGTTTTAAGTTATTTAATCCTTTATAAGCAAAAATGTACACTCTCACTGATCAACTAAGAAGCATTACACAACAAAAAATTATAATTAAAATATTTAAAATAAAACCAACCTAATATACTGCAAAGCCATTTGGGAGAAAAAACTTTAACATTTCAATTGCCATAAGAATCATATCCTGAACTGGCATGCAGTAATCAATATACCCTATGGCCGAAACATCTTTTCTTGTAATTCACAAACTTTAAAGTCTAATATTTTCCCATACTTTCTTTTCTTTGGAATTATTTTCTACGTCTCTTTTTTAATAAATTAAGCTCAAATATAAATAAATATATAAAAATTATGCATCAGTTATATCTGGCCGGCATGAAATTTTTTACCATTATTAACCATTGAAAAAAATGTTGCTGGTCACATCTGCACAACAAGTGGTTTATGCCATGCTCGATATTTCTTGTTCAAATTTTCAATCATTATTAAAATACTTTTTATTCATCTACTTAAGTTCAAATACATTTTTTTTAAACTTGTAGTGGATGACACTTGATGTGAATATAGTTTTTTTCAAATATTAATTCATTAATTAAACTTAATGAATTAATTTGAGTTTCATCTAGGAGAAAAACTTTTCCGAAAAGGGGCAAGATATACAAAATAGTTACTTGGCTTACAATAAATGATAACATATGATTTCATAAAACAGCTGATTTAATCACTTAAACAATAGTTTATGACTATCCGAACTTTCGGATAGTCATAAGTTATTGTTTAAGAGATTAATAAGTATCGCCGAACGTAATGGACTACAAAATTCAAGCTGATTTTATGTTATAGGTTATGTGATAGAACATCTGTTTTATCGCTTACGTTAAGTTACTTTTTAAAATTAATCGAAAAAAGTTACTAAAATCAAATTTCATATTACTGACCTAAGTAGGAATTGAGTTTTTTTTAAAATTGTGTACGAGGTCTGTTAAAAAAATACACGGACAGTTTGAATTTAGCGGCTCTAGTTAGTTTCAGAAGAATCCGCTTGGTGTCGCTAGGTTCATATAAATCAGCTGATTAATACGCGGTATTTCAGTTGCAGATATCTTCATTTGTTGATGAGTTACACGCAGTTTAGTAAAGAGTGTTTTTTTGGTTTGTCGGATTGTAAAATCGACAGCCTGAAGGAGCAACGAATTGCTGTGAAATTTTGTGTAAAACTAGGGAAATCTGCTACAGAAACATTTGCCATGCTTAACATGGCCTACGACAATGTTGCCATGAAGCGTACTGCATGTTTCAAGTGGCATGAACGTTTCAAGGGTGGCTGACAGTCGATTGATAATGATGAGCGTCCTGGACGTCCTGCAACGTCAACTGACAACCCACAAATTGACAAAATCAACACCCTGGTGCGCGAAAATCGATGTCTGACCATTAGGGAGCTTTCCGAAGAGTGTGGGATATCAGTTGGATCTTGTTACGAAATTTTGACTAAAAAATTGAAGATGCACCGCGTCGCTGTGAAATTTGTGCCACGCCTGATAACCGACGACCAAATAGCCAATCTCGTCCGGGTTTGTCGGAAACTGCTTGATTGTTCAAATGAAGATGAGAACTTTTTGTCAAGAATTATAACCGGTGATGACATTGAAACGAAGGTCAAATCATTCCAATGGGTGAGTCAAACGTCCCCAAGACCCAATAAAGCTCGCCAAGTTCAGTCGAATGTTAAGATGATGCTGACAGTCTTTTTTATGCTAAGGGTGTTGTTCACTATGAGTACCTCCCTGGAGGCTCTACAGTCAACCAGATTACCTACATTGAAGTACTGAAACGTCTGAGGGACGGCGTCTGACGCAAACAACAACGCTCCAGCTCACTCAGCACTCAGAACTTGTGAGTTTTTGACCAAACACTCGATCACTGTTCTTCCCCCCCCCCCTACTCACCTGACCTTGCTCCTTGTGACTTTTTCTTATTTCTAAAACTCAAAAAACCCCTCAAAGGAAGAAGATTTGAAACGATTTCGGAGAAAAAGGCAAATGCGATGAAGGAGCTGAACGCCATCACATAAGAAGCGTACCAGGACTGTTTTGACAAGTGGAAACACCGTTGGGATAAGTGTGTGCAATGGGAAGGAGAGTACTTTGAAGGAGACCCAGACATGTAACTTCCAAATGAAGTACATTTTTGTTATGCCCTCAGTCCACGTATTTTTTGAACAGACCTCGAAATTACTTGTACTAAGTCATTAAAATTTTGTATAATTAACTGCTACAATAACAACACATTATATAGAACTTCAACAAGCCAACCTTTATTGTGAGCATGGAGCTTTTCCAAATATGAGTTCCAAGAAGGAAGAGAGCTTGGAGATGATATCCGATTTATATATTTGGTTTGAGTAGTACTTCGTATGGATTCAGTCCTGAAAATATAGAGCACATAAAACTAGGATTTGATGTTTGATAGCCTTTCTATGTATAAGTTTATTTTTATATGAATAAATAAATCTGAATTTACAACTTTATCCAAAAATCAAAATTTGCAACATATATAAAGTCGAACTTTTTCATAATGAACTTCCAAATAACAAAATCATCTAAGTAACAAATTTGTATGGCATCCCTTGACACTTTAGAATTTAGTATTATAATATCTCTACGTTACAAATTTCGGACTTCTCAATAACAAAATATTTTCTCAAACTGAAGAAAAAAAATGTTGAGCTGCATCAGCCCTCACAAAGGTATTTCCAGAAAATTGTTTTGTGTTCAGCAGGAAAGGCAGTGAAACCAAGAGGTTGGCAGGTAATAGCGAATATGGTTCATTTAACACTCAATACAGTACTGTATTGTTGCTAACTTCCTGCCTTCAGTAGACTACACATTAGTAAAAAGCGGATTCAAAAAATTCGCCATTTATAGCTAAGTATTCTTTCCTTTTCACAATTGGGTAGGGACTTCTTCCTCACAATAACCTTGTTAGTTCAGTTAATCTGTTTCATTCATGACATGAGTTTGTCAAGCTTTGAAAAAATGTCAAAAAGAAGGTGTTTAAGTGTTGAAGAAAAAGTTAATGTTATAAAAGAGGTTGATAAAGGTGTAAAGAAGTCGGATGTTTCAAAAAAATTCAGTATACCTTAGAATTCGCTATCGACTATACTAAAAAAATCGGGATCAGATTTTAAAACAAAGTGGTGCTTATGATTTACAAAAAAAGAAAATTAAACTGTGAACGTATGATGATATTGATATTGCGATGATAAAATGAGTTACATAAATGTGCAAGAAAAATGTTCCGAAGGACATAAGCAATGTTGATGAAACCAGTCTGTTTTTTAAATGCTTACCCAACAAGGCAATGACTTTTAAAGCTAAGTCCTATTTTGGAGGAAAAGCAAGCAAAGAAAGAATTACCATATTAGTGGCAGATATCCTCCCCTATGGGCTACATGACCTTGACGTGGTGGAGAGGCTTAATCCGGGCGTGGGGGACGGGTGGAGCGGAGCTGTACGTATGTGGCTCCCTATAAACAGGAAGTCCAGGCAAATGTGTGAGTGCATGAAGGCGGCTCAAAAAAAAGGGGCCAGTTCTAGCACTTGAAGGGTTGTTATCTGCCCGGCTCTCGCCCTTCCTTCCCTTGCGGGCGGCAACCAAGAAGCACCCCTCATCCAGGTTGGTGGTCTGGATGGGCACATACACCCCCGATCTGAAGGTGTTATGCGATCCGTGCCGATGTAGATTCGTGGCCCTCAGAGTAAGGAGGGTCTTTAACGGAGCCTCAGGGGCACCTGGCGCCACCCCTGAGTACTTAAGTCGCCTTACTGCCGAAGCAAGGCTCTGCGGCGGCAGACCTTTATTTCCCTAGCTGCTCGTGGGAACACACATGGCAGAGACAAAAAAAATAAATTTAACTGGTCTGGGCTTACCAACAAATCTGTCCCAATGGAGGTGGCTTCGGCCCCCGTAGAGACAGATGGAAATCCAGTTGCGAAGGCAACAGGAAGAATGAGTGGGGCACAAAGGAGGAAAGCACTCTGGCTTTCCTACCATGAGGAAGCAAAGAAGGCGGAGGCGGAGGGCAGAGAACCACCGCCACCCCCTTTGAGGAAACACCGGTCCAGGCACCAGAAGGGTTTGACGGAGGCTGGGGCTAGAACCCGCCCTGTCGTCCTGGAAGCCAGTGGATCCGGTAGGACCTTAGTACGACTAGAGAGAGAGAGTAAAAGGAAGGAAAGGAGTACTTCTAATCCTACTCCAGAGTCGGAGGCCAAGAGTAATAGACAAGGGTCTAGCCCTGCTGGGTCAGGAGGGCCGTCTTTCTCGTCGATCTCCGCCAACCTACTGAGGGTTCTAGTAACCTTTAGTGATAGTGTAGGCGTGAGGATGGAGATGGCGGCGTTCGACCACCTTAAGGGCACCGTCAAGGACCGGATTCTGGACACTCCTAGTGGAGGTTTTGTTCCACGGTTCAGAGACACTTACCTAAGGGATGGAGTCGCAGCATTTATTTGTGCTGAGGAGGAATCGGCAAAATGGTTGAGAGAAGTGGTACCGTCAGTTAGGCTCGAGGACGGGACGCAGGCAAGGCTAGTCCTGCCTGATGAACTGATCAAAAGGGTGAAAGTGACAGTGCAAGTACCACCACCAAAAAGGGAGGCCACTCAGTTGGTCAAGCTCATGGGGATGCAAAACCCAGAAATTGACACTTCGAAGTTGAAGATCCTACAGTGGATTGAGCGGGAACCTGTAAGCCTTCTCTGCCTAGGATTGGATGAGGCATCGGCCAGACAATTAAAGGCAAGAGATGGGAAAACCTACCTGGGGACTGCAGAGGTTACTTTTAAGTGGAACACTAAGGACCCGGAAGAGAAGGGCGAGAGAGAGAGAATCAGGAGAAGGCGTAGGGGTCAGTTGGATATGGCTGACCCTCAAGCAATGACCCTGCAATTTAATTTGCACAGTAAAAGCGCCTCGGTGGTCCTAACCAGGTGCTTAAATGTGAGGCACACATACCAGCGCCTGCGCTAGTGCAAGAACCGTGGCTGGTCAGGAATCGTATAAGGGGTCTGACGGCAGCTGGCGCACCTACGCAAGTGGGGACCATGAGGGGCACAGAGCATGTGTGATAGTCAGAGGACCAGAAGCCACGCTGATTCAAGAATTCTCAACTAAAGACCTTGCGGTGGTTAGAATTCGAGGTAAGAGCGAGGTAAGTGGGAGCAGGGAGTTCATCGTGACCTCCACTTACTGCGCCCACAATAGAGAATCGTCCCCTGCAGAATTACGTAAGTTAGTTCGGTAATGCAGGGAAAGGAATATAAGAATCTTAGTGGGCTGTGATGCCAATGCTCATAATGAGGTGTGGGGCAGCACAGACACAAATGAGCGAGGTGAGGAGCTCCTAGCCTTCTTGATTGAAGAAAACCTTTTGGTTTTAAACACAGGTGCCGAGCCAACATTTGTCACTTCAAACAGAATGGAGGTTCTAGATATCACCTTCTGTAATATACAAATGGTAAGGTGGGTGCATGACTGGCAGGTTTCAGATGAGCCCTCCATGTCTGATCACCGGATCATCACTGCTACGATGAGGGGAGTTGTCCCCCATGTGGTGTGGCTTAGAAATCCGAGAAGGACAAACTGGGAAGGTTTTAAGTACTCGGTGAGGAGGCGGATGTCAGACTTCTGTGGTAAATATGATACATCAAACGAACTGGAAAATACTGAGGCCTACATCAGGACTGCAATTTCCACGTCGTTTGAGGAAAATTGCCCTCTCTCGCGGATAAACACTGGGCGTGGTAAGCTTAAGTGGAACAGCGAATTAGAGGCAAGACGGAAAGACACTAGAAGACTCTTTAATAGGACAAAGAAGAAGAAAACGGCAGAGACCTGGCAGGCATATAAAGACAGCCAGGGTCTCTATAAAATCTTATTAAAGAGGTTAAACATGCTTCTTGGGAAAAGTGGTGCTTACAGACAAACACACTGAGTAACACTGCTAGACTGTTTAAGGTGTTAACAGGTGGACCGAGAGGAGAGCTTAAGTTTGTCAAGAAGACTGATGGTAGCTTTACTGACACCCTGGAGGAAACTCTGCGTCTGCTTATGAGGAACAGTTTTCCCGATATTAGACCGGTAGGGGACGGTGCTCAAAACCTCCGACATACCGGGCTAAGGGCGGACTGGAATATTGCTGGACAGGTGATCTCAGCGCAAAAGGTGAGAGAGACTGTCTTTTGAGCCTTTTAATGCCCCTGAATTAGATAATATTAGTCCAGCATTACTATAAAATTGCTTGGAGGAAATTATAGGGCCACTGACAGAATTACTCAGAGGCTGTGTTGCCTCTGGCAAGGTTACACAGAGGTAAAGGACTTCAGACCTATCAGCCTTACATCTTTTTTGCTAAAGACACTGGAAAGGCTCGTGGACCACTATTTGAAGGAGGGACCTTTGAAGCAGTATCCGCTTCATCAGGACCAACACGCCTACCGAACTGGTAGGTCAGTGGAGACTGCACTGTTGTCGGTCGTGGACGTTATTGAAGGTCAGATCAACAACAAGGGGATATGTATTGGGGCTTTTCTTGATGTGGAGGGGGATTTCTGATGGAATTATAAATTGGATTATGAGTTCCTTGGAAAACCGGATAAGTACTGCATCCTGGATGGGGTGCACAATAAATGGGATGGTCTCGGAGGGCTGCCCGTAGGGTGGAGTGTTATCCCCTTTGCTGTGGAGCCTTGTCGTGGACGGCCTACTAAGGACGCTCAGTGGAATGGGTGTCAAGGTGGTAGGATATGCGGATGATATAGCTATCCTTGTTAGGGGACCATTTGAAGAGGTCCTCAAAGACCTGCTTCAAGAGGCACTCAAGGTAACAGAAGCATGGTGCAGGGAGAATGCACTATGCATTGAAGGAGAGAAATCTGTGGCACTCATCTTCACTAGGCGATATAAAACTAAATCGCTGGAGATGATGGAAGTTGGTAATACCAAAATAAGCTACGTTGAGAGCGCTAAATATCTGGGAGTTATTCTGGATAGGAAGCTTCTCTGGTGTGAGCACTTGGAGGATAAGTGCAAAAAAGCCATAGTTACGTTTTGGCAATGCAGAGGAGCAATAGGCACGAGATGGGGTTTGGGTCCACGTCAGATGAACTGGATTTATTCCGCCATTGAGGTGCCGAGGTTGGTCTTTCCCTCAATCGTCTGGTGGGACAGGGCACAGAAAGAAACAAGTAAAAGAATGCTGGACCGCGCGCAGGGGCTCTTCCTTAGAGGCATAACAGCTACAAGGAGAAGCACACCATGTCGTCCATGAGGGTTATGTTGGGTTTTCCATCCTTGAGTCTTCAAATTATGATGGATGCATTGAAAACTGCAATACCGGCTAAGTTGTACCGGGCAGTGGAAGACAAGTAGCAAACGTCATAAACAGCTATTTGGGGATTCACTGAAGAAGCTCTGGATAGAACCTCAGGATAAGATACTGTCTCTTAAAAGGGAAAAAGGAAACTACAAAATCCATATTCCTGCAAGAGAGGCTTGGGCGGAGTATAGACCCATACATGGTGAAATCTGGTTCACCGATGAGTCCAAGATGAAGGTAGGAGTGGGAGCAGGATTTAGTGGACCGAGACACCAAGACAGATTTTGTCATCGCCTGGAGGACTACAACTCTGTCTTCCAGGGAGAGGTGCTCGAGATCAAACTATGTGCTGAGGAAACATTAGGGTCTAGCAGGAGGGGCAAGGCCATCTGGATTTGCTCGGACAGTCAGGCAGCTCTGAAGGCTTTAGGTAAGGCTAGTACCAGCTCTAGGCTGGTGGCTGAGACTATGGCTTCTCTAGCAGAGCTGAGTAAATATAATTCTCTCAACCTAACCTGAATTCCAGGACATTCTGGTTGGTTAGGGAATGAGAGAGCTGACGCCTTAGCAAAGCAAGCGTGTATAACTCAAGGACCGTTGCTGAGGGCAGTGGGCATGCCGCCTCAGGAAGGGCGCAAGAGGATCACGGCACATATAGACAGGTTGTGCAGAGAAGAATGGAATGCAACCTTGGGGTGTAACAAATCCAAGGTACTGTGGGGTTACTCAGGAGATTTGTGGGGCAAAGAACTACTCTCCTTAAGTAGACATCAACTCAAAGCTACTGTAGAGCTGGTCACAGGCCATGGGAATCTGAGTGGGTTCCAATACAAAATTGAAAAATCTAGGTCCTCTGTGTGAAAGAGATGCGACGAGGACCAAGAGGAAAGCCCAATCCACGTACTCTCTGAGTGCCCTGCTTTGGGAGCTGCAAGGAGAAAGTGGTTTGGCTGGCAGGTATGTACACCAGAGGATATCAGAAGATTTAGCATCAGGTGGGTACTTGATTTCTGCAAAGAGGTAGGTATCCACTAAGCTAGTCCTGTGGTAGGGATGGGAAGAGAGTACAAAGGCTGCAGCTAAGTGCTCTACTCCGATAAGGTCCCTCCGAGTTTTAGTAATAATAAATAGTGGCAGATATCATGTTAGGAACAGAAAAACTCAAATTGCTTGTGACTGTAAAAGCAAATCTCCACTGTGTTTTCGAGGCATTAAGTCTTTAGAAGTTGAGTATGCATTTAATAGGAAGGCATGGATGATGAGCAAAATTTTTAATGAATGGGTGTTAAAGCTGGAGAAGCAGATTTTCAAAGAGAAAAAAAATTACATTTTTCATAGACAATTGCCCTGCACATCTGCACGGCATTAACTCTAAAGTAAAGATTGTGAATATGGTTTCCTTTCCTGCAAATGAAGTTTCATTACTGCAACCCCTCGATCAGGGAGTTGTAAAAAATTTAAAGTTACACTATATTAAGAAGAAAGAAAAATTGTTACTAAAGTAGAGAACAATGAAGCCGTAACCAAATTGTTTCTCCAAAGCTTGATTCAATACTGTCACATATGAAGAGAGTGATGAGGATAACATGGCATTAAGTTTATTAAAAATGCAATGGCATTTTCTGAAAAGTTCAGGAAACATAGGGGATGATGTTCCTCTTGATTTTTTTGTGTAGACGAAGACATTGTCGTTTCCTACTTTCCAATCGACGATGATATACTCCAAAGCATTCAGATGACAAACAGCAATTAAATTCATAAGTATTTTAAAATTGAAATAACAAAAAACATACTAAAAGTTCTTGCTTGTTGATAAAATATTGTTAACTCTTGACAATTTATGTGCGGATAATTATAGCTGAATTGTGAAACAGTAATACCATCAACAACCTCACTTAGCCTAATAAAAAAACCCACTGCAATTTTCCCTTTTACAAAATGAATTTTTACTATTAAAGTTTTTGGAAGAAAGCCCACATAGTTCAACCTAATGATGAATCATAATTAATATAAAAATGTTCAAGTTAAAACCTATGTTCAAGTTATTCCTATCCTGGACCTGCTATTATTTTGTGCCCAGTATATTGAACAGTTTATAACCATCACAACACATTTTTATTTTTAAATAAGTAAATTCATTTCTTGATTTAGCACTATAAAATCTTTTGATTGGTCATAAATCGGAAGGAAAGGGGGTTTTATCAGCAAAAAAGGTTTGATATTATCCAGTATGTTGTCTATACACTCCTTGTTGTTCAAGTCATTATTGAAATTTTATTGTTAAACTTGTATAATTTTATAGTGTTATATTTCTGTAAGTTTTTGTAATGATTGAAAACAATGGAGAGCTAACTGACATTAGGTGAACTTGACAGACAACTTTAACTTAGTGTGTAATCTACAGTAATACTCTATATACACATCTTGTACTTTTGAGTTTGTCAGATGTTGTGTTGTTGATAAAGTTTACAAACTGAGATCAAATTAAATTGTTTAAATTGAATATCACAGGCAATATAAAACGTTGTTAGTGAGCTAGTCAAATACAATAAATACAACTTTTGGTATCACTTGGTAAAGAAATCCGCTAATTACTGATATTTTCCAACAGAGGCGTTTCACACTAGATCAGTGCATTCTTTAATCCTGTGAGTCACGGACAAGACTCGGCATTGAACAATGTACTGATCTAGTGTGAAACAAGTCTGCTGAAAAATAACAGTAAATAGTAGGTTTTTTTGCCAAGTGATATCAAAAGTATCTATTTAAAAAACCATAAGATGTAAAACACAAAAAAGTTTTTAAAAACTTCTAGATAACTCAGTGTTTCTGTACTAACCAAAACACAGTGATATTGTTTTACAATATAGGCAATTTCTGTGCATTGAAGTTTGTTGAAAAAGGCCCTTTATAAATAAAACCTCAGTAGTTAAAATGACTTGAAAATTCAAAGTTTTACTGTTTCTCGTACAAGTGTAATTTGTTTGTATTTAATTTGTTTACATTATTTATTTCAGTACACATACTAGGACCTCTTTTTAGAAGTTAACCCTAATTAAACATTTTTAGCGAATAATTAATGGAAGTTTTTACATAAATTAGAGTGAATTGCTAGGAGTTTACTGTATATAATTAATCATGTTCAATTTAATTTTGACAAAAACCTTGTTATAAGAAACTGATCTGTTATTTGTAGTGGATTTGAGACTATGAATTGCTTGTTACTACTTTGAAAACAACAGTTTTCATTATATAACAACATTATTTAAAAATGCTATTCTAAATCATAATATTACAAGGTTTCAACATAAAAGGTTAAACATTATGGACAAATATCAAAGAATTTTTACTTAAAATACATTACTGAAATAAAACTTTCGTAAACAATTTTAGAACAAATGATACTTGCTTTGAATATGTTGAAGTGTGACTAATGCTTGTTCGATACGACTTGATACTAATAGTTTCCTTTTCACAATCACTGAAACAGATTTAAGCAGAAGTACTTATAAATTTTAAATTTATGATTTAAAATTAATTTCTTACAATCCTTTTAATATCATAAAATATTCTGCACACATAAGCAAACACGCACACACACACACACACACACACACACACATACACACAACTATGCACACCAACCTCAACTATAAAAACTAACATGTAGTTACTTTAAATATGCCACAGTTTTTTACATAGGTCAAAGAGGAAGGCCATTTCACACACATTATCAAAAAAATATAAAAACGTTTACAAATCTTAACATTCAATCAAACTTTGATGAATGAATCGTACTACAAACAGCAACTACACAGACATATCATTAAACCCACAAATTCCACACACACTTTATAAAAACAACTTATATAAACATTTCAAATTACACCCAGCATACACTTAACACCCAATGACATTATAACTCACAAACACTATTTAACATCATTACCTCCAAAAGCTCCTTCAAAATCAAGTAATTTAGTTCCCCCTCCCTTAAATAACAAAGAGCTCAGTTAAAATCCGAATAGATAATGGCCATTCTCCTGAAATAGCTGTTTTAATTGTTTAGATATTAATTAATATATGTTATAGCGTGTAAGAGTATGTATAAATTAGTTTATGGTTTTATTAAATTATATAAAATAAAATCACTATTTAATTTCTCCCATACATTAGTTTCAAATAACTTATTCTCAAGTTGAAACAAACAAATATTTTCAGGTATTTTTGTACGTTTTTAGATAATTAATAATGGAAACCGAAAAGCATCAGCAACAGCTTATTTAACCTAATTAGGTTAAATTTGACTATTATTTTCCAAGTGGCAATTTTAAGTGTAACTTAAGAAAAACTGTAACCAAATATATTGATAAAAGGAAATAAATCTATAATTGTAAACATCTTACTAACTCATCAACATAGATCCTAAACTATTTTAGATATTATGCTTGAAATTTTTAGTAGGTTTTCGATTCAGTAATGTAAGTGCACTCTAAGAAAGAATTTTACAAAATATTTATATTGAACAGAAAAAAAATATTTTTGAGTAAAGTACCTAATTTTTTATCAAAAGAATCTATATTTATAAAAGATAATATCCTGACTCATTTATGAACTTAGTACTTCATGAAGAGGCTTAAAATTTTGAACATACTTTTGGTTCATAATGTAAGTGCACTAAGAAAGAATTTTGCAAAATTTTCAGATGAATGACTGACTTAAAATTCAAAATAGAGCCTAAATTATCAAAGGTATAAACTTGTAATTATGTAAGTACTTTTGTTTCACAATTTAGCTCAACGCTTAAAGACTTAATCAGAAATTACTGAATGTTTTGCAAATTTAAAATCTACTTTTATAATTTAGTTTTTATATTGATATTTAAATCAGTTAGTCGATTCAAACTTTTTACCTTTAATTAACAAACTTATAATCACCAAGAAATATAGCATTATTATCTCGCCAGAGAAAACAATGTGCATGGATATGACAAACAACTTCCTGAGATTCAAATTGGAGAGATATAGAGTGTAAGATAATAGAGCAAGTAATGAACGTCAAACACCTGGATATCACACTATCAAATAACAGAAATTTAGAGACATGAGTAGAAAAAAACAAGTAAAATAAAGTGCACAGAACCGCAGGATGTCTGAAGTAAAATACAAAATATGAGGAAAATAAAAAGCAAAATATACAAAGTAATTACTTTGTAGTTAGACCAATTATAACTTATGATTCTGAAATATGAGCCTGACACAACAAAGACAGACAATGCTAGACCAAACAGCAATGAAAAAATTTGCCAGAATTTATAGGAAAATGCTCAGGGACGGAGCAAAAAACATAGACATAGAAGAGAGAGATGTGACGTGGAAAAAATTAAAAAATGGGTGGTGATAAGAAGACTACAGACAACCACACAAGCAGAGTCGCTAAAGACAGAATAGTAGAAACTAAGAGTTTGCTTACCAATAAGGGACTAGTAGGAAGGCCACAAAAACGAAAGGACAACTTTCCAAAGACATGTTGTAAAATGGGTAAGACTAATGCCTATATAAAGAAGAAAAATAAACTTTTGTAAAATTGTCTTTGTGGGCACTTTTAATATAAAACGAAGATACACTGAATACAAATTTCAAGTCTCTTTAGTTTACCTTCTATGTTAAAGAATCAGAACATTGTCTTATATAAATAGATTAGTTAGATCTATATAATTACATGTAATTACAATGTTTTTAAAAAATTTTCAACACTTGACTTTAAACTAAATTAAATTTTGCTCAATATACAAAACTAACCTTTCAACCTGTTCAGTCGATGGTATATCCACTATGTAAATGGCATTGCTCCTGTCATAAAGCGCTATTTGACAGTTGTTACTGTTAACTGTAAACTTCTCTAAATTTAACATGTTTGGCAAACCTAAAGAATAGACATCAAAAACATTAAATGCTGAACCATCATTGATACTGTAAGCAACTGAAAAATCGTTAAGAAATATATAAGTCCTCACCATTTTCAGATTGTATAAAGTAAATGTAAATTATTTATCTGAATTATTTTTTCTTAATATTTGTTAATTTTTAGAAATAAAAGTTGTAACATTTTATATAAATAAATTTTGGATCAATTACAAACTATACATTTTCTTGTATGTATCACAAACATATAAAACATTGGTTATAAGACTACATTGTGTCATACATATACACAAACATAACAGATTAATCAAAAAAATATTAATTTTAAAAATTAATACAAACTTTAATGAGTACAATTAAATGAGAACATTTACAATTTTATAATTGAATTTTACATTGTTAAATTTTCAAAATCACTTGAAAGGTTTTGGAAATAAACACTAATTCTAGTAAATAGGTTGATAATCCACTGTGTGTTGATGCTATTAAATTTTAATCAAATCTCAAGAAGATGAAGAAAATTTACGACAAAATTTGAAAATGTGTGAAATAATAACTTACACTGCCATAATTTTTTAAAATTATCATCTTTATGTAAATTTTGTTAACTATGTAAACATCCTTAGGTGACAGATTATGTGTTTATAACCCTAAATTAAAAGTCAGCTCTAATATTGTTTATAGATACTGTGGTTTAATATTAAATATTTAGTTTTAATTTTATAAAGTTCATTTATTGCTTTAAGTTAAAAATTTATGTGTAAAGTCATATATTAAAAGTAAAAAGAGAGGTACCAGAAGCTAACACTTTTTAACCCCAAACAATTTTTTCATTGGATAAAATTAAAATTTATATTCATGGAGTGACCGAGAATCAGATTTTCCAAATGTAAATCCTTCAAAATTTAAAAAATCACAGCATTAACTGTTGATAATGCAATACCAAAAGATTCTATAATAATCTATAAAGGATACAGATCTTTCCATAGCTAGTAAGGCAGTAAAATGTATTCTTAGTATGTTGTAGACATAACACATCATCTGTTACTTCCACACAATAGTTTAAAGAAATTTCAGGGTAAGATGAAAACTGAAAAGCCAATAACCAATGTAAGTCAATGCAAAGCGTAACTGAATGGTTCTTAAGTTGAACTGGCTCAACATCATGTGGTACAAAATCTGGAAAAGAAAAAGAAGGTTTTAAGAAATATATATTCTATTAAAATTCAACTCACCACAGAAGAAACTAATATATTAAAAAATAAGCAATTTTTAATACTGTTTAGTAGTCTCGGTAGTTCATCACAGTTTTTTCTTTAACAAAAACCAACAAGAATCATTAAATTTATCAGATTAGTAGCAATATGTTAATTTTAAAATAAAATTTCTATTTAGCCTTTATAGAGCCTTGATTTTAATAATTCAGCCATAATCAGTCATAATATTTACAGTTTACTTTAATTCAAATGCTACCTTATTTTAGGTTGAGATAATAATTTAATCAGCCATAGACCTAGGTAATTAGTGTGTAATTTATAATAAAACAATAAAAAGGTCAAACCAGGAAGCACTACATATTGAGATTTGATACTAAATATTGAACAGTTCCTATGACACTGGTCTATAGTCAGCGTGACACTGGCAGCAAAATATTTCTTATTCTGAATGATTCTTAACGGCTCTGAGAAACCATTAGGATCCCATTCTGAAATTTTGCATGGATTTAGTCAGTTATAGTGTACATCACGTATGTGTTTTTGAAAAAAAAATCAAAGGTGTCATATTTGGGTTTTTCAAAAGCATTTTGGCCATTTTTTTAAACATTCAAAATGTATCATATACACTCATGTGACATATCAATATAAAGAGCATTTCAAATGTAAAAGAATGGTACAAATGTCAGCTCTCTATGTGCTATAGTTGTTAAACTACACAATTTTAAAGATTTTGAAACACGCCCAAAAAACATTAATTTTTAAAAAGCTTGCAACTCAAAAACCAAAAGTTAGAAAAATTTAAAATTGTACAATTTTGCTAGTCTTGGATGGTATAACTTGTTATACAAAAAATCAAAGAAATCTAGGAAGTCAAGGATCACACCTTAGGGTCAAATTGGTTTATTTGGAATGGAATGACCCTACAGTTAAATTTACCATCTCTATTTAAAAACTAATATTATCGCAATAATAATTGTAACGTTTAAAAAAATCATATTAGTGAGGAAAACCACTAACCTGCCTTAAATATATTAAAAGTTTTGTACAATTCTGATAAAACAATTGTGCTTCCCTTATGAATTCCATTTTCGTCAAACCAAAAATTGAAGATACAGCTGTTGGTACTGATAAGAAGCTGTTTTCCTTCTTCAGAAAATACAAACCTGAAAACAAACAATTACAACAGGAGGAAAAGTGTTAATCATAATTGTTTTGTATGTGTACTTAAAACTTAGTACCTTATTAATAAAAATTTTTTGTAAAAAATTTAATATATACAGTAACTTTTTTGCCAGTCACGTTATACAAAACTTGTTCTCTTAAAATACCATTATTTGATTTGCAGTACTTTCATCTTTTAATTCATACGTTCATAAAAGAATTCCTTCATTTCAAAAAATAAACATGAATTTATACGTTAACAAAAAATCTTATAATTTCATGAAACTAGATTAAGTTGAGGAGTAATGTTTTAATAATATCTATGTTTAACTAAAATGAGAAAAATATAAACATTTGTTGATTCCATCTTCGCGTGAGCTACTAGTAATCACTTACACTTTTTAAAAAATGTTTTAACTTGCCTATAGTAGCACTTACTTTGCTTGTTGAGGACGGCCGTTTCGGGAGATGTATCCCTTTGTCAACTCAGACCGTAACTGATCTCATTGGGATCAAGTGTAAGTGAGAAAAATATATATTAGATACTATAGTTTGAACCACTAAAATGTAAAAACATTGAAATACTACACTAAATAAAGCCCAAATGTATATACAGCATTATCTAGCTTATAAATAAACATAGGTTAGTTCTAGCAGAGCTTAAAACTTGAGATTTTTTGGACTAGATAGGTAATTGACAGACTTATTTTAGTAATAGTCCTAACTGTAATCTTAAATTAGACATACGTAGAATCAAAGCCGTCTTTAGCAAATTGGAGGCAGGAGCAAAATATTTGTGCGAGGTTTTATTTGAAAAAGCTGTATCCCCTGATTTTTGAAATTATCACGCAAAAAGGTGTGTTTAGAGCAATTTTAATGAAGTCATTTCTTCTCAAAACATGCCAATCATTCTGGAGTTACTTACGATTTTTTTATTTGTCAGGATTGAAGCACCATTACTATCAACCAATGTTTTGCATTCTTTTGGTCATGATGCCGATATTTCATTTGTCAATTAATAATTTAACATATCGTGCGGGAAATCAGACAGATGTTTTATATCTGTCAGACAGGCACATATATCTGTACATTATTATTTTCATTCAACCAAAACTTTTTACTTATTTTTTAGCATGAGTAAAGCCTTGCGCCGCAAGGCCTTTCTCATTGTGAGGGCTAGAGCAGCAGCTCTATTCACTCCACCCTAAGGATGGCTCTATAGGTAAAAGCCAGAGCTCTATATTTGGCTGTTATGAGCCATGAAGCAATTTGGGTTATTGTTTAACTTTGTATCTGTTCTACTACCAAAACAAAAAAATATTCAGGTAATAGTTCACAGAGACTGGTAAATGTGCAGTTTATTGAACTAATCACACATGTCTGAAACCATTCTGTCATACTATGTCTGCTTCTGCAGAGTATTATCTTTTGTTCACTGATGTCTCTATAAACACTATAACGTATTTACATACATACACTATTCCATGCCTAAAACAGAAGATATAGCTTTCTTAATTGTTTTTATATAAAAGTAATGTGTTTGTGAACTAAAGTAATTTGGGGAGTGTGGTAATGAAGGAATGAAAACTAACCTAACCAAACAAAACAAGTAACATGTAAGGTGAAAATAGAGATCACGTGAGATAAGCCGCCAAAAGATATGACGTAGTACAGCACGCCATCAGTTGCTAATGTATCCAGAAAACAATTTTTTAAAATTTCATACAAAAATAACCTTTTTCAGCAATAAAAATAACAAATATCAGTATTGTTTTACAATATACTATGGAATGTTTCACTCCCATCTTAAAATAGTTCCCAAATCTTCATAACTACTATTTAAATATCCTAAGGCTTAAATATCCCAGATAGCTTGCCTTAGCAACTGGGCGGGTCCACGGGTGGCAGATAGTGGAACGGCCTACAGGTATGTAGGCTACTTGTGAATAAGGATTCCGGAAGGTTTCTGAATAAGCAGGCCTGAACCAAGGCAATGGTTCAAAGGTGAGGAATTATCCCTCCTCGTCAGTCAACCGGTTGGGTGTGGTAGAAATAACTGCTCTGGCTGGGGTAGTTGGGAATTAAGTCCTCACAATGCTACTCTCACCTCCCAGGTGAACCAAGGGCAATGCGGCTGATGGGCGGGAAACTACCCTAATGACACAGTTGTAACAAAAGAGAGTAAAGCAGGCTGTTCGCTCCATGAGCAACAGTTAATAATGTCCTGAACTTGGAGTGTGCTTCAAGGTCAGTGACTAAATACCCAATCCAAGGTGGAAGGCATCGTGCCGATGGATGAATGCCTGCAGGGTATAAAATGCAGTAGCACACGATCCCCTTGAGGAACCAGACAAAACCTCATTGTATGTTGTCTTGCAAGGGCAGTGGGGGTTCTGCTCTGGTTGAATGTTCTTTCCCCCATACTTGGGAAGCTAATGGACCAAGTAAGTACACAAATTGATGTTGAGTCTGCACAGGCAGCGGGAGCCAATGAGACGGCAAACCGTGAGCCTGTAGCAGATGTGTCAACGGCAACCACCACTGAGGGTGCGGGGGCGGCTACCAAGCTGCCGACTGCAGAAACCAGTGAAATGGTTGTAGAGTTGAGCACGCTTTCTCTAACTATGATGGAATGGTCAGGGTCAGTAACATCGGGAGCTCAGATCTGGTACACAGATGGCTCCAAGATGGACTTCGGCACTGGAGCGGGGCTGTATTGTAAAAACTCAAGGGTAAAACCAGAAGGGAGGCATACCTCTGTCTTTCAGGCCAAAAATATGCTATAAATACCTGTCTGGGAGAGATAGCGAGAAGGGGAATACACAGGACCCGGATTGCTATTTTCTCTGACAGTCAGGCAGCAATTAAGGCACTAAACGGACATGTGGTCACCTCGGCCATAGTCAGGAAGTGCCTAAATAACCTAGAAGCCCTGGCAAGGCACAATCAAATCAAGATAGGTTGGGTGCCAGGGCATAGGGGAATATTTGGAAATGAAGCAGCAGATGCACTGGCCAGAGAGGGGTCTTCAACTCCCCTAATTGGACCGGAGCCAGCGGTAGGTATTTCCAAATCCATGGTCAAGATTGCAGTGCAAAGGTGGATGGCTGAAAGACACTGTGAGCACTGGGTCAGAGCTGAAGGAATGAGACACAGTAAGCTAACCCTTAGGCAACCTTCCTTGGGGCTGCAGGAGAGTTTCATTTATCTGTCTAGGCAGGAATTGAGGATAGCCACAGGTCTACTTACGGGACACTGTGGACTAAGGAAACATCTGCATAATACGGGTATCTTCAAAGATGAACCAGTGTGCAGATTATGCGGGCAAGAACTGGAGACCAACACACACATCATTTATAGATGTGAAGCACTTGCCGAGAGTCGCTTCAACCTCTTTGGTGATAGCACAGCTCTGGAAGAGGATGCTGAAGGTAAAACACTAGTCAGGAAACTTCTAAACCTGGTAAGAGGGGAAGGGGCTCTTTGACTAGATCAGGAAGGTAAGTACAATATACCTAAGGTAGCGGTGCTTCGGGCAGTTTAAACCCGCTCCCAAGTCAATAAAATAATTTTTTTAAAAAGGCTTAAATATAGTATAAAACTTGCACCATCACATAGAAAAAAACATAACCTCATTTTAGAAACACTTTCCTCTATAAAGTAATTAATTATTCAAAAGTTATTAGACTATTTTACAATAGATTACTATATAGGCATATTAAAATATAGGTCCCGTATTTGGTAAAGATAAGATATAATTATTTTAAAAAATGAACACGCTAACTTTATATTTTTTCCTTAACCCACGTTATTTATTTTAGTAAAACATTTATACCAGGTGATGCAGAAAGTCATTAGGAATACAAAAAAAAAGTAATTATATAGAAGTACGACTACCGATATTATCATAATTTTTTTTTCTTTTCTTATGTATTTTTACGTCCTGAACACGAATTTTACATTAGTTTTTGTCCCCTTTTTAAGGTCAAATACTCTGAAAGAGAACACATTCATCATTTTCTACTTACCGTTGCAATAACTGCGAGAATTGGGACCACCTGAGATTAAAATAGAAAATTGCTCTAAAACACATCCTAGGATGATATGCACAAGAATTTTTTAAAATTTTATCATCATTTTTTTATCATTTTAAAGTTGGGTAAAAAATTCAGTGCAGAGTAGTAAGTTGTGCAACATACGTGGAGTGATACAGTGACGTCATGCTATCTCCATTCATAACTTACATGTGTAAATATTTGAGAAGCATTTGGCTTAATTTTTGTTGTTTCTGCATATAAATTTAAATATACTTATAAAGTCTTCAGTTAGGATAGGTTTGGTTGTAATTGTATATATTATTATATACCTATAAAGTGTTCAGTTAGGATAGATTTGGTTGTAATTTTATGGTTACATGTAAAAAATTACAACCAAATATATCCTAGGTATATTTCAATACAGATAGGCTCTAAAATTAACCTGGCAATAACAAAAATATTAGTTATCAATGTAGCTTCAGGACAGTGGTTGCCAATCTGTATATTTACAAAAGTTTAGATTCCTAAAACACCAACTATAGTTGTGACATCACTGTATCACTCCACAAACTATGCACAACTTATTCCACCGCACTTTATTTTTTATCTAACTTTAAATAAAATGATAAAAAAACTTTCCGTGTAAAATGTAAAAAAATTCTTGTGCATATTGCCTAGGATGCGTTTTAGAACAATTTTCTATTTTAATCTCAGGTGGTCCCAAATTCTCACAATTACCACAACAGTAAGTAGAAAATGATTAACGTGTTCTTCTTCAGCGTATTTGGCCTTAAATAGACCTCAAAAACTGTCAAATTCGTGTTCAGGACGTAATAATACATAAGAAAAGAAAAAAAGTAATGGAAATAGCAGTAGTCACACGTCTATATAATTACCATTGATTTTTTTCTAATTTGTAATTTTTGGCAACAGCAAATTTAATTACATTTCGAGGCACTTTGCCATTACAAGTTATTTAACACACTAAAAACTGAAAAGGTATATTTTCTATTTGAGATTAAAGAATTGAACGAATTTAACACACAAAGGTGAGAAATGTTGGTAAAGTTTAGTTACACCTTTCATTTTCCTTCTTTTAGATTAAAAAAAATGTTTCTGAAGAATTTGTTTAAAACTCCTACATTTATCTGAGGTAAATAGTTTTTACCAATAATACCTTTATTGCTAATGAACTAAATTTTAAAAAAAATTATCCAACACATTATAGTCACTGTTTACCTTAAAGAATCGAGGTATTGTTGGTGGTATATTAAAGTAACATTTATATTATCAGAGTCAATGTTTCTATCAATGCTGTAGATATGCAAATCAAACTTTAGTTTTTCTTTTTGGTCAGAAACTGAAGTAATCCTTAAAAGTTTGTTTAAAAAAGGAGAGAAAGCTATCTTTTCATTTTCTGAAATACCAATTGAATGTTTAGCAAATATTAGCTTCCCACACACAGACTCCATATTTAACGATTGTTTACATAACGAATTTAATTATCACTCTTTGTTTTAACACAATAGTAAATTTCCACTTTGTTATTAACAACATTTGAAATGACTCATAACTGGTAATTTAGTTGTTTACATAGTTCCAATATGTTTACTAGTACTTCTTTTTTATAGGTTCCATTTTGAATGTTTGAAAACTGATATACACTATCAGCTGACTTCTAGAGGTAGACCAATGACTTTTTTTAAACGCTATCATATGTTACATTTTGTAACGCATTCCAGCTGAAATCGAAAAATAATGCAACCAGTGTTTGCCTAGACTACTATAGAGAAAAATAACATGTAGTTAATTGATAACATAAAAAAAATATACCATTCTATTCTTACTCTTTTGTTTTCAATGTGATTATTTATAGAAAATAGTGACCTACATATGCCCATTTGTTTTATTTTACAAACGCTCTAATTATTGTTATAGCCAACAATGGATAAGATGTAAAAACTATGAAATTAATGTTGGTTTGTTCTAGAATATTTTAGCATTTTTAATTCACATTACAGTTAAAATAAAACTGAGTTATGAATATTAAATTTCTAATATGTTTCAATACTTGTTGATAATAAGTTAATTTTATTTCACTTAAACAATAGTTTATGACTATCCGAACTTTAAATTTAGTAGATTTCTTAAAACTTACTGAGAGAACGTTTTCGATCGCTCTGTGCCGATCTTCATCAGCGTCTTCTGCTTGGAGATGTTAGGTCAAGCGGTGACCATTTTAAAGGTAAGTTTTCGATAGTATCAAAGAGTATGTGTGATTTGTATTGTGTTTGTTCGTTTAATATGTTTGTACTTTGTGTTTTTGTGTGTCTGTAAATTTCATATTGTTCTAGTGTGTTGAGATGTGGTCTTTTGTTGTTGATTTGTAGGATTTCTAGGTTATGGTATATGTGTGTGTGTTTTGTTTCTTTTATGTGATTGTAAAATGTTGAGTTGGTGCTCTGTTTGGGTTCTTCGACTCTTTGTTTAAAGCTGCGACCTGTTTGTCCATTGTAGAATTTGTTACATTCGTCGCAGTTCAGTTTGTATATGCCTGGTGCTTGTAGTTTATCATTGTTGTTGGTGTTATGTTGTATTTTGTATTGTAACTTGTTATTAGTTTTGTATGCTATTTTGTATCTTATTTTTTGAAATTTTTGGACTATTTTTTTTATGTTTTGTTTATGCGGTGTATACAAACTGAACTGCCACGAATGTAACAAATTCTACATTGGACAAACAGGTAGCAGCTTTAAACAAAGAGTGAAGGAACACAAACAGAACACCAGCTCAACATTTTACAATCACATAAAAGAAACAGGACACAAATACACAGACATTTACCATGACCTAGAAATCCTACACATCAACAAAAAAGGACCACATCTCAACACACTAGAACAATATAAAATTTTCAGACACACAAAAACAAAATACAAACATACTAAACGAACAAACACAATACAAATCACACATACTCTTTGATACTATCGAAAACCTACCTTTAAAACCGTCATCGCCTGACCCAAGCAGAAGACACTGATGAAGATCGGCACATAGCGATCAAAAACGTTCTGTCTCAGTAAGTTTTAACAAATATACTAAATTTAAAGTTCGGATAGTCATATACTATTGTTTAAGTGATTAATAAGATTCACCGAAGGTAATGGACTACAAAATTCAATTTTATTTCGTTATCAATCAATTAAGATGACTATATCCATATCAATAAGGTCATTTTTAGCATTATTTGTTTCCATCCCCAATTTATGCAACTACCTTTAAACACTTTAAAACATATATTAATACGTAAAACTTGTTTACCCGTAAGTGGTTACATAATAACACAACCTGTTTACATATTAATATTTATGTACTTAAGATGGTGTTTAACACCTTTAGTGAAACACATGTCTGAGAGACAAGTAGGAAATTTTATTTTGAGATTGGGATCAGTTAATATGCGATTATGGGAGCTCTATTTATACAAATCACCTCAAACCATGTGGTAATTTCCTCTTTTCCTTCATGAGAATGCCAAATCTAATCTTGTTCAGTTAGTGGCAACACTTCGACTCTATATCAGTGTTTTAAGTGGTATCTGTCTGAGACGCTGGATGTTTTTTTGCCTGCTTGGCCTTATGCCGCTTAAAAACTAGGTACTTCTTTAAATGTTAAAGATTTCTTAAAATTGTAAATATCAGTACTGTATTGTGTATGTACACATATACACAGTATAGTCTCAAAAATGCGAGTCGCGATATTCGAGCTTCCGTTAAATTTGAGCCTATTTCTATTTGAGCATATTTTATCTATTTGAAAGAAAATGATGAGTCATGCTTTCAAAGTATGTTTATATCAGTATGGTATGCAAAGAAAATAATTAGGGTTTCCTAGAAATGTTTATATCAATATGGTATGCAAAGGAAATGAGGCAGGCTTCCAAGAAATATTCATATAAAGTCCTATAATAAACTTATTTAGTGCATTTTTAATATAGTATTAGGGTTTAATAAAACTCTAATTTTTTGTAATGCACAGGAACGTACTTCCGTGTAATCCAAGGGGTTCTCAGTCCCATCTACCTCGAATCATTGAGACTCTACTGTATATATACACTCACACACACATTCAGCTGTCGCCTCTCCGTCCCCAATTTCTTCTGATGTACTTTAATGCCTCTTCTAGGATTCTTGCAGTTATTGCTTCATTGATGTCATCACGCCAACCTCTTTGGGGCTGTCGTTTCTTTCTTTTCTGAACACGAATTCACTCTAGTCCTTTTGAGGCCACCTGTCTTCTGCCATCCTCTCTATCTGTCTCTACCATGGCAATTAGCTTCTCTCTATCTCCTCACTTATACTTTTATCCATTTCCTTTTCGTTAAAAATGTGTTATTTCTGACCCCTTCAAATTTTGATTTACCTCATCGTAAATAGTCTATTTCCATTGTCATTATTAGCTTAGGTAATCTCCCATACCTCTGAACCGTAGAGTGACGCTCTGAACAATACATTTATAAATGTGTTTCTTTCTTTCTCTTGCGATTCTCTTTTGCCAGAGAAGTAGTTTAAGACTTCTGTCACTGCTCTGCCTTTTTCTCCTCTGATTTCATCCTCATTATCGCATTTCTTAATAAAGGTCGCTCCTACTTATTTGCACCCCCTTGATTTTGCTGTTTTCCAAACCAAGGTCGCAAATTTCGTCTTTACCTACTACTAGATATTTACATTTTGGAATGTTCATTGTTTAGCCTGCTGCGTCATATTCATCCTGCAGTTTTCTTATATAAGTTTTTTGCTATTACGATCTGATCACCAACAAAGAATGTAAAGAGCTTACACTATCAATATACAGTAGACTCTTGAAAATCCGAGTCCCGATTTTCCGAGGTTCTGTTAAATTCAAGCCCATTTCTATTTCAGACTTTTTTAATCTAATTCATATTATTTACTGTTAGACAAGGCCCCGTCACACCTCTACATATGGTCTGATGATACTGTGGTCTGATGATATCCGTGCTTTATTTCTACCTGCAAATGTTACAACCCTAATCCAGCCGATGGATCAGGGTGTTCTGGAATGTATGAAAAGATTCAGACGTTACCTTTTACAACTCTTTTGGAAGCGACTGATAAGATAAGAAAGCTTTGTAGGCTTTCTGAAAATAATACAGTAAGGAAGTTGGTACTATATAGGCGAATCATGGAACAAAATATTAAGTAAGTCATGACATAAAGTCCTGAGTCATAATAAAACTGTTGGCTGTGTCATCGATCCACAATAAGAAACAGATTTGACATTTCTTATCAAGAAATTTCCAGGTTGTGAAAATTACGATGATACAGATGTACATCAATTGATTAGTAAGGACTAACGTAAGTAAGTAAAAATAATACATTATGATTATTGTAATGGTGCAAGAAACTACTGAAAGCAGTGATGACGAGAATAAAGACGAAGGTTCGACTGAGAGAGTGCAAGAAGGGAAAATAAGTCACGGTGAAGGATCGGCCGCCTTAAAAACTGCAATGAGCTATATTGAATAACAGACAGACACCATGCACACAGATGTACTTCCGCTAAGACATCTACTTGACATCGAAGTACAAAAACGAATCTGATAAGCAATGCAGGACACATAACGTTTTCCAAAAAATGTAGCAACTGTAATGAACAATGTATTTCAAAGCAACATTAATTTATGTAAGTACTATAAATATTGTAATCAATAAAGTTCTATAAACGTATTAAGGTTCATCACAGAACCTCTATTCTTTTTAATGTACAGGAACGCATTTCCGTGTAATACGAGGGGGTCTCGGTCACATCTACCTCGAATTATTGAGACTCTAGTGTGTATATATATATATTTTCAACTTAGCAACACTGTTTTCTTGTATTCACTTCACTTTAATGCAATTAAACAAGAATCTTATTTATTATATTTATAAGTGTTCTAAATAAGCGTGAAAATGAGCACAGGTAATAGTCCTTGAAAGTAATAGTACTTGCAAAAATACCAAGTAATATTCTTGTTTAAGCACATTAAAGTGATATATATATATATACTCTACATGTATGATGTCAACAAATACCGACATCACGGACTGAACAGAGTAATTTGACAATGGTCAAGTGACCAAAAGGTGCCTCATCACATAAGGTAAAATTATTGCACTTAGTGGTAGAAAACATTATTTACAATTAATAATAATAACTTCATAAAGTCAGTGCAATGGAAAAATAATAAACGTGAAAAAAATATATATATATATATATATATATATATATATATATATATATATTGTAATAATTTGTAATTTTGTTTTATACAAGTCTTAATAAAAGTTATAATTTAAAAGAAATAACACTTCAATGCTGCTTTTTGTTACAATAAACTTTTAATATCTTAAAATGACATTCCTTGTTATCTTTTACAAAGTCACTTACTAATTAAAATTTCTTATTTCCTCTACAAAGAATTACAAAAAATTAAGCTTTATTAGCCTAAGTCTAAATTTTGTTATGGCAGCAAGAAGTTTAGTTATAAAATTTAATATGAATTGAAATTGATTTAATTATTTCAATTTGAGCTTGAGCTCTCTTTATCTCGGGTTAAATAGGTGGGTTTTCTAAATTTTGACTAATAAATTTTGAGTTGGCACTTTCAAAAAATATCTAAATTACAATTTTTACAAGTTAAAATTTTTACAAGTTATTTTAGTTCTTAATTAAATATATTTCCTGAATAATTTCTTCTTAATTGATCAGTTCAATTATTTGGCTTATTGTTACTCTGTAATTACGATTTAAATATGATACTGCACTTTCCGCACTAGTTAAAAAAATAAAATTTTTACAGCCAATTCTGAATACGTCTTCCTCGTTCCGATGCTTGGTTCCAACTCTGACTGACGCTACCTTTGTTAGAAAAAAATGGCCAAATCGTGAATTTCCGCTATTTTTTCGTTTATTCCTTGCAAGTAACAGCTTTACGGATGTCATGTTCTTCTTCTTTACGGATACACTTCTTCTTCTTAAAAACTGTACTTAAATTTCTTTGCATTTAAATCCAAAACTGTTTTATATTATATTTCCATGAGAAATATTTAAAACGAACATCTGTTGCCGGTCAATGCGCACGCAACTCCACAAATCCGTTATGCAACGTGTTTACTCCAGCACATTTCACTAGCTTGCCGTGTGAAAGTCTTAAGTGTATTTTTACATAGTTCTATTTAAATTGTTACCTATCAATTATTTCTAATACATTTTTTTATAAATAGTGATTTGTGTGTTTTTTTCTTTTATTTAAAATTTTGTGATTAGATCTAAAATGTGGCCGTGTGAATTTTCTATACAAGTGAAATTAGGTTATGTTTACAATTCGTTCCTGGTATATTTTAGTAATTTTTACATACTGAATTTATTTATATATATTTATCTTAATTTGGTAAGTGCCTTTTATATAGATATTACTTCAAAATGTTACATAGTCCCCAAATTTAGATAAAAAAAAATTTTGATTCCGAAATTCCTTTTTTTTTTATCTCAATTTTCACATTTTGGGAGTAAACTCTTACTCTATCCTTCTTGCTTGTCTGCTGCCATCTAATTACATATGATATACTTAACTCCTAACAATACAATAAATTAACAATTAACATTTAATCAACAATAGAATCTATTTTATAAACTTTTTCTTTTTCTTTCTTTATTTTAATTTTGATAGAATGGGATCCTTCCAATCATAAGTCTTTTTATTTATCTATATAATCTATCTTCTGACACAGTGTTTCTTTTTTTTTTTTTAAATTTTAGCCTAACCGAGTCATAGCATGTCTAGGTTGTTTGTAGGTTAGGTCCTTGTTCTTATTCATTCATCCCTTCCTATTTTATTTTTATTTACATATTTTTTTATTTCTTTATATTTTTTTTTTCAAGTGTTTGTTTAATTATTAAGTCATTTCTGGTTTATTTGTTATCTATCCCTCCTACATTCGCTTCCTTCTCCTAATACTTTTATATCCTGAGACATTCCTGTTGTTACCATCTTATTATCCCTTGTTATTTTCCTTTCTCTCGACTTCTCCCTTTATTTATTTAATTGGTTCTACCTGAAATTTATCTGATTCTCCCTGGTGTGCCTCCCTTGGTTCATAAAATTTCTTTAACAAGCTAATATGGAAAATTCCTCTAATTTTATTGCTTCTAGCATCTTTGATTTCATAAGTCGCTTTGCCATATTTCTTGGTGATCACATAAGGTCCATCATATACATAAAATAATTTTGCCATCTCACCTCTTATACCCTGTGGTTGCCAATTTTCTTTTACTAATACCTTGTCCCCAACATTTAATTCTTCTATTTTATGAGTTTTATTAAATTTCTCTGCTCTCTTATGAGCCTTCTTCTTAATTCTACTCCTAGCAATTTCTAAATGTCTTTCTAAATTTATTAATTTTGAACTCCAGCCAAAATTTTTTATTTCCTTTTGCCAAAACCTTTCATCCTGAATTCCTAGTTGTAGCTGGTTAGGTGTGTATCCTGTAGTCTCATGAGGAATTTCATTAATTGCCTGGTTAATAACCTCTACATATTTTCCCCATTCTCTATGGTTATGATGACAATATGTTCTCAAACATCTAATGATCTCCTTATTCACCCTCTCAACGATATTGCTTTGTGGCCTCCTTATTGGAGAAAATATTGGTTTCATTTCTCTATTTTTTATATACTCCAGCCATTTCTTATTATTAAACTGGGTTCCATGATCAGTCTGTATTCTTTCTACTCTCCCGAAATTTTCTATATAATTTTCTAAACATTTAATTGCCTCCCCTGTGGTTGCCTTTTTCAATTTATAGATTTGAACGAATTTTGTAAATACATCTAACATTACTAATAAATACTTATAGCCTCCTACAGTTCTTTGAAATGGTCCTATAAAATCAATTGACAATTGCTCCTTTGGTTTTTCCACTTGGATCCCTTTCATCTCTCCAAAATTACCTTGGGTTACATTTTTAGCTCTTTGACAAATATTACATGTTTTAATAATTCCCCTAATGCTTTTTCCCATCTTCTTCCAAGTGAAGCTCTCTGATAATATGGTATGACATTTCTTAGCTCCCGCATGCAGGTAATATTCATGACAAGTACCCACTATTTCTTTAATCATTCCCTTTGGTACGACTATTTTCCAACTTTCCCTATTTCTTTTGTATACTAAGTCATTAATAATTTTATAATTTTGAAGATAATTTTGAATGTTTTCTTTTATTTCTCTAACTTCTAAATCTTCTACTTGTAATTTACTAAATTCTTTAAATTTTGTACACATTTCCATATCCATAACTCTTTCTATATAATTTATTTGTAATTCTGAATTTTGGTCTCTTCTTTCAAACTTATTTTTGTCACAGGGGTTCCTGCTCAATAGGTCTGCAACTACATTTTCTTTTCCTTTACAGTGTTCAATAGTATAATCATACTCTTGCATTAGTAATATCCATCTATGCAATCTTGAATTTAAAATTTTACAAGTCTTAATAAAAGTTAAGGCCTGATGGTCAGTCTGGATCACAATTTTTCTTCCTAGGATGATCTGTCTTGCTTTCTGCAGACAAAACAATATAGCAAGTAATTCCTTCTCAGTGGTATAATATTTAACTTCACTTCCTTTTAATGTGCGGCTCATAAACATTACTGCCTTTTTCTCCCCCTTTTCATCAATCTGATAGATGTGTCCTCCTATGGCATATTCACTGGCATCTGTTTGTAGGTAAAATGTTTTCTGGTAATCTGGGTGAGTAAGTACATTTGTTTCCAAAAATTTTTTCTTTAATTTAATAAAATTTCGCTCCTCCTCTTCTGTCCAAATAAATTTGTTTCTATTAGATAATAATTTTAATAATGGTTGTACAAATTCTGAATATTTTTCTATAAATTTATTATAATAATTAGCCATTCCAATAAAACCTTTTAACTGTCGAGGATTTTTAGGTGAGGGAAATTCTAATATAGCTCTAACCTTCTCTTCATCCATTTTTACTCCATTTGTAGTCAATCTATATCCTAAGAATGAAATATCTTTTCTACAGAACTCTGATTTATCAAATTTAATGGTCATGTTGTTTTTTAAAAAAATTTGGAAGATCTTTTCTAGGTGTTTTTTATGCTCCTCAAATGTCTCAGACATACAGACTATATCATCTACATATATTAAGGTGAAATCTTCTAATTCCTCCCTCATAATACTGTCCATAGCTCTTGCCAATGCTGCTAGAGATGTTTTCAATCCATAGGGTGTAACAACAAACTGGTATGTTTTCCCTCTATGTTGGAATGCAGTATATTTTCTTGACTCCTTTTCCAATTCAACCTGCCAGAAACTGTTAGTGAGGTCCATGGTACTCAACCAATTAACTCTCTTTGCTCTGTGTAGAATCTCATTTATTCCTCTATAGCAATCATAATCCGGAATTATAATTTCATTTAGTTTCCTTGCATCTAAACATAATCTAACTTTCCCATTGGTTTTGATGACTGGGACTATTGGATTAATATATGGACTAGTACTTCTTTCAATTATACCTAACCTCAACATTTTCTCTATCTCTTCTTGTACCTGATCTTGGTACTTTGTAGGAATTGGGTAATTTCTTTGGTAAAATGGTACATCTTCCCTAACTTTAATCTTATGTTTATATGCAGTGCATAAACCGGGCTGGTCTGAAAATACTTCTTTATACTTTTCTATTAAATCACTCATCTCCTGTCTTTGTTCCTCAGTTACCTCTTCATTCCCTATTCTTTCAAAAATATCCTCTTTTTTTATCTCTCCCTCCTTTTGTACAATTTTAGTATAATTTTTACTCTGGTTTCCAAAAGTTTCAAATTCTTCCCATTTTTCCATATCATTCATTCCTTCCTGTTCATCACAACTCAATTCCTCCTCCATCTCATTTTCAAAATTATTCATCTCCCCTTTAAATTTTGTCTGCCCATCTACACTCATTTTTGATTTATATAATTTGTTTTCATATTTTAACTCCATTTCCCATTTTCCAAAATCAAGTTGTGCCTCCACATCCATCAACATATCCGTACCTATAATAAATTTTCTCAATAAGCCTGGCACCACTAGGCATTGAAACGGATATTTTACCCCTCCTATTTCTCCTATTATCATGATCATTTTGTTTATCTTTTTAGTTTTCTTATTTGTTGCAGTCCGAATGGTTAAATTTTTTATTGGTAGGATTTCTATTTTTCCTATTTTATTTTTATTCTCTAACATCCATTTCTCCTGGATACATGTTACGTTACTGCCTGTGTCTATTAATGCTAGTAAACTTGTATCTTCCATCTTAATCTCTATCTCTGGGTTTATTATATTTTTTTTTTCAATTCCTAAATTATAATTTCTCTCCTCATCTTCTTGTTCTAAAAATTTTCTACTGATTAATACATTATTTATAGTTAACTTAATTTTATCGTAGGAGCTTTTATCAATTTTTATCACTGGCAACCTCATTTGTTCTGTTTGATGCTCCTTTTCCTGATCCAAGGCGACGATACCAGTGTTCTCTAGTTTTCCGTTTGACTATGTGCACCATCCTCCTTCCTTGTCCCCACACATCTCCTTGTCTCTATCTGATTTATTTCCTTCTGGCTCCTGTCATTTGTTCTGTAATTCCTGTCTCCTCTATTTTCTCGATTATTTTCCTGCCCTGGTCTTGGTTCACTATTCCCCCTCATATGATTATCTATTCTTCTGTTAAAAAACTGGACATATGGCCGTCCTTCACTTCTATATTCATTCCTTCTATACAATTCTCCTGGTCCTGGAAATCTTCTATTTCCCTGCTGTCTCATCCCTTCCTCACCCCTTCTGGGTGGAAATCTATTTCCATTCTGTTCCTCTCTTGGGGTAGGCCTATTCCATGGTCCCCTGTTTCTCTGTCTTATTTCCTTATTTCTCTCCTCTATATCCTCCTCATTTAGCATCCTTTCCATCTCTCGGATCGTTTTTATATTTTGTACTCTTCTTGACAACTGTATCCTTTCATTAAAATGCCGGCTTAATCTCCGGACTATCTCTTCCTCATTTTGCGGTGGTGTCATGTTCTTTAAAACTATGACTCTTTCTATGAAATAATCTGCTCTGGCTCTTCCATTTCCCTCTATATACCTTTCATTTTCTATTCTCTCTTTGATGCCTTCCTGTATTTCTTTGGCCCAGTATCTTTCTATAAACCTGTCTTGTAAATCCGCGAAATTTTCCACCTCCTCTCTAATTGATTCCCACCATCTTGCCGCTCCTACTTCCAAGGCTCTATCTATGATTCCTCTCCATTCATTTTCAAATCCTTCCCCTGTCCTACATCCAAATTTTCTTTCCACATACCTATCCAGTCTTTTTAGGAACTCCATAGGGTTCCCATTCCTACCATTAAATTTTGGCATCTCCTCCTGATTCCCACATGACACCTGTATTATCCTTAGGCCTTCTCCTCCTTTATTTTCTTCCACCTTCTTTTCTACCTTTTCCATTCTCTGGGTCAATTCCCCTTGTTTCTCATTATTCCTCCTTCCTTCTGTTTCCAATCGGTCAATTCTATCATTATTATTGTTTTTCTCAATAGCTATCTCCCTATTTAAAACTCTTAACTCTTCCCTGTTCTGTATTGTCATTTTTTCTACCTTCTCTATCTCTTTCTTATTAATCTCTGTCACATCAGCTATTATTTCTTTTGTTTCCTCTAAATTCTCCTTAATCTTCTCCTCTAAGTCTCTTCTCATAACTCCTACTACATCATTATTCTCTGTTCTCAACTGTTCCCTCATATCCTCTATCATTCTCCTATTTTCTTCCTTTAGGCTTTCGAATTTCTTATCCAACCTACTTATTTCCAACCTACTTGAGGCAAATCCTCTGTTCATCTCTTCTCTCATCTCCTTATTTTCCTCCTTTATCTCTCCTTTTACTTCGTTTATATTCTCTTTTAATTCCTTTTTTAATTCGTCCATCTTATCTAATTGTCTATTCATATTCTCACTCATTTCTTTCATCTCCTCTTTTCCTTTTCGGCTCATTTCCATGAGAGATCTCATCATCTCCCTTAAATCTTCATTCTCATTATTTCCCTTTTTCTGTTGGGTTTGCATCAGTGGTAATCCCCTAGCCTCATCTACTTGGGTTTCCACCTCACTCTCTTCTATAGGCATATCTGTGCCTTCCGTTTCTGTCTCTTGTATTTCTAGGCTTGTCCCTTCTTCCACTTCTATTAGGCCTATTGTAGCTTCTTCCTCTCTTTCATCTATTTTTTCTTTTAATGTCACATATTTTCCTTTTGCAGCTTCCTCACTTGCTGTACCCTTCCTAGACCTACTATGTTTGTTATATTCCTCTAATTTTTCTGTTTTTTTCGCTTTCTCCCTCCTTAAATTATATGTACCTGTTTCAGATTCCATTTTTTTTTATTTCTTTATCTAAAATTTCAAAATTCCCCTTTATTCTATTTAAATTTTGAAAATAAAAAAAATTATTGACTTATGGTTGCAAAGTCCTGAAAAGTAAACAATATTAATACAAATATTTAATTAATAATCTTATCTAAAGTGCCTTGAGGTTAATTCTTAAATTTTTTTTTTTTATAATCGAGCCCCACGTTTGTGTGCCAAATGTAATAATTTGTAATTTTGTTTTATACAAGTCTTAATAAAAGTTATAATTTAAAAGAAATAACACTTCAATGCTGCTTTTTGTTACAATAAACTTTTAATATCTTAAAATGACATTCCTTGTTATCTTTTACAAAGTCACTTACTAATTAAAATTTCTTATTTCCTCTACAAAGAATTACAAAAAATTAAGCTTTATTAGCCTAAGTCTAAATTTTGTTATGGCAGCAAGAAGTTTAGTTATAAAATTTAATATGAATTGAAATTGATTTAATTATTTCAATTTGAGCTTGAGCTCTCTTTATCTCGGGTTAAATAGGTGGGTTTTCTAAATTTTGACTAATAAATTTTGAGTTGGCACTTTCAAAAAATATCTAAATTACAATTTTTACAAGTTAAAATTTTTACAAGTTATTTTAGTTCTTAATTAAATATATTTCCTGAATAATTTCTTCTTAATTGATCAGTTCAATTATTTGGCTTATTGTTACTCTGTAATTACGATTTAAATATGATACTGCACTTTCCGCACTAGTTAAAAAAATAAAATTTTTACAGCCAATTCTGAATACGTCTTCCTCGTTCCGATGCTTGGTTCCAACTCTGACTGACGCTACCTTTGTTAGAAAAAAATGGCCAAATCGTGAATTTCCGCTATTTTTTCGTTTATTCCTTGCAAGTAACAGCTTTACGGATGTCATGTTCTTCTTCTTTACGGATACACTTCTTCTTCTTAAAAACTGTACTTAAATTTCTTTGCATTTAAATCCAAAACTGTTTTATATTATATTTCCATGAGAAATATTTAAAACGAACATCTGTTGCCGGTCAATGCGCACGCAACTCCACAAATCCGTTATGCAACGTGTTTACTCCAGCACATTTCACTAGCTTGCCGTGTGAAAGTCTTAAGTGTATTTTTACATAGTTCTATTTAAATTGTTACCTATCAATTATTTCTAATACATTTTTTTATAAATAGTGATTTGTGTGTTTTTTTCTTTTATTTAAAATTTTGTGATTAGATCTAAAATGTGGCCGTGTGAATTTTCTATACAAGTGAAATTAGGTTATGTTTACAATTCGTTCCTGGTATATTTTAGTAATTTTTACATACTGAATTTATTTATATATATTTATCTTAATTTGGTAAGTGCCTTTTATATAGATATTACTTCAAAATGTTACAATATATATATATATATATATATATATATATATATATATATATATATATATATTGTAATGTTTTTATAAAACGCTTTACAATTATGTTTTATACTATTAAATGAAGATATATTATTTCTATTTAATAACCAAAAAACTACTCAGGAACAATTCATTATTCTTTATTATCACAATTTCATCTCAACAGTTAACAGAACAATTTTATTTTAACAGTTAAACAATAAACACAAAACAAAAATTTATAACTTAACAAGTTTTAACAAACTCGGTTTAACTCTTATTTCTTTTGATTTTATAGTTACACAATTTTAATATCCTTGGCTAATTTTACGATCTCTTACAATCTCGGGGTTTATAGCATGGGCTATATTTTTACTTCTTTTGTTAATTAAATAAATTTTGAAAAACAATATTTAATTTTGAAATTTGTTTTAATAAATATTTTCCTGATGGAAAAACTTTAATTTGGAATGAGCAAAAAGGCGAAACTATTTGAACTGGATTATGTTCTTATCACTATTAATCACAAGATATTCTAATGTACAAAATTAAACTTCCCTATTATCCTAAGAGTCCACTAAAGTTTATTTTTTTATATAGCGCTAGGTACTTAACTTATCAAATAACGGCGAATGGCTGCTTGCTCAGACGTAGAATTCCGTTCTCTTTAATTTTCACTTTTTACACACTTAAATTCGTTTTAGTTCCTTTAAATTATATTTACACTTTATTAACTCTTTCAATTCACTTATCCCTGTTCAATCTTGTAAAGTTTCTTCACAAATCTGTATAATTTTGACGAAGTTTCTAATAAGTGGAATTTTGACTGGTCCTGGCAGATTCGCTACCTTACTTGGCGTCCCACGCCAGACTCTAACTACGCGTCCTTATATTTTAAACAATTGTTTGTTTTTCTAATATGGCGGCTTCCTTCTTCTTAAAAAAAAAATTCATATGCTCTAATTGAACGAAGTTCCGTTCCTTCCCACTAGAGTCGACTGCAACTTGACCTATTTCTTTACTTTCACATCTGTTAATGTCAACGAACTATTTTCACCAGTTTTAATTTTGTTAACATACTGTTTCAATTTTCCGATCCTTAACCAACCTTCCAGTGTTTATTTAATTACTATTATTAGTGTGTGAAGTGTCTTTGTGTTTTACTTTTGTAATATTTTGAATTGTGTGTGTTTTGACTGAACTTTTCCAAACATAACCTTTCATTGTTTACAATCGTTTTTCACTTTTTCCTTCAAGTAATTACTTATGCCCTATGTTACTAGTATTTACAATTTTGTTTGACATATAACTATTATTAGATTATCTTGTTTTAAATTTTATTTGATACAACAAATTTCTTTATGTATTTACAGTTCAAATATCTTATTTATATGTTACAACCGTTTTATAACCTTTCTAGGCTTTTACCTAAATTTCGTTTCAATTTAATCTAACCAATCTTTTAATGAATTTCTTTTTTTAAATTTTGTGTGAGTTATTTCTAATATATTCTTCCAATTCTTAAATAATATTATATAGCCCATTCTATAAATGTTACAATGTCCCCTAATTTAATTTAAATAAAAAAAAAATATTACTAATATCTACATTACACATTCTTTACATTCTACAAGCTTATTTGAATATACATATTTTTTTTTTTTTTTAATTAAATTTAAATTAACATTTATTTCCTAATTGTACATTTTATTTAATAACTAATTGAACACATTTTTTATTGAGTAAGTACCTCAACACTTTGGCTAACTTATCGTCCATTGTCTTTACTTCTTTTATAATTGTCCATTTATACTTAATTCCTACGACACAATTTTATCTTAATTCTTTAACAATCAAATACTGAGCTGAAAACTTCAAGCTACATATTTCTTAACTTATCTTCTAACAATACAATATACTTATAACTAACATTCAATCAACAATTCTTTAACAATTCTAACATATAGTAACAATAAATCATGTTCTGGTATTTACAATTCCTTCCATAATTATATATATATATATATATATATATATATATATATATATATATTTTTTTTTTTTTTACATTTATTACAATTGGAATCCTTCCAATCATAAGTCTGATTCAATATTTATTTAACATATACTCTCTGATACCGTGTCTTTAAATCCCAGCCTATCCGAGTCATAGTATGTCTAGATTTGGTCAAATTGGTTATAACATTTCTCTTTCCCTTATTTCTGTTTATTCCTTGTTTATTATTTATCTCATATTTATTTTGCTTTTAGCTTCATCTAACTCTCAGTTCTAAGTTAGTATTTTATCTCCCCTTCCAATCTCACATCCAGTTCAATTATTTTCTTATATCATTTCAGTTTATTTTGTATGAAGTTTAACATCTAATATTTTTAAAGGTTGCAATTTCATTTCCTCTATTTGATCATATCTATAGTTCCTTCGATTACACTATCCCTATATCAACGAATATAAATTTTGTTTTAATACCTATTTATCAACGCAGATTCTCCCTTACAATACGACGGAGTTTAAATACACAATTACCATATTTTTATTACAACGATGCTTTAATATTTATTATCATAGATTCATATTTCTTTTATAATATATAATATATGCGACGAAGTTCCATTATTTATCAACGCAGATTCTCCCTTACAATACGACGAAGTTTAAATACACAATTACCATATTTTTATTACAACGATGCTTCAATATTTATTAACATAGATTCATCTTTATCTTTATTCATTATTCGACGAAGTTTCCAATAAATTATCGTAGATATAGTTACCATCCCTTAAAACTTATCTCCTGCTAACGTTTTCTTATACACATAGTCACCTAGAGTTTACTCATTTTGCTTCCTTTACCTATATTTAATATCTCCCTTCCTATTTTATTTCGTCTCGTTTGAGTTTATCTCCCTTGCATCATGGTACTTTTTTAGTTCTGTTGAATGGAACATCCCCTTATTTATATCATATTTATCATCCCATAGTTCGAATGTCGATTCTCCTAACTTTTTGTGTATTCTATATGGCCCACTATAAATATTAAATAATTTCCCCATTTCTCCCTCTATGCCTTTTGCCTGCCAGTTTTCCTTTACTAACACTAAATCATTTAAATTAAATGTGAAAAGCTTATGATTTCTATTGAAATTTTGTGCCCTAAGTTCTGCCTTTTTTTTCATTCTCCCTCTTGCCAAATCTATTACTAGTTGGGTATTAATGCTTTGTTCGTTTGAATTTTGAATTTTGATATACTTATGCCAAAATCTCTCATCTATTTTTCCTAACTGTAACTGATTAGGTGTGAACCCTGTGGTCTCATGTGGTACTTCATTCAACATCTCATTTATTAAATGTATAAACTTTGCCCATTGTTTATGGTTCCCATGGCAATAGGTGCGAAGACATCTCATTATCTCCCTGTTTACCCTTTCTACTATATTGCTTTGAGGTCGCCTAATTGGTGAAAATATTTGTTTGATCCCTTTATTTTCTAAAAATGTTGACCATCTTTTACTTGTGAACTGAGTTCCATGGTCTGTTTGTGCCCTTTTTACCTGTCCATATTTTTCTAAATAATCTTCTATACATCTAATAGCTGTAGCAGTATTTGCTTTTTTTATTTTATAAATTTTTATAAATTTAGTAAAAATATCCAAAATAACCAAAATATATTTAAATCCCTCACTTTTATGAAATGGTCCACAAAAGTCAATAGATAGTTGCTCTTTAGGCCCTTCTACATTGATTCCTTTCATCACCCCATAACAAGTTTGATTTGTGTGTTTCACCCTCTGACAAGTGTCACAGTATTTTAAAAGGTATTTAATCTCCTTATACATCTTTTTCCATGTGAATATTTCATTTATTATACTATAGCACTTCTTGGCCCCTACATGCATATAGTACTCATGGCATGATATCACTAATACATTTATTAACTCTCTGGGTACTATTATTTTCCAACTTGTTTTACAATTTTTATATAGTATGTTATTTTCAATTTTGAATTTCGAATTGTATTCCTGGACATTTTCAATAATATTTCTTAATTCTAAATCACCTCACTGAAGCTCATTAAGTTTTGTCAATTTTGTCACTACTTCCCTACTTATTACTCTTTCCATTAAATTGATACTAAACTTATTTTGATTCTCTATATGTTTTGGCTCTATCTTATCCCATGGGTTACGACTTAATATGTCTGCCACCACGTTCTCCTTCCCTTTACAATACTCAATCTCAAAATCATATTCCTGCATGAGCAATATCCAACGATATAGTCTGGAATTTAATATTCTGCAAGTCTTTATGAAAGTCAAAGCCTGGTGGTCAGTTTGTATTACTACCTTTCTCCCCAGTATAACCTGTCTAGCCTTCTGTAGACAAAACAACACAGCCAATAATTCTTTTTCAGTTGTATAATATCGTATTTCACTACCTTTTAGGGTTCGGCTCATAAACATAATTGCCTGTTTCTGTCCAGTCTCTGTTATCTGGTACAGATGCCCCCCAATAGCATATTCGCTTGCATCTGTCTGTAAATAAAACGTTTTTGAATAATCAGGGTGTTTTAGTACGTTGGTATCTATAAATGCTTCCTTTAATTTTCTAAAATTTTGTTCCTCTAAATCTGTCCAATTAAATTTTGTTTCATGTCTCAAAAGTTTCAGGAGTGGCTCTACTAATTTCGAATAGTGGTCTACAAACTTGTTGTAATAATTGGCAAGGCCTATAAACCCTTTTAATTGCTTAACATTCTTTGGTGTGGGGAATTCCATTACAGCCTTAATTTTGTCCTTATCTATCTATATTCCCTCAGTTGTCAACCTATAACCTAAAAATGCTATGTTTTCTTTACAAAACTCAGTTTTTGATAATTTAATTTTGATATTATTTTCCCTAAATGTCATAAATAATTTTTTTAAATGGTTTTTATGTTCTTCAAAACTCTGTGACATGCATACAATGTCGTCTACATATACTAAAGTGAATGGTTCTAATTCATTTCCCTTTATTCTACCCATAGCTCTTGCTAAAGCTGCTAATGATGTTTTTAGCCCATAAGGTGTCACAATGAAATGATATGTCTTTCCATTATACTGAAAAGCTGTGAATTTTCTGGATTCTGGCTCCAACTCCACCTGCCAAAAACTATTCGTGAGGTCCATAGAACTCAGGTATTTTACCTTTCTTGCCTTATGTAATATTTCATTAATACCCTGGTAACACTCATAATCTGGTATTATGATTTCGTTCAGTTTCCTTGCGTCCAGGCACAATCTTATTTCTCCATTACTTTTTATGACAGGAATAATAGGGTTAATATAAGGGCTATTACTTTTTTCTA
Source organism: Prosapia bicincta (assembly GCA_036971475.1). Taxonomy (NCBI): domain Eukaryota; kingdom Metazoa; phylum Arthropoda; class Insecta; order Hemiptera; family Cercopidae; genus Prosapia; species Prosapia bicincta. The sequence continues at coordinate 212,772,616 of JBAIZL010000004.1, forward strand.
TAATTTTCATCTCCAACATTTTGTCAATTTCTCTTTGTACCGCTTCTTGATACTTTGTGGGTACAGGATAGTTTCTTTGATAAAATGGTAAATCTGTTCTTACTTTTATCTCATGTCTATATCCTTTACACACTCCAGGCCTATCTGAAAATACATCCTTATATTGCTTTATTATCTCCACCAACTCCAGTTTTTGCCTATCTGTTACACGGTCATCTCCGATACTTCCCACAATATCTCTATCACTAATTTCCCCTTCTGTTTCATTTTGTTTCTCATAATTTTGGTCCCCCTGTCCTAAATTATCTAAATTTTCCCATTCCTCATTAATTTGATCGAATTCGTTAATTACATTATCTTCCCTTTCTAAATTTTGTACCTCGTTGTTATTAATTCTTTCGTCATCATTTTCACCCTCCGTTTCTTTCATATCTATTTTAATATAGTTTTCCAAATATTTCAATTTTATACTCCAATCCTCACAACTTATATCAGCCTTTGTATTTTTTAATATATCCATCCCTATGATCATTTCTCTTAATAGTCCTGGTATGATGAAACATTGAAATGGGTAATCAATCCCACCTAATCTTCCCATTATCAGAACAATTTTATTAATTTATTTACTCTTTTTATTTGTTGCTGTCCTAATGTTCATTGCTCTGATTGGCAACGTTTCTACTCTTCCTAGTTTTCCCTTATTTATACTATACCATTTTTCCTGAATACATGTAATATTACTACCTGTATCTATTAAGGCTGTAACCCTAACCTGTTTAAATTCTATCTCTATTTCTGGGCTCATATATATTTTGTTTTGCTCTAAATTCAAATTTCGCTCCGTCCCCTCACTTTCCAAAAATTCCCTATCTATTAATACGTTGTTAATTATTCCTAACCCCAAATCCGTATTTTCATTAAATTGATTGTTACCCTTATTCTTGTCACAATTAATATTTCCAAGGCTCTTTAGCACTGGCTTTCCCTCTTCAGCATCCCCTGTAGTTTTCCCATGATGCAATAAGGTATCACCAGTGCCCTCTAGTTTTCCGAGGTCCCCTGGTCTCCCTCACATCTTCCACTGGTCGATTCCTTTGGTCGTATCTGTATGCTGTTTACTTCTTTCTGGCTCCTGTCATTGGTTCTGTAATTCCTGTCTCCTCTATTTTCTCGACTATTTTCCTGCCCTGGTCTTGGTTCAACATTCCCCCTCATATGATTATCTATTCTTCTGTTAAAAAACTGGACATATGGCCGCCCTTCATTCCTATATTCATTCCTTCTATACAATTCTCTTGGTCCTGGAAATCTTCTCTTTCCCTGCTGTCTCATCCCTTCCTCACCCCTTCTGGGTGGAAATCTATTTCCATTCTGTTTCTCTCTAGGGGTAGGCCTATTCCATGGTCCCCTGTTTCTCTGTCTTATTTCCTTATTTCTCTCCTCTATGTCCTCCTCATTCAGCATCCTTTCCATCTCTCGGATCGTTTTTATATTTTGCACCCTTCTTGACAACTGTATCCTTTCATTAAAATGCCGGCTTAATCTCCGGACTATCTCTTCCTCATTTTGCGGTGGTGTCATGTTCTTTAAAACTATGACTCTTTCTATGAAATAATCTGCTCTGGCTCTTCCATTTCCCTCAATATACCTTTCATTTTCCATTCTCTCTTTAATGCCTTCCTGTATTTCTTTGGCCCAGTATCTTTCTATAAACCTATCTTGTAAATCCGCGAAATTTTCCACCTCCTCTCTGATTGATTCCCACCATCTAGCCGCTCCTACTTCCAAAGCTCTATCTATGATTCCTCTCCATTCATTTTCAAATCTTTCCCCTGTCCTACATTCAAATTTTCTCTCCACATACCTATCCAGTCTTTTTAGGAACTCCATAGGGTTACCATTCCTCCCATTAAATTTGGGCATCTCCTCCTGATTCCCGCATGACACTTGTATGATCCTTAGGCCTTCTCCTCCTTTACTTTCTTCCACCTTCTTTTCTACCTTTTCCATTCTCTGGGTCAATTCCCCTTGTTTCTCATTATTCCTCCTTCCTTCTGTTTCCAATCGGTCAATTCTATCATTATTATTGTTTTTCTCAATAGCTATCTCCCTATTTAAAACTCTTAACTCTTCCCTGTTCTGTATTGTCATTTTTTCTACCTTCTCTATCTCTTTCTTATTAATTTCTGTCACATCAGCTATTATTTCTTTTGTTTCCTCTAAATTCTCCTTAATCTTCTCCTCTAAGTCTCTTCTCATAACTCCTACTACAGCATTATTCTCTGTTCTCAACTGTTCCCTCATATCCTCTATCATTTTCTTACTTTCCTCCCTTATTTCCTGTGTTATGAATTTGAAATCTTCCTTCATCTCTCTCATTTCGTCTCTATTTTCCTCTAATTTTTTGTTTATTTCCCTCATATCCTCACTCATATCTTTCATTTCCCCTTTTATTTCATCTATCTTATCTAATTGTCTATTTATTTTTTCATTATTTATATTTAATTGTCTATTTATTTTTTCATTATTTATATTTAATTGTCTATTTATTTTTTCATTATTTATATTTAATTGTCTATTTAGATCCTCTCTCCCTTTTTCACTCATTTCCATGAGAGTTCTCATCATCTCCCTTAAATCTTCATTCTCATTATTTCCCTGTTTTTTTTGTTGGGTTTGCATAGGTGGTAGTCCCCTAGCTTCCTCTACCTCAATGTTTCCTATTGGCATATCTGTGCCTTCCATTTTTTATTTCCTTCACTTCCAAGCTTGTCCCTTTTCCTGTTTTTTAAGCTTTATCTCCCCGCAAATTGTATAATTCCCTCTCATCAGACATATTTTTTTCTTTTTTTAACTGTAAGTAACTTATTATACAAAATATAAACAATTTATATATATACTATAAACCTACTAAACCTAGCCTTGACTCTATTCAACTCAGTGTTTAATTTTACAAGATTTTTTTAAAAATCTATTTCCAGTTCAAATGTTTTTCATATAAAAAGTTCTAAATTAATTTTGTTTCAAAATTTCTCTAAATAAATTTTATCTCTTATTTTATCGAGCCTCACGTTGTCGCGCCAATTTGTAATGTTTTTATAAAACGCTTTACAATTATGTTTTATACTATTAAATGAAGATATATTATTTCTATTTAATAACCAAAAAACTACTCAGGAACAATTCATTATTCTTTATTATCACAATTTCATCTCAACAGTTAACAGAACAATTTTATTTTAACAGTTAAACAATAAACACAAAACAAAAATTTATAACTTAAAAAGTTTTAACAAACTCGGTTTAACTCTTATTTCTTTTGATTTTATAGTTACACAATTTTAATATCCTTGGCTAATTTTACGATCTCTTACAATCTCGGGGTTTATAGCATGGGCTATATTTTTACTTCTTTTGTTAATTAAATAAATTTTGAAAAACAATATTTAATTTTGAAATTTGTTTTAATAAATATTTTCCTGATGGAAAAACTTTAATTTGGAATGAGCAAAAAGGCGAAACTATTTGAACTGGATTATGTTCTTATCACTATTAATCACAAGATATTCTAATGTACAAAATTAAACTTCCCTATTATCCTAAGAGTCCACTAAAGTTTATTTTTTTATATAGCGCTAGGTACTTAACTTATCAAATAACGGCGAATGGCTGCTTGCTCAGACGTAGAATTCCGTTCTCTTTAATTTTCACTTTTTACACACTTAAATTCGTTTTAGTTCCTTTAAATTATATTTACACTTTATTAACTCTTTCAATTCACTTATCCCTGTTCAATCTTGTAAAGTTTCTTCACAAATCTGTATAATTTTGACGAAGTTTCTAATAAGTGGAATTTTGACTGGTCCTGGCAGATTCGCTACCTTACTTGGCGTCCCACGCCAGACTCTAACTACGCGTCCTTATATTTTAAACAATTGTTTGTTTTTCTAATATGGCGGCTTCCTTCTTCTTAAAAAAAAAATTCATATGCTCTAATTGAACGAAGTTCCGTTCCTTCCCACTAGAGTCGACTGCAACTTGACCTATTTCTTTACTTTCACATCTGTTAATGTCAACGAACTATTTTCACCAGTTTTAATTTTGTTAACATACTGTTTCAATTTTCCGATCCTTAACCAACCTTCCAGTGTTTATTTAATTACTATTATTAGTGTGTGAAGTGTCTTTGTGTTTTACTTTTGTAATATTTTGAATTGTGTGTGTTTTGACTGAACTTTTCCAAACATAACCTTTCATTGTTTACAATCGTTTTTCACTTTTTCCTTCAAGTAATTACTTATGCCCTATGTTACTAGTATTTACAATTTTGTTTGACATATAACTATTATTAGATTATCTTGTTTTAAATTTTATTTGATACAACAAATTTCTTTATGTATTTACAGTTCAAATATCTTATTTATATGTTACAACCGTTTTATAACCTTTCTAGGCTTTTACCTAAATTTCGTTTCAATTTAATCTAACCAATCTTTTAATGAATTTCTTTTTTTAAATTTTGTGTGAGTTATTTCTAATATATTCTTCCAATTCTTAAATAATATTATATAGCCCATTCTATAAATGTTACAATATATATATATATATATATATATATATATATATATATATATGTGTGTGTGTGTGTGTGTGTTTATCATATATTTTGGTTTTTTATGTTCAAAGATCTAAGGGGTAGATGACAGTGATTAAGGATTATGATTGAGGTATAAATGCAATGCTTTGAGATGAAGAGATGAGTGAAAATAGTTCAGAAGAAAGTGTTGTGGACGATTCAGATGCAGATCCTGATTTTGACATTACTCAGGATGAAGGCTCTGATAGCCTTACCCATGACAGTGAAGACCAAGATCCCACGAGTTACCTAGGGTAAATATTTCTGATATTCATGGTAATATCCTGATTGAACATTTGTACACACCCAATGTAGCAGATTAAACCTTAATTCCATATCTGTCAGCTATTTTAATTCTTCTTCAAAATGATAGTGATTCTACAGAGCAACGGTGAATGGGCAAATCCTGAAAGATTTTATCGATGATAACCTGTTGGTTGTCATGAATGCAATGTTCCTGTCCTACTCAAGTAACAAAATAGTTACATGATCTCCTAACAAGTACAAATAGTTATCCTGATCTCCTAACATACAGCAATACTCTACCCCTACAGCAATAAATAGTCCTACTCTTAGTACTATAAGCAATACTAAAGTTGTCTCCTTGACTATGTGATTGACTACACACAAAGAGCTCTCCTCTCAACAACCTAGAAGTAAGACCCCTTGTAGGAATTATAGAAAGGGGAATAGGAAGAAATTTGAAAGCGTAACAGATGACGAGTTCATACTAAAATACAAACCCTGAGAAAACATTTTAATTTCAACAGAATGTTTTGTACTGTGAGCAAAAATGTATATGAAGACGTCAAGTTTAAAGTTATAGGCCCTTCTGGATCTATTTAAACATAAAAAGAAAAGAAATACTTTTAGGAATAAGGTCCAAAGAACTGACAGCTATAGTTATCTTTTAAAAAATCAATTATTTCCTTATTCAATGGCAAAATTATAGGGAATATTGATATAGCTAATGCTTTCTGTTCTCAGAAATCAATATAAAAAAAACAAGAAAAAACTAACCTGGTGAAGAAACCTGTCGAGCGAGTACCACAAACTGTTAGACAAGCAATTTTCTCTGTTAGAATTTAACCACGCGTAGTGTAGAAGTAAAACAAAAAGAACTAAATCCAGATACGTTCATCCTGGATTTTCTAACCAACATGGGACTGAAAGTGAAACTAATTTTACTGGAAATCAGCATTTGAAGCGAGACAATCATATCCTGGACCAGTGGGAAAATCTGAGTTAAACACCCTAATTAAGAAAGAAGAGCCAGCTGAATTAATCAACAGCTATTGACCTATTTCCCTATCTAGCTTGATGTATAAAATATCAGAACAAATGGTTGTAAACTGATGGCGTATTTTGAGAAGTACCATATCATTAATGTCACACAAGTACCTACTTTAGATGAAACCTGCTATAGACTAGGTGGTCAAGTTCACTCAATGTGTTAAGCATGGTTATAATATACAAATGTCCATCTTTGTGATGTTGGTGACATCAAGGCAGCATGTGAAAGATTCTGGCAGGCAATATTATTTCACAAATTGCTACAGTAATATTCAACATACTCAGCCGGATCAGATCTTTTCCATCCCAAAGTGAAATATAAACAGGCTTTCTGAAAGAACCATCAATAGAGAGATGGTCTACCGCAAGTGGCATTACATGAACGTTTTAAGTGGTGCACTGTTCTTTAACAAAATGTTTGATGCAGTTAAAATAATACTAGGTGTCAATGATTCATTATATAGGCTGATGATTTTAAAATGTGTGCGATCAGAAGCAATTTACTTTCAGTACAATGGATCAGACCTGAAAGAACATGATGTTACAAGATAATTTGGATTAGTCCACAATACTGTCTTTGAAAGACCAAATGGAATCAGCTGCAGAAATGTGACTGAGACTGCTGAAGAGGCTCACTGAAAATAGCTGTCAGCTTAAGATATACATTCTGCTCCATATAAGATTTATGTACAATGGAGTATAAGTTCGAAGAGTCTGTGTCTTCAACAAAGTTAGCTCCATGACCCTCAGTTATAGACCTAGCACAAAATGCAACTCACCGACTGCAGAGGGAACCATTCCATTTACTGCTATAAAGTTTCACTTTAGAGTAGAGACTTTAGCCTCTAGATTTCGTAAAATTTATTTGAAGATCTGGGAATAGAACAAAAGGGTTCATGCCTGGTTTTGAAGAAATACAGAAAGACCAGCTCCAGGTTGAAAACTCAAATTACACCTCTACACTATGTCGAAGAATTAGCAAAAAATACAATATGGAAACCAAAAATCCAGCTACAATACATACCTTACCCCTGTCCCAATTTCCACAACTTTCTGAAGGTTAAACTAACGCTAGAGGAAGAAGATTGGCAGAAGAATGAAAGTCTAGATCTTGAACTAAAAACTTTAGCCCTATATACTATCCACAGCCTTTACCCAGACAAGGCGATGAATGGCTCCATGTTTACACTGATATGAGTAAGTTATTCATGTCTGGCTCAGGAAGAACAGGTGCAAGTTTCTTCAGCATCACTGAAAACTTCTGACAAGCTATTCTCCATCAAACAATACAGCAAGGTAGTTTCCCTCATTTACTCCCAGGCAGAGCTCTTGGACTTTATGAGAAACCTTGAAACTGACAGGCAACTTATATTTGACACCAGGGGTATCTTAGTTGAGCAGGCAAAAACTTAGACCATCATCCAGTAGATCTTGAATCAAAAGGCATTGTTGGAAATGAAGCCATACATCTTAGTGGAAAATGGCATCTCTTTCTCACAAAAATAACTGTAGCTCATCTATAGCAAGATGTTAAATTGAACTGGCAGTGGCGAGGCAAACCAAACAAATAGCCAGCTGAAAACTTTTTACAAAATCTTGATCTCCCAACCAGAAGGATGTTACCTTGCTTCTGGATGTTAACTGGTCAATCTGTAGCACATCCATTTTGGATCCCACTATGTGCTGAAAGAAGGACTAAAGAATCACTAAGAGCTGGTATTCGCTAGTAAGAAGGTAAGTTTTACTTCAAAGGCGTTTAAGCAGAAAAAATTAATGTTCTGGCTAACTATATTAATTCTTAAATAGAAACAACTGTTCATCTGTTAATTGCTTAACAGAAATTATTAATAAATTTAATTAAATTAAGCTAGGAAACTAATGATTTGCCAAACTTAGACTTTAAATAAATTTATGAAAAAACTATTTCTATTGTATTAAGTGATCTTCCTATATTCAGTTTGGCTACTGGACGTTATTGAGCTAAATAGCAATGGTTTCAAAAGAACATAAACATAAAACTTTGTAATATAATTTTTATGAATACAAGTATAGAGTCTCGAAAATTCGAGTCCTGATATTTCGAACCTATTTCTCATTCATTTCATTATCCAACGCCCGTCTGTGGCAGTTGGGCCATTTGACGCAGAGCCTCCCAGTACCGAGCAGTGATGTCGTAAAGAGCATGGTTGAGTTTTGGGCAGGTGAGCAGGTGACTTGCCACCATAATTTCTGTGGAACAGAGTGGACACACGTCCGATTCGGCTATGCCAAGCCGGTGTAGGTGAGCCTGCAGATAGTCGTGACTGGTTTCCAGGCGGAACCTTGCAACAGCTCACTTCTCTCCAGATGACCAGGTATGTGGCCTGGGATCGCTAAGTTTGCCCATATTTTGCCCGTGGATGCGTTTCTTAGTAGGTTCTTAGTGAGCCTGGATATGGTAGAGTCAATTTGGGATTTTGCTGCTTCAAGGGTTTGGAGAGTTTCAGGTTGCTCCTTCTCTGCTCCTTTTTTGGCCATTTCGTCCGCCTTCTCGTTTCCTGGAAGGCCCACGTGGCTGGGGACCCACTGTAGGCTGACATCCCAGCCCCTGCTAATAAGGTTGGCTAATTTCTTGCGGCAGTTCGAGTCATTCAGGCTTTCAGTGGGTTTGTTGTTGCTGAGGGCGAGATTGCAGCCTGTGAGTCTATAAGGAACACAACACTGCTTGGTTGTAAGTTTAGCGCCTCAGTGACAGCACATATTTCTCCCTCGAAGTTACTAGAGTTCCTGCCAACAGTTGAAGATTGCTGGAAAAACCCGCAGTAGGATCCTGCCCCAGCAGAATTAGTTTCAGGTATGTAAGAACCATCTGTATAGACATGAAGCCACTCGTTACTCGGGTAAAGATTATGAATGGTTTCGAGAGCGTTTTTCCTTAGTTCTGTTGGGTTGGTCTCCTTTTTACTGCTTAAAGGGTTCAGCAGCTGAAGGTTTACTTTTGGCAGAGCGTCGACTACCTCAGTGAAACTTTGCAGTGGTGCTGGGCTCGGGGTGGAGATGTTATACTTCTCTCTTAGTGTTTCGGCGTGCACTAGGGGGGTGATTTGTGTTTTCAACCTCTGAGTTGCTGGTCTGTACCTACTCCAGTGACTGGAGTCTATTCGCCTAGCTCTTTCCCAAAATTTTAAAGTGCTTTTCTCCCTTCTGGATTCCAGGGGTTCTATATCTGCTTGTAACTGCATCACCACTATGTGGGTGGATTTGGCACCTCCAGTGATCGTCCTTAGGGCATTGTTTTGGACCACGTCATATTTAGATAGAGTACTGTTAGAGGAGAGAGACACAACTTCGCTCCCATACTCCATCACTGGACGGACATATGTTTTGTAGGTCGTGCTTAGGACATCCTGTGTTGCCCCCCACTTGGTCGACGTCAATCGCTTCAGTAGATTGTTGCGCTTTTGTGCTTTTTCAGCCATAGACCTTACGTGGCTGTTGAAGGAAAGCCTGGTATCTAGTATAATGCCGAGATACCTCGATTGAGTTGTTTGCTGGAGGTTTTGTGCCGCTGTATTGGACCTGAAATATGCCTGGTTTAGTTGAGAGTGTAAATAGTTGCGCAGTGGTTTTCTCCACACTAACCTCCATTTTGTTTTGATTTGACCATTTTTCTAGGCTGATAAGTGCGGAGTTAGTTGCATCTTGGAGGCGTTGTATGCCGCTGCCTGTTGCCCATAAAACCACATCGTCAGCAAAAAAGAGACACTGCATTCCCAAAATTGATTCAATAGCCTGCTGAAGGTCGTCTATCATGACATTGAATAATAAACAGCTAAGCACCGCTCCCTGGGGAAGACCCTGTCGTAGTTGGCGGTAACAAGATGTACTGTTTTGAAACTTGCACCTGATAAAGCGGTGAGATAAGAAGCTTTTGATCCACCTGAGCATGTTACCGGTCACTCCCCTGCGTTTCAGCTTATGTAGGAGCAAATGCAGCCTATTTCTATTTGAGTCTATTTTATCTTTTTGAATAAATGTTTATAGCCATAAAGAAAATGAATCAGGCATTCAAGAAATATTCAATACATCATGCAAAGGAAATGAGTCAGGCTTCCAAGAAATGTTTATATCAATATGGTATTTTTCTTCCTCCCCATTCTGTTGTTGTTATGGTGTTGCTCATGTTATGTTGTGTTTGAATGTCCATATCAGTTATGTTTAGATGAATGAAGGTCAATGGGTCATAAATAACTTTCTACATTTAGGCTCTAAGTTTTGACAGTCAACAAATAGCCCTGAACAAATGTCTAGTCTTGTGCATGACATATCAGAAAATAAACTCTCTTGAAGCAAACAAATCAATTAAACAATGACGACATTCATGGTTAGCTGGACTGGTCTCTATTCCTCCTATTAATAAATTCGGTTCGAGCTGTTGCCACATTGATCTGGATATGAAGGGTTTTACTGTATTAGGGTTCATTAGAAGTTCTTTTTTTATAATCAATAGGAACTTTTTCTGTGTAACCCGAGTTTTCAGAAATCGGAAGAGGTCTCGGCCCTATTCACCTAGAATTATCGAGACTCTACTGTATTTCAATATATTAAAATTTTAATCACATCAGCCTATACAAAACAAATAAATGTTCAACAGCATATCCTAGTGACTATTTTAGATACTGATGAAGACTACAGAATGTAGTAAAAAGATAGTGTTCCAGGAGATTTTTCAAATTTACTTTATTATAAGTTCATGATATTACAAAAATTAAAACCTGTTTTCATTTCATATTTAGTAATGTAAAATTGGTACTTTGGTATTATACTGACCTCACACCAACAGGGAATGTAGGATATTACAGAATAAAAATATGCATAAATACCTGTAAACCTTTACATTAAACTATTACAAAAGTACCCAAAAATATTTTCTGAACAAGAACAAAATTATTTTAAATGTCAAATCATGAAGCAGTTAAAACTTACCTTGAAGATGTACACAAATATAACCTTTAATTTTTAAACATGCTCATTTATAAACTAACTGTTTAAGAATTAGTGCACTATTCTATATAACATTACTATATATCTATATTAAATTATATCAATGAGGTATCCAGTTAGTATAGATTTGGTTGTAACAAATGTAAAGGTTTATTTATGTATATTTTCATTCCGTAATGCCTTACATTCGCTATAGGTTTATTTTCAGTATAAAACTAAAGTACCTTAGAATTGTGAATTATCATAGGACTGGAAAAAATTATTTTGAGAAAGGTAAAAATAAAACATATATGAACCACGAAGAAGAATTAAATGATTCGTGATCTGAGCAACACAGCAGGTACCAATTCAATGGTCTCATCAACTTAATAATATCTTTTACTCACAGTTATGAAACCTTACTGGCTTACTTCCACTACTTTCAATGTAAATAGCTGATGTCAAGAGTCTAAATAATAGTCAAACTTTAAATGTGTTTGTAACAAGGATAAACAATTTGGTAGATTACATTTTCTAGTATTCAGTCAATCTGGTCATAAGCTAAAAGAGAGGGTTTGAAATGAATAAGTTTAAGTTAATTATATGACTTTTATTTTTCTAAAATTCATCACAATTGTCTATTTCATTAAAAAAAAAAACAGATGATAATGTAGTTCTGGTTTCACTGAGCTAAACTTTGTAGTTGGAATAATAATATACTACAATTATGAAACAAAACATTTATGGTAGTACAAATGGTTACAATCAAAATAAAATTAATATACGGTCATTTAGATTTCTGGACGGTAATGTTAATTTGATATATTATCACTTACTAATAAAAATAAATAGGACATTATGTAACCATCACCTCAGACAAAAAGTGGCAAATTTACAGCTGACATGAAATACAAATAAAATCTAAACTTTGCGATAATGAAAAAAAAACAGCTTTAAATATATAGATGTACAAACACAATATAGATACGCCAATTTAAATTTTGAATTTTGTTAAGTATAAAGAGTGCAAAAACTACCTCGCAAGTTGACTAATGATGACTAAGATTATTATTTGCCTAGTAATTTGCCCAAATGTTTTGATAGACTTTGGCACATTCATTACTTTATCAAAAAATGATTTAAACAAAAAGTATTAGATCTTGTACTAGTAAATTAAAAACATTTTTTTTCTGTTAGAAGGAAAACATTATAATACTATAATTGAGCAAAATTTTAATGAGGCAATTTTGTTTGTCTTACATATGGAAATCAACAGCTTTGCATTTAAAACCATGTCTAAAACAATAAAACGTGTCTAAAATGAGAGAACTTGACTAAACAGAAAAATATTGCAGAAATAAATAATTGGTAATTATTAAGATCAGTGACTGCTCCGATCAGCAAAATATTTTTGTCCTGATCAATTTGACCTTGCTGAACACAAATCTAAAGTTTTTTTTACTCCAAACACATTTAAAAAAATAATAATAACCTAACCTAACCTGGTTTTCTTAGGTTAATATGGGTTTTCCATTAAAAATAACTTCAGATTCGTGTTCAGCAAGGTCAAATCTATCAGGAAAAAAAATTCGCCGATCGGAGTATTAGTAAGCACCAAAGTCAGGTCAGGTCAGGATAGGTTAGGTTATTTTTGTTTTAAATGTAAATATGTGTTTGCAGTAAAAACAACTTCAGATTCGTGTTCAACAAGGTCAAATTGATCAGGAAAAATTAAGGTCCCTGATCTTAACAATTACCAAATAATTTTTTAAAATAAAAATCTGAGACATGTATTAATATAAAAATTAACTGAAATCCTTTTGTGACAATACTAAAGATTCAGTTCTTCATAGGATTTGAAAATAATACTAATAGTCATATTATATTATTTTATCATATGAATAAAAAGTAATAAACTTAACAATGTATAATTTTTAGTGCATTTCCTATTACCACCAAATCATAGTGAAGGTAATCACTGAAGTATAAAAGTCAGAGCAGCGCTGGACTAAGCATACATATTTTAACATCATTTTTAGAATTTATGCAAACTAAGCCTAGGAGCATAACTTGTGTAAAAAGAATAAAACTGTTAAGCAACCACAGAAAAATTCCAGCCTGGAAAGAAATGGAAAACAATTTAAATTACAAAACAGAATGATTATATAAAAAGATGTTACCTTGGTTTGTAAGCCTGAATAACTATTAAAATAATAACTAGATCATAATTATCTACAATAAACAATTTATTGTTTGTATTTATGTTCAGTAAAAGTTATGCTATCAATGGACCCCTGGGATTTATGATTTATATGTACTGTATAAGAAAATCATTATAGAAAAAAACATGCACAGACAGATTGAAAAACAAATTGGTAGATTAAGAACTTGTAATTCTATGAAAAAGCAAACTATTTAAATGGAAAATACTACCTGTGGGATACCATTTAATACAGGTATTACAATTCACGAGTGAAAATTGAAAAAAATAGAACCTCTCTTATATTTGTATATAATTTTAATCAATAAGAGCTATGACTGAGAAGCAAAAACAATACATTCTGAGGTGATAGAATATTGGCATTGCAAAGGAAAAAGCTCATCAGAGTCATTTTTTTATTAAAGGCACACTTGAGCTTTTATTTTGGAATACCAATATTTTAACAGCTTACAGTATGCCAGCAAAATAACACAATACACATATTTTGTATTACCATTAACACAGAAAAAATGTCAATGTATTGAAATTAAATTTAATGAAGTTTCCTTTATAGAAAACACTGAGAGTATGACTAACAATAGTACCACAGATTGTACCTTTTCACAATTTCATAGCACCAACATAACACTGCAGTTAAACAAATTATATATTAATACACATAACAGACAATATTTTGAGGTTATACTACAGGCAGTATTTGTCATCAACTTTACATAATAAAGTACTGAAAACACTTTGTTACTTAATAATTAAATACATCAACATACAGTTTAAAATACTTTTTATACGAAATTAAAATAATATCTTACACAATTTATGCACTCTGGATTGCCTACAAAATTGGAATGTACTTTATAGGCAATAAATAAATAAATTTTTAATTATTTTTATCTACTTTATTTTATGCATCAATTATTTAAAAACTAAACAATATTGAATGCTATTGCAGACTGTTTTTACTAAAACTTAAAGTTAATAAATAATGCATTAAAAATTAAATTCTAAAAAAATATATACTCTTAATAATTTAGTATTAACTTTTCTCTTTATATTTTTTTAAATCCAATTTGTCAAATATATTGGTTGTGATGTATTAAATAAATTTACATATAACCATATATACGTACAAGTAAATAAAATTATAATAAAAACATTGTATAATAAAGACTATAAAACATACAAAAAAATAAACTCTATTTTATTAAAAGCTTAAACATAATATTGAATAAGAACTATGCATTCCAATTTTGGAGATGTACAATATAATGAGACCAAATCATAAAAATGGGAAAAAACTGAAGTTACACCCTACTGCTTACATGAAAATATATTATCTTTTTACAAAATTTCTGTACAATTTGTAGTTTTACTGATTCCAAGTAGCACCACATTGTCTCTTAGCAAGTAGCGTAGGATCATTTTCAAATTTATTTAACATTAGTGGATGTGATATGGATTTGATTGTAGGCGTTCCAAGATTTAATGACGGCCTTTTTTCGATCGTTTCCGTCTTCGCCGCTTAGTGGAATTTTCTTCTGATGAAGGTGTTGGCGATGTAGGTGTAGTAACAGATTCTTCGTCTTCTTCTCCATCTTCTTCCCCATCTTCTTCATCTGCTTTTTCTGGTGTGCTTAGTTCTAAAGATATTATCTTTTCTCTAGTTGTTTCAACCTAAATTAATAAAATAAAGAGTATTTTTAAAATGAATTTTTAGAAAATGGAAATGTAATTATTAAAAACCATAAGTAACTAATAAGAATTTTCATTTATATTTTAAAATAATTACTTATGATTTAATCTGTGAAATTAAGATGATAACAATAACCAACTTTCATTAAAACCCATTCTCCTACAAATCATTTTAATCAATAATCGTTATAATTTATTATAATGCTAAAAAAAATTAAATAACTAAATGTTATATTACATAAACAATTTTTAACCATAATAAATCCTAAAAACAGGATCAAAACTGCAAACAAAATTATAAAACCAACTTAATTGATTCGATTGTTGGGCCATTAATTATTTTTTATCCTTAGTTATAAATTTTGAAATAAATTTATAAAAATATTTTTCTGTTTTCACAAAACTTTTAATTGAAAAATATTCACATTTTAAACCATTACAAAAACCTAGTTTAATGACTATTTTTTACCACAGAAGTTTTCAGTATAAATGGATGAATAAAATATTTATTTTCCACAACAAACTTGGTTGGTTATTTACTTATTTTCAAACGAAACTCTAAGCTTCAGTAATTATTTCAAAAGCTGGTTTTGAAAAATCAAGAAACTGCTGAATTTTTAAATGATTCAATAGAATGGACAAAGGTTTGGCCAATTAGCAAATCTTTGATATATGACTAATCATCTGTTTCCTAACTTCATAAATATATTGGGTGCCTCAGGTATAAAATTAAATGATGAAATGCTGTCAAAGATATGTCATCTAAGAAATTCAGCATAAGTATTGATGGTGTGGAACATTTGCATGTTTTTCTATTGATGGTGTATCATCCCCTATGATTTAAAGGTTTAAAAGAAAAACAGAGCTTTTAATACAAAAGTAATGTATAAATGTTAATTTTTGTACGTAATTATTTAGAGAAGAAAACAGTACTTGCAATAAACAACACTACTGGTACTCAGCTAAATGTCAAAAAGCTCTGCCTATTGACTAAAATGAGACAAAATGGTGGGCACTTGTCACAGTTGTCTTTGTTGACTATATCCAAACTCTCTCTATCAATAACTTTTATTTTTATACTCTTTCTGAGAGGTCATATATAATTGTTGTTTACATGGACAAACAGTAAGAAAAATTGAAATTTTTAACAAAAACATTGGATAAAAATGTAATAGCAGTATAGAGTACATGGAATCAATACAGACTATGTGATTCTTAGAGAGCAGCAATCCATAGTGAGTTCTTTGGATAGTAATTGAGACAAATACTGGTTCATTACAGTTAGTTTCTATTCAACACTTTAGCTGCCGGTCACAATATCAGCATTTTCCCGAAGAATTGCCAAAATATTTGAAACCTATTTTTGAATGTGTACTTAGTTTTTCTGCCCCTCTCATATCTAAGTATGAATATACGTTTGATATATAATACACACACACACACACACACCATTTCAAGAATCCTAGTAAGGATGAGTTTATCAAAGTGTACCAATGTTTGTACTTAACTTCAACTTAGATAATTTTTGTAAGACTTATTATACAACTAAATATTTAGTCCATATTTCTGACTTATTTTTTAGCTTTTGTGAAATTTTGAAAACAATAGTGAAAATCAATATAATACTTCATTAAAAATTATGAATTTTATTGTGAAAGTATATAAAGATAACCTATTTCATCTTTAACCAATAGCATTTTTCAATCAACCAATTTGTTTTATTGGAATCATCAACTCAACTTCACTAAAATTGTTAAGAAATATGTGTGTTGGGCCGTACATTTCGACAAAATTTCCTAAAATAACATCATGTTTATAATACCAATGCCACTTATCTATCAAACGAAAACCATTGTAATTATATCTGTAAGTAATGTGAAGGTTTTTGATTAATACTGGGCATTCATTTTTCCAAAAGTAGCAACATTGGTTGAGTAGTACAAATAAACATAAAACATTACTAGACAATAATGTCGGGCCTGGTGGCCCAAGGGTATTTGGTTCAGCCTACTTGGCTGTCGGGACAATTGGTCCGACTTGGCAGCTAAAGTGTTAAACGTTAGGAAATTTTAAGTTGATAAATTGAAAAAATATGATAGTGGAACACATACAGGGGAAACTAATAGTCATGTGATTGAATAAATAGAGATCTAGCCCATGATATGAAAAGTGATTAAAGCTTGATGTACTTCCAATTTTAACAACTCAAAAAATTTAACAAAAATGAATCATTTTGACAAAACTGATCAGTTTGAAAAAAACTGCATGAGAATCTTGTTATAAAACAAAAGTTGATGAATGAGAGATGAAAATAGTTAAAACATAGGAAAATTGTTGAAAAGTACAAAATTACTTAAAATGATTTTAACTACAGGAAAATAAGAGTGTCACCATATAAGCAAAATGAAGACTAAGCTGAGGATATATACCATTAATTTAATTTATTCCAGTTTTATTGTGCAGCACGTGTATTAAGAACAATTGCATTATATTTTATAGTTTTAAACTAATTTAAATCATCCCTTAATGCTTGTTTTATTTAAACCTGACTGAAAGCCAAGAATAGTTTCATCAACATTGTGGAAAAGATTTTGGAACACATCCCCATTAGTTGCAAATATCCCATATTGACATCCCATCCTTAGATATTAAACCATCACTGATTCTGTATACATGCCCTGAAGGTTATTTATCAATGTATGACAATATTTACATGTGCTCAACTATTTACTTATAAACTAATAGTAAAGACGGTTTATTTATTTTACTGAGATATTGGCAAGCTAACTGGAAACATGTAACAAAGGTTTTGTAATTTAATATAGAATAAATAGCATACAATTGAAAAAAGTATAAGATTAATTTCATCTGTTAACACATGCAACATGCTAATTTTGAAACCCATTCAACATGCACAAGTAGTTTTGTGAATATCTAGAATAGCAGCACAGTGAATTCCTACAAATGTTAAAATAAAAAGGAGAAAATTGATAAAATAATATATCCCAAAATTTTCATATAATATTAATACTTAAAACATTTTATCAACAACTGTTAAGATAAAATGAAGGTCTGATGTAGTTATATATTCGAAATTTAAAAAATGTTACAACCTGTCTGTTGTCAAAAGATCCTTAAAAACACAAAAATGAAGGCCCTATATTCAAAATGTTAAAAATGTTCCAATTTGTCTGTAGTCAAAAGTTCCTTAAAACATCTAAAAGATTATTTATTCTATTGGAATGCAAAAGTAGTTTTTTTAGTTTTGTTATTAAAAACAAAAGAACTTTTGTTTACTAAAAAAATTGGACGTGAATAAACACATTTCAAAGGTTAAACACCAAAAGTGATCAAAGCCAAGTTAGATGAAGTTCATGGTAAATATATTGGTGGGTTTGCAAAATGCATGCAATTGGGTACATGAGTTTGAATATAAACGTACACCATATAAGATTAACATCGTACAGGATATTCAATGGAAATGACCATGTTGACCCTATATGACACAACAAACATCAGCTACTGACGGGCAAGAAAGACCACGATATAAAAACTGATGTTGGGTCTACCATGTCTAGAAAGTCTGATGAAAAGAGAACTTAAGGGCTATAAATATCTCTTAGACAGTACACACTTCCAGTCTTGTGTATGAAACATTAAAAAATAAACTCTCTTGAAGCAAACAAACAATGACAAGAAACAGACGTCCATATGATTCCTACCACTAATGTGTTGTGATGAACATCATTCATCCATAGGATGCAATGGGTTAAAATACCCTCTTAGTTTGTTTATTGTTCTTTAACTTCACTCTTTTTTATATGAGCCTAGTGCGCTTGGATTTGAAAAAAGCTTGTCTTTTTAGTTTTTGTCATGGATTCAACAGGTTTGAGTGATGACACAATTAAATAAAAATTATTAAAACTAATACTACAATTCTTTTGGTGAGTTTACTATTATTCAAGACGATCCTGACTTTCTGAACACAGAAATTAGATAAATTTCCAAAGAGCTTATACCTAGGGGTACCATAACTTATAAAGACACAATTTAGATAATACATGTTATAGACCAACTCTACTCTATTATATACTTTTTAACATAAATTTTGCACTATTAAACAAATCCTAATTAATTAATCCATTTCTGATAAAAAGTAACATCACAATTACTCATAAAGAAATTTCTGACAAAACATCTAAAAATTTAGTAACATAAAAGAATATGTATGCCTTACACACATACACACACGCACACACATACAAATGCTCCTATCATATACAGTAGCTGCCGCATACAGTGATCAAGGTCAACGTTATTATTATTGTTTCACCTTAAGACCGAAACGTGAATCTTATAAATACATTGTAATTAACTTGTTTAGTTTAATCACCTCTTCACTTATTGTCATCATTTAATTTTTCATGCAATAAAATATGCGCTCAATATCACAGACCAAACAAAAATATTTACAAGTATCGTAAATTCTGAAAAATCAGTTAGGCAATATGGTAACTGACATCCTTTTCATCAGTCCTGCTATTGACAATATCATTGTGATTCGTTATCCATATGTCATTCATACAGCGTTAAACTCTACTCAAACATAAACGCTGCTTCTTAACTTGGTGTTTCACAACCTCTCTTATGTAAAATTTTGAAGAACAAAGACTCAATCTTGTCATTATTAAAGCGTAATGAAAACGTTAACGGCAAAAGAAATCGATCTGGGAAGGATACATAAATGGAATCTGCTTTGAAATTATGGTTTAAAAATGTATGCAAAAAAAGATGCAAGTTATGGCCCATTAATGTGCAAAAAAGCCGAGGATCTTGCAAAAAAAATTATGAACAATGAACAATTTATCAATAATATTTTACTGGAAGATTACAGACAATCTCATATTGAGGAATTCTATGTGAAAAAGTAAATTTGAAAATGTAAATAAGATCAAAGTGTTTTATGTAGTTTTTTATGTAACGTAGTTCAATATTTTTTTAAAAATTATGCTAGATTCAATTAATGTTTAAAAACTCTACAATTGAATAAGGTAATCTGACTTGAAATATGCCTGCAAAATATATCAAGTAGAAGACCTAGTTCCAAAATTTACTACAGTATGTAAAACTGTCTGGAGTTGCAAAATTTGGTAATTAATCAGTCTAGACTTCCATTTACCTGAATGGCATTGTAGTTGTAGCATAGAATTAAAATGACCTACTATAATGCTGGCCTACATATTTTTCAGTAGACTTGTGACCGTAATACAGAGAGTACAATGCGGCACTTCTGTACTTCGTGAATAGGCGGTAGGTTATTGTTATCAAATATATTTGTGACAAATATGATTACAATAAGGGGCAGCTACTGCATTAGTTTCTATTTGAATATAAATATTATAAAAACAAGAATTACAGGCTAACCAGAAGTTACAGCAAAAACACTAAATTGGTGAAAAAATTCATTAATTTGTTTGTTGTTTCAAATTTAAATTCTTGTTTATAAAAACATTTAGATTCAATATATAAATTTACATAATTTAAAAATCTAGTTATAAAATAGTTGTTAAGGAAAAATAAACTTACCAATTAACAATGTTTGTTCTTGAAAATTCGAAGATTAATTCTTCACATCTAAGATAAATAATGCAAAATAAACACCCCAAGGGAAGAAACATAAAGAGAAGAAAAAAAGAAACCAAAGAGGTCAATAACAACTTTCTTTATACAAACCTGAATATAAAATTACATACAAATTCAGTTTTAAACACACACAGAAAATCAAACCAAAATTCAAATAAACCTTGAGTATTAATTAAATATAAAACAAACCATGCTTTAAAACATGCCCATTCACATGTTATATTTGCTAATTTTACCAATGTTTTTGCAGTTTCATATATTTGAAATTCTCTCTATATATAAATTTTTCAACATATTTTTAAACGTCAACGTGGTTCAATTTCTTAAAACAGTGCAGACAAATTTTGAAAAGTGATTTTTTTTTCTGTACATCCTGTATCTTTTCAAATCCCAACTTCACCCAAGCTAAATACTTTTTTTTAGGTAGATCCTCCTTTTTCGCAAAACCAGTAGAAAAAATCCAAGATGAACAGAAAAACTTTTGTTACTCTACTGGACCTGTACAGATGTGGAAAATACTAGACAATGTCTATCCATTAGCACAATAAACAATAAGCTGTGTTTAAAAAATTGAAACAACATTTTATAATTACAGTTTTGGAATTTAAAAGGTTAAATATTCTTAGTTAATAAACTTTTTAAACAGATATTAAAGCAATTTGCTCTGTAATGCGATCACTTTTTTGACATTATTTTACCAAAATATTTTTTACATGATATTAAAATTGATCATTTTATTATAAAATGGACAAAATGCTCACTATCAATAAAAGAAAAAAGAGAGAATCACAAATACACATGCACAACATCATAGACACATCTGAGTGTGGTGCATGCAGTGGTGGGCCCAATCCTGTGAAACATTGCGTTCTACCTCTTTTTCAATGAGTTTCTCTACGATCTCGACTGTTCTAACTTTGTGCTGACCAGTTTCTTCATCTAGATATTCTTCTGTCTTAGTGGTGACGGTTTCTCCAATAACTCGCTCAGATTCTCGGACTCGCGTCGGGCCAGGTGACTGGCGTACTGCCAACTTTGGGAAATCGTCGCTAGATGGCCGTAAACACTGATCCCCACCACACCACACACAGCCGTTAGTTACATCACAGTTAGTTTACTGGTTAGGGTGTCAGCTAGGTTGCACCTTCACCGGCCCCATTCTCAAGCCTAATCTAATCTATCCTAACCTAACCTACAGATAATAAAACAAAGAACTGGTGGTATGCTAGTTACTATGTTTTTAAAAATCTAATCTGTCAGAGATTGAAAAAAGTACTATAATAAATTCCTAGTATTGATATTTTTTAATTATTATTTCTAAAAGATGTTTTAATATCTTATGTTGAATTTGTTTAAATAAGAGAAACAACATAAAAAACTATTTGTTTACATATGTGTATAATAATTATGTGGTCAAAACAACTTATTTTGCTGTGCAATGGGTGTTTTGTCAAGAATTATAGATATAATCTTTATGAACACAATTAATATATTGACTAACAGGACATTAATATGTCTTAACAAACTCTAATTTGTAAAATTTCAGCGATTTCTATGTAAACTGTGTGTGTGTGTGTGTTTTTTTATGTGGTATGAGACTATGCACTATGGAACGATAGTGTGTTTTGTTGATTAGCCTAAAATATAATGGACAAAACAGATATCCCGTAGTAAAATAAAATTATTTGGGTAATTAATTTGTTCTTATAATATTTGAATAAATTTAAACAGTAAAACTCAATATTCAAATTAATGTTTCATATTTTGCTTATTTCAAAATCCCATTAATTCTATTTCAAAATCTAAATGCCAACGTACTTGTACAGCAATATTGTGTACATTAAATAACTGTATCATTTATTTTCTAGCCTTCATGTATTTACACCAGCATAAAGTGTAATTTTGATGAACGTTCTCTCTTTTGTAAGAATTGTTAAAATTTAAAGATCTTCTATACTTTAGTAATAGATCTATATGAACAATGATCAAAGGATTTCTCATTCCACTGCATTACAATTCTGTTTTTTCCTGAATTGGGATAAAAAGTGACACATAATGCTAAGAGAAATAAACATTAAAAGTCTCTTAAGTGACAAAACAAATGTAAGGTTTGTACTGTGTCTTGCTGCAGAACCCATATTGTTACCTACATACATTCCAAGGTTTTTTTCTTCTCTCTATCGTGAATGGTTTTAACACCTTTGTTTAAAAACTGGTTATTTACCATAAAGTAAATGTGTCTGTATTTTCACAATTTCACTTTCTGTATAATTTTCTCTATAGGTTGCTGAAAGGAAAACCATTGAATATTTCAAACCAAAAGTTGAATAATTTTCTTTTCATGGTTTTAGTCAGAGAGTCAACATCCTAATATTTCATACACATGCCTTCCCCTCTTCTAAAGTGACAGGAATTTGTTATAAATATTTCAGTAGGAACTTTTTTTCTTTCAAGTACCTGATCTCCACACCAAAACAACACTCACATTAATATCTATACAAATAAAAGTGATTGTTCTCCCTTATTGTAAATTTTACCCTAAAGGAGTTGATTGATGGGATGAAATCTAAACAGCCTTTTTTTCAGCTTTTCAAACTATACGGAAATGTAACTAATGAAACCTAGTGGAACATCAGACAGTCATGATGGTAATACTTTTTCAATAAATTTTATTTGTTTTCCAGTATTAGGCTTTTGCAAGTAAACAATGAGTCATTCACTTGCGATTCCATAGAACTTAATTTCTTAGTGCCATGTTCTGTATATTCAGGATTTTTATTTTATTCAAGTGTACAAGAAAGTCATCCTCATTGGGGAGTCAGAATTTGCAATGCTTTAATGCTAGATATTTCTGTTATGCTATCATTCATTTTTTGTTTCACTTTGAAGAACGTCAGAAAAAGTTATCTTGGATGTGTATGAGATTGTTTGATCCAGTCCGTTTTTTTCCTTGCAGTGAGTAATGAGTCCCATACAAGGGTGTTCATAATTCTTTTAATATTACTTGTAACTAAATATGTCCAAAGAAAATAAATTTCTTTTCCTACGTAGTATATTTATGCCTCTCATTTTGTAATAGTCTGAAATGAAAACCTAAATTACAGGTTTTGAGCTTACATAGAATATTAAATCATATGTTTATATAATGCCTTTTCCAATGCAATTCCATGCTAACTTGTTGCTTTAACATAATGCCAAAAAATTATTGATAGTAAAAGAAGATATAAATTTGCTATTTAAATGGAGCAAAATCTTATACAGTGTATTACCAAAACATTACGACAATTTGTAAAGGACACATTACATCGTAAATACATGGTTTGCTGGTGAATCCTTATCGTAAGGTCAGGAATACTATAGGTTATTTAACTACTCCATCACATTACCAATAAAATTAAGTAAATGGGAAAGTAATTTTTTCTTACTATTTTACCTTTGAATTTATTCTAAAGATTTTATAATTATATATTTGAATACATTCAGCCTTTCCTAACATCAAAAGATTGTTCTTTGTTAATGCGTTTTGGATTAACTCCATTATTAAAACTTTAAACTGTACCCTTTCACTATCAAAATTTTAAACTATGTAGTTTCCCAAGCATTGAGTTTGTTTTTATATAGTGTTACCTCTAACCCCCTATTTATCTCCTCCTCCTTGTTCCTGGTTCTCAGAGCAGACTTCACCTCCTATTAGTTCACACCTTCTCTTGATTACACCAATTTAAATACTCAACAAGTTTAAACTCTTGAAAATAACGTCTGATTGTCAATTTACTTGTTTATTTATTATATTTTCTTTCTTTAATTTTGACATATAAATTCCTATATTTCCAAAAATATTCAACCACTTTCCTGCAATATTGTCTTCTTTATTTCTTTCAGTTTATGGCCCTCTTTAAACAAATGCCCAGCAAAATTTAAATCATTCTTTTCATATTTACAACCTTATGTGTTCTTTATATCTAATTTCAAATTTCATTCCCTTTGTCCTACATATTGCACCCGAAATAAAATTGTCATAACTATAAACAGTTATTTTTTCAGCATTAGTAAAATATGGTTTGAAATGACATTTAAATTGACTTAATTTTGCCTAACCACTTGTATAATTCATGCTGCTTTGCAATTGCATTGTATTTTGTAAACCTCATTTTTACATAAATTTTCTTTCCACATTATCTTTGAAATCAGATATAAAGAACACAAGGTTATTTGAATAGGGAAAGAATGATTTAAATTATGCTATGCATTTGTTTGAAGAAAGCCATGAAACCAGAAGAAATGAAGAAGGCAATGAAAATATTACATTGTGCTAGTAAAGAAAAGCTGTTAAATATTTTAGAAAATGTAGAAATTTATAAGTCAAAATTCAAGAAAATATAATAAATGAAGAAGTAAATTCAAAATCAGATGTTAATTTTGAAAGTTTAAAATTGTTGAATAGTTAAAAGGATGCAATCAAGAGGAGATGTGAACTAATAAGTCTGCGCTGAGAACCAAGAACAAGGAGGAGGGGATGGGTAGTGCAGCTGTGCCAACAGTATAAAAGGACGAGCTCAAAGCTTGGGTAATCAATACAGTTTTAAATTTTTATAATGAAAGAATACAGGTAAAAGATATGATAATGGAGTTAATACAGAACAGGTGAACGAAGAACGTTTAGTGTTAGGAAATGCAGAAGTATATACTTAATTGTATACCAATATTCCCAACAGAAATAAAGTTGATTATATTAGAATTTTATAATTATACTTAAAATTAGAGCAACCAAGTCTTATCAACTTCTGAAGTTTATTGTATGTTTTACTTAATAATATGAACTAATAAATTTTATTAAAATGTATAACCAAAAAACCACCAATATTTTACAATTTAACAATTTTAAGCCGTTATCTAGTAATTAAGGTTTCTATGAACCAAAATTGTTCTCAGAATATGTTTGAGATTAAATTTGTATTTGAACAATTCATAAATTTAAAAAATACACTATTCATCAATTTTCTAGTTGATATGTTGTATTAGTTATTAGACAGCAGTGTTCTATTTTCATTAATTTTATTTGTAACTGATCTATAAAAATACAATTCCTAACAAACTCTGCCACTAACAACACTTATTGACTTATCTAAGTTAAAGGTGTTCTGAACTTTCAAGACAGAAATAAAACAATTTGGTCTGAAAAGAATTTTTCTAAATAAGCCTGAACTTTTAAACGAATATATAATTTAATAGATTTGATTTTTTACAGAACAATGGAATATACTGCAGCCTACATTTTCCTAATAGCATACAAGTAGAACACACAAGAAACTGGAAAACTAACCCTAACTTCTTGTCATACAAATTCATCAAATTTAATAAAATTACATCAGAAAAATTTAATATAGTTAAGCATCCTGAATTAGACACTTCTGGCATAATTGAGCACACGTATGAAAACTTGTTTTTTTTTTAAAATAAGATTCAAAATATTGAAGAATTTACTATTGTTTGAATAAATGATACTCTACTGGCCAACAACAAAAAAAAAGAGTTTTCATAAACTATTTCATATTAGCTAAATTAAATATTTGTACTACATAACTGAATTTAATAATAATTTTATTTAATAGTACATTCAGGTTTCTATGACTCTGATTTTCAAACTGGGGAGAATTTGCTCAAATTTACAAAACTTTGTCAAACTTATTGATTTTATTAATGCCTGAAAAGATACATGAGAACCCCTCAAATCCAAACTAATTGGGGTAGAACCCTGTTAAGATTTTGAAAAGTTTGGATTTGTGGAAAACTTTTTATTACTTATCTGTTAGTGATGATATATGTGCCATGCCATGTGGAATGCAGGTATTCAATATGATATGGGGTGTCAGTGTGGGGTCTTAACTTTAACTAACAATAGTTTTCAAGTGAAGAGCGCTTAAAATAGCACTAGCGCTATATTTAGAGTAAAGTGATATTTGTCTTGCATCTTCTTTTGCTATTACTGCTTCATCCAAAAGTCTACAAGTTTTTGTATAACAGTTGAAAGCAGAATTTATCGTGAAAATTTGTGCCTGTTAGCTTTTGATAACTTTTTCAAATGGAGCATTTAAAATAAAGTATCCATTTTATAAATTAATTATGGCAAGCAAACGAAAACACTATTGTTGCACTTTAAAAGAAAAATTTGAATTGCTCAAGTGACGACAGAGGAGGAACTTTGGCAAAATTGGCTACTGAACAAGGCGTTGTAAAAGCAAGAATAACTGGCTGGGAAAAAACAGATTAAAGATCGAACAATTTTGCAGTGCAATAAGTGAGAAAGCATTCAAGCAATGCCACTATGCATCAGATTCTGTCAATGAAAGAATTGATGATGCATTTTATTTGTTTTACACAAGAGGCAGAAAGCATTTCCTTTAACCAGTTCACTAAATATAAGAAAAGGCCAAACAGTTAATTGAACAACTGAATGATGATGGTTTGCCTTTTACTACTACCAATAGTTGATTGGATAGGTGGAATAAAGTCTTGGCATCAGGCAACTGTTGGTAATTAGAGAAAAGCTATTGGCTAAAACTGCTGCTGCATACAAATATTTGACTGAATTCACTGATTTAATTTTGTTGCTAACCTATTTCCCGCAGAAACTGCAAGTGTATAATGCAGACAAAATAAGATTAAATTTTAAAGCACTACCTACTAAAAGTTTTGGTTCTCCCTAAGAATTTCTGTGAGAAGCTGTGACAAAACTATGGAAGTTTTTTCTCAGTTTTGGCCTGCTATAATGCTTCAGAAACCTACAAGCTATTATTAATGGCTACTGGAAAACCAGCCAAGCCTCGGACGCTTAAAAATGTGAATCTTAATTATCTCCCAGTTTGTTACAAAAACTAGGGGAAGGTGTGAATTAATTGAGTACCTAAAGAGAGTTGAAACAAGGTTTGTTCCTTCAGTAACACAAATCAATGAAGAAAATAAACCGGCACCTCAAACTTTACTTTTAATCGACAATGCCCATCCTTTATTTTAGAAATGCAATTGGTATATGGAGACGTAAAAGTGATTTTTCTATCTCCCAACATAACATCTTTGTTATGACCTATGGATCAGAGTGTGTTTCAGAAATAATGTTATGAAACATTTCTTCTGCCACAAATGAAGAAGGTTTAATTTTATTTTTATAATTTTTATCTTCAAGAATAATTATAAAAATTGTACTTAATAAATATTTAACTCAATAAAGTTGTCCTTGTAAGTATATTGAGCTGTATTAAAAAAGTTTAGTTCAGTAAAACCTATGTTTGGAGATGGGAGTATAGAATAAAAAGAGCTAATTCAATTAGGTAGTTGTTTGGGGTTTGTCTTTCCATTCCTTTTTCAGGGCTTTGAAATACAACATCAACTCAAAACCTTTCTTGTATTTTTGTGTAAAACTAGATTTGAATAATCAAATTATTGTCAAATAGATAGGCCTACAATATAAAAGACCAATAACTGAGGGAAGTAGTAATGTAACTGGACAAAAGTACACAATTATGTGAATAAATTTCTAATATTAAAGAGTGAGTCAATTTGTATAAAGCTACATCCATTATAAATAATCGTTTTTGCTGCTGTTAATTCTAAGTGAATTAATTAATTTTAAATGAACTGTAAATGCAATATTTAAACAAAATTTATAAAGCAGCATTCAGATAGCACAGAAGCAATAACGGCTAAATGCATAGTTGCTTTGCAAACTATACACACAATTGTAGTTGGTAAATGTTTTTATTTTTACAAATTTTATACAATATATTACAATGTACATAAAACAATCAAGATCAGTTACAAAAACAAATTATTAGCTTTCTTGAAATAAACTGTCTTTATATTCTAGTGTTATGATGACATGCAGACCTCACCTCAGAAATATTGTTCTGGTGATCTAAAGATGGTGGATTATTGTTGTCCGTTTCTTCTATGTTTTTGCTATCTATCATCTCACTCATTTTTTTAATGACCATCTGAGCTTGCAAAGCATCCTGAAAATACTATTAAATTTAGTCTATGTTTGTATAATAATATATACACTAGAGTTCAAAATTTTAATTAACACAATCTATACAATTTCATCTTTTATAATATAAAATTTTTTAAAGAGCAAGGATGTAATTAGGTCTAATGGCCGAGGAATAAACAATTTCTGAAACAAACAATTTGACATGCTGTATGTACCTAAGAGATTATGCTAAATAACAAGCCACACTTATTGCTTCTATAGTTTATTTCCTGTCTGATAATTCACTTCAGCATTAACAAATAAATTATATTCCATCATTTTGCAAATTGAATAAGTAAGAAAGATGATTCTTTCCAAAATACTAGTTTGGTTTAACCCTTAAACATTGGCTCTGGGTTGTTTTAAGAGCTCCAGGGTGGTAAATATCGTTCTGGTAGCTGAAGTGAGTTGGCAGCAGTGCTATGCTCCCTAATAGTTTCAAGTTGCTTCCACCACACCTGTCAAATTAGTTACTGCCATTTTCTCACATTCCGCTGTGGTTAAAACTTGCTTTGGGATGCGCCTAGACCTCCATGCCAATAGTAGTTTTGGACTTTAGGCCCAAAAAAAGCAATCTATTGTAAAAACACCTCAGATATTCCATGTTTTCATTTTTCATTCACAAGGTTATAAGGTTAAAAACATTTTAGATTGTAATCTAATTTTTTTTGCAAATTGAAAAAACCCTTACAATTTTAACTAAAGTTTTTAAAGGCTTCAAAAATTATATAAAATATTTAAATATGTGTACAGCCTTAAAAGTGAGGTATAACAGTTAAAAACGTTCCAAAATTTAAGGAGACTAAAGTAATTGTGACAAAATGTATTTCATAATTTTATTAAAACATCTTAAAAACAGAGGTCTGGCTGACCGCGCCAGTACTTAGGAGTTAAGAGATTTGCAAAATTTAACTCACAATTTCTTGAAGAAGTTTATACATTAAAACATTTAAAATAATTTATTAAGAAATATGAAAATATAGGAAATTGAATGATTTGTTTTACTGATAACACACTGATTCTTACAATCTTCTACAAAATACAAAAAAAACAATGTTTCAGTTTCTGAAAGGTTTCCCGATATTTATAAGTAGAAGTCTTACATTATAGGCGGTTCAATTATAGTTTTCCATTAGTGTTCCATACAATCAATCTAAAATGTTTTAATATAAAAACTGAAGGTTTCTGTTTATGTTACTCTTAATATTTTTTTGACTTCATCTGGCACATATTTCTTTTAAAAACATTCTTTGTCAAAACGTTTTAATTACTGACTAATGTGAAAGACAATTCTGTATAGAAGTCACATATTTTCACAAATAATATTAATTGGTAATTCTATTCCCATTCTATCATTATTGTTACTCAGACAATAAATACCTCTGTCACATTAGCATCAGTAAGCTGCTAATGGGTTTCCTCTACACTATTTATATAAAATATTTCTTTTGGTTTCAAGACGAAAAAGACATGCTGACTATCAGCATCCTGTATGTACAGATAAAGGAATTAGATATGTGCATGTATAGGTCAAATTTTATAAGCTGGAACTTGGCTTGTATATTAGTGCAATTGTGTATTAGTAGTCTAGAAAACATCAGGCACTGTCATCATCCCTCATCAGGGCCATAAATCACCTATCCTAACCCTTAGACAATTCTATTAACAAACTTCGAAGAACGCCCTATTTATATCTGTTGGTATTTATATACATTAAAAACTATTAATAAGTAACAAAATAATGAGGCAACCCTATGAGTCAGAAGTCCAAGGGTCAATGTTTTAAAAATGACCTGCAAGCCCTCCACCCTCCCCTGGTCCTCGGCCTCTTGCCAAAGTCTTCAGCGCTAGCTTATAAAATTTTACCTATACCTAGTCTAGTTATCTTAAAACATAGCATGCTTTATCAATTTGCATGTATCTGGTGTAAATGCATTTACCAAACTACAATGAGGTACTGAAACTATGGTGTAACAATTTCACTACCATCTAATTCCGTTATCTTTTACAGTCTAGCAAGTATTAATATTTGACTCTAAAATATGTTTAAAACAGAGGGCACACTAATACTCTGATACTGCCATATGTAACTTGCAGTTGCGCAATCAATATAAGGCTTCGTTCTGTCAATGGGATATAAACTGAAAATATAAGTAGGGACATGTTTCCTTGGTATGGGACGATGGGAATTATCATGGCTTGCATGAAGTATCTCCTTTCTGTAAAAACCCTTTGCATTGTATAAAGTCTTAAAACATGGGAAAAATTTTTAAAAACATAGAAAATAGTCAGGAATGATGTCTATTACAAATATTTCTAAGTATAAAATGTAAATATACTAATCTCTTATCAAGAACAGCAAGATGACTATAACCTATATATTCCAAAAGAAAGTTTAAAATAAAAAGAACTCTATTAAAAACAATTTTATAGTAATTATTCAATTGTTTTTCGTGTGACAGTTATCAGAAAGAAACATAACCTGTTCTAGTGACTTCAGTCTTGCTTGCCTCCATGCTGCTCTCTTCTCTGCTCTTAATGCTCTTTGTTCTGCAGGGGATAAGTCGGCCTCATCATCATCACTCAGTAGGCCCTGCACACAAAAAATAATTATTTGTTTCCACCTTGAACTTCAGATGCTAGTTATACATTTAAAAAAATACAAACTAACCTAAAAGTATTATGCTTACGAAAAAGTAATTTTTAAAATTGGAAGTACACAAAATTATTGTGGATTTATCAAAAGAGAAAAACAAAATTAATGTTACCCAACTGAAATTCAAATACAACAGAATTCTATTTATTGGAATTAATTATTTCATACACCATTCATTGCTTCAATAATTCTAGAGAAATGACTCATTATCATTTTAGATGTGATACATTATATAAATGGAACATTATCAATCATTTATTTATTGTTAGAATACAGTAAAATAATTCAAAATAAAAATTGTTCTATGATGAAGTTCAGGATTTACAGAAAATAAACCTATGTTTAATATACTGTACAAATATTGTACTTGAACATATCTGCCAACACAAGTTCTTATAATGATAAAACTTGGGCAAACAAATCATGCATGCATTTTATGGCAAAAAATTAGATATAACGTAAAATCTCTTAAATTCCTCACAAATGGGACTGAGAGGGTGACAAATTTGAGAAAAAGACAAATTATGGAAGTCGTGTAATTAACATGCAATTGTGGGTAAACATAACACATAAATACGTAAATAGTATATAAAGTAATTAATGTTGTACTTTAAAACTCAACAACACTATACAAACACTAGTAGCCTGCAGTATAGTTCATAATTACAAATACAGTATGTTACTCTATTTTCATAAAAGACAGAAAAAAACATATTAAAGTACCTTGTAAGAGAAATAACACTAGCAAGAAAGAATATGAGATATTAAATCTATATACGTTTTAATTTTTAGAAACGTCTGTCATTTTCATTTGTACTAAAGAATTCATTTTCGATGACATCTATACTAAGTGACAGTACAGATGATGTTTGTGACAAATTATATAGGTTCTACTATATTTGTATTAAGATTGCAGTTCAATCTATATTAAAGAGGTGCTAGGTGAAAAATGCCACAATTCCTGTAGGTCTAATGTTGATAGATTCTTTTTTCCTCTCAGTGAATTCACACATTCTATATCCAACAAATTTTCAATGATTAACACTTGGCAATTGAAAACATGGTCAATTGAGTCATACTAAAACCATTGTTATTTTTTTACTATGTCACACTACTTTATCCTGAAACTTTTTAAATTAAGTTTTGCATGTATTTATTTGGAATTTGTTCATCTACAACATTGTGTTGTTGCTCATTATTTTTCTAACATTATCTTTCTCCTTTTGAATATTTTATGGTAGAAATGCTGAACACTTTGTTTTATAGATTCCTGTAGGGCTGTACTATATCACAAATGAGACAGTCTTTTATGTTTAGTTTTATGATGAATTATACTGAACCCTCTGTGCTTTGACAGCCAAAACAACTTCCTTACAAATATACAAGTATTCTAAACTAATAATTATATGCCAATATGCTTATGTCATATATATATATATATATATATATATATATATATATATATATATATATATATATATATATATATATATATATGAAGTTAATATATTACTATTGTAAGTAATTTTATCCACCATTAAGTGCAATAATTTTACCTTGAGTGATGAGGCACCTTTCGGTCACTTGACCATTGTCGAATCACTGATATTTTTCTGTTGTAGATGTTCGGTCCGTGATATTGGTATTTGTTGACGTTACACGCACTTTCTCTTGATCTGTGTATATGATGTTTTTATATAGTATGTCTTCTGTATATGTTGTTTGTAGATTCATTAAATTGTTGTGTATGTTTTTATAAATGTGGTATTTTTCTAGTGAGTTTAGTTCTATTGGGTTGTTATTTATTTCAAGTATGGTTAGGTTATTTTCGTAATTTGTTATTTCATGTTTATGAGATATTAGGTGTGCTGCAACATTTGATACTTTTGAATTTTTGTTTTTGAATGCTCTAAATAACAACCCAATAGAACTAAACTCACTAGAAAAATACCACATTTATAAAAACATACACAACAATTTAATGAATCTACAAACAACATATACAGAAGACATACTATATAAAAACATCATAGACACAGATCAAGAGAAAGTGCGTGTAACGTCAACAAATACCAATATCACGGACCGAACATCTACAACAGAAAAATATCAGTGATTCGACAATGGTCAAGTGACCGAAAGGTGCCTCATCACTCAAGGTAAAATTATTGCACTTAATGGTGGATAAAATTACTCAAAATTAGTAATTTATTAACTTCATATATATATATATATATATATATATATATATATATATATGTAGTTGTATTGTTAATTGTTAACAATTATTCCACAACTATACTTTTATTGCACATATTATTCAAAGCTTTTTGCCAATAAAACAGTACCAGCATCTTCAAGAAAATAATTATCTAACAAAATATTTTTACAAAAATTAAATCATATGTACAGTACTACCATTAAGTTATATATATATATATATAACTTTGTAACAATGCTTTCATGTATTCACTTGTTCTTATTGAATAGGGTGCGGAAAAATAACCTCCTTATTTTTAAACGTAAATAAAAACATTGTTTTTTAGAAAATAACAAATTTATTTATTTGAACTTATTTTATGACATCGGAAGTTTTTTCTACTTGGTTTAAAAAAGGGTAGCGGAGAGGGGGTGGCCCTGGTTGTCAATACACTGCTGCAAGCGAATCCTGAAGCTTGTAAAGACTCTTTCTGGCATGGTTTGAGGTATGCGCTGGACTTTGAATACACGAGTATTGTTGCTTCAGATAAGTCAGGTTCCTGGGACAATGTTTTAAAACCTCAGCCTTCAAGTAACTCCACAAGAAAAGTCACAGAGGGTCGAGTTGGGAGATTGTGCTGGTCAAATCATGTCTCCTTCTCGAGAAATCAATCGATCAGGAAACATTTGCCTGAGAATGTTCATTGTTACAGACAATATGAGCTGTGGCACCATCCTCCAGGAACCACACCTTTTTGCTAGCCCGCTCTTATAAAGCAGGTTCAAAAAATTCCTCAATCATGTTGGTGTACTTGTTTGAGTTGACAGCAGCGCCACACTCTTCAACAAGAATCTTACTTAGTATATATTCGAGCCGACTTTTAAGAACTTTAATTACGTTCTAAAAAATGAAGAAAAAAACATAATTAATCAAATAGCCCCAAAAAACGAATACAATAAAAAACAATAGGCAAATCAGAATTTAAAATATTAACTAAATTAAAACAACCTAAACATGAACTACAAACAATAACAAAAAGTTGGCCACATTCATGTACACAGGAACAACATAAAAGGAATAATTAAGATACTATAAACTAACAATATTAACACATACAAAAATACAGGAATAATCAATCAAATAAACCAACCGGAAAAAATATGACCCACACCTAATAACAGAATATATAATATCAAATGCCCGGACTATAACAAATTTTATTCCTAAACAAAAAAGAAATTAAAAGGCAAGATATAAAGAGCACCTTAATACCTGTACATATATCAAACCAAACACAATTCAAACTCACCTATCAAAAATACCAATACATTCCCCACAAAAATTTTTCAGGCCTAAAAATGAGAATCTGGGAACTACTACAAATTTATAAACAGGAAAATGATATAATACACGAATAAAAACAAATAAAAAAATTATAAATTATTTAACTTGATAGACAAAATTAACCCAAGACAAACTAAAACTTTCCCCCAGTGCAGTGAAACCGAAAATAGAACAGTACTGGTATACCACGTGGCAATGGAAATCCCATATACCTGGGAATCACAAGAAGCCCTTAGTCTCAGAAGATGCTAGAAAATGAGGTCACGTAATTAAAGTTCTCGAAAGTGGACTCGCATATATACCAAGTATGATTCTTGTGCAAGTAAAATTAAGTGCAAGTGATGTGTATGTGTGTGTTTGGGGGGGGTGGGATAAAATTGCATATAAATAATTTATTGCACTGGACATCTCCAGATTTAAATAATAAGTTATTCAAGGTATGAAGTTTTTTAAATTCAATGACAGGTTTTAATCTTATCAAGTCTTCACTTTGTACAGATTTTGTTTGTTTTACTGTTATATGTTTACATGTTTTATCTAAATGGGAAATTAACTATAAAATGTTTGTGCTAAGCATAAAATGGTATTTCTATATAAAATCACAAGTGAGTTATCTAAATTTGTTTACCTCTTGAATTAAACGCTCCCTCATTCTTCTTTCAGCTTTAGCAGTTCTTACGCTACCCAAACTACTCAAGGTGTCTGTAGGACTTGATAATGAACTTCTCCTGAAAATATAAAATTAGAGTTACTGTTCTCTACCTGGAAGGATTTTATAGCAGCAATAGTGCTATGGGATTAACTTGAAAATTTACAGATGGAAAAGAGCTTCGGTTTCAAACTCATGTGTTTGAAGCACAATTTCTTGTTTTTAGAAATTCTCAACCTTTTGCACTCCATAGGCGAACTGAGTCCGACATCACTAAAATCCCATTCCGATACACTGTCGGACTCGGACTCAGTCCGACATATTTTACGACGCAATTATTACATACCTTAGAACGTCTAACGTAATATTATTTACTATGTTCATTTGCTGTGTTATGGGAAGGCAATATTTATTTTTATAACACTGTTGGCCGTATTTATCATAATTTTTTCCGTAAATAAACAACTGGCCCCTGACAGTTGTTTACGATGTACTACCCAGTAAGCGTTAGACATCTGGCTTAGTTGATGGGTCGCTGTTTACGTGAACTTATCCTTATTCATGATCTCCTTTATTTATTTAGTGTTTTGCTTTTATTTTAGTTTTGACATAAATTGTTATATTCATATAGTGCTTTCTCATAGGCTTACGTGTGGGCTAAGGCCTACTGCGCAAGTTGCTTGCCCAAACAATCCGGTTTCATATTCAAAATTTACTTTGAAAACTTTCACACTGTCAAAAATTATTAACAATAAATTTAAGTGTTTTTATATAAAGTGGCCAAATAAAGGTGTATTTGTAAATAAACTCAGCCTAAACAAATTAAACAACTTTGAATAGGCCTAAATGACATTTTTCAATAATTTATATTTAGACCTATATATTTTTTGTGGTATCTGATTTTGTAAATACAGTCGAACCTCTGTATAACGAAGTCGATTATCCAGAGAAAAAATTCGTTGTAGAGAGGTATTCGTTATTGAGAGGTTGTGTTGTCAAGAATGCTCCCATCCAATCTTACTGCTCTTACCGCATTACGCACGTACGGTAATAAAAAGGATACAGTATAATATCACGAGTGTAGTTAGTGTAATAGGCCAGTGTTAATATCGGATAATGTTTTATAATGTCTCAATTTGTTTGAAATTCAAGTTGTTAAAAAAGTTTTATTGATGTTTTCAGAATGTTTCTTAATTGTAGTATTAGATATCCATAATCAATATTTTTCATAGGGTCTACTCTATACAGGCTATTATGATAAGTTATCTAATACTTATGAAAACTTACAGTCACAATCTTTTTTAAAATTCTTTATCTGTAGTGTAGCTTCAAATTTTTTATTACTCCCTAATCGAGTGGTTGAAGTATCAATGTAACATTTGGTGGAAAGAAAAACACATTGACACTCTTCAGTTTGGAATTGATGTCATGCGGATGTGCAGGGCAGTTGTTGAAAAGTGCAATTTTCCTTTTCCAACCGTTACTTGCATTAAAGTCACAGTGTCCTAATGATACGGCAACAATGAAATGAGTGATAAAAGAAAATGGTGGAAAGATGGGAATGTACTGTAGACCTATCTATAAATGCTGAGTTCTTAGAATTCCTAACCGATGAGTCACTGCATTCTTAACTGAACCGAACTATAACATGCAGTCAATTGTCGACACGTGTTTCGCCTACCATTCTTGGTTTTGTTGACCTTCCTGCTGAAAATAAACAATTTCCTGGAAATGACATTGTGAGCTGCCTATACAACACTACATTTCTTCGGTTGAAGTGAAGAAAAAACTTTGTTATTGAGAGGTCTGAAATTCGTTACATAGAGGTAAATAAGCAGTACAACTTCTATAATGTCATGGGACCAGGTAAAAATTCGTTATATAGAGGATTTCGTTATCTGGAGGTTCGTTATATAGAGGTTCGACTGTATATTTTGTGCTTGTAAATATGGTGTCTAGTGAAATTTGCTTTTGTTTTAAAATAATTACATCAAAGAGAACTATATGTCACATTCAAACCTGGTTGCAGCTGAGCATTATAGTAGATACACTATTCCAGGGATTTTTATGCATTTGCATAGTTTTACATTTTTTATAATAAATATTACAAATAGATTTTTGTAATACTACTTGTGCATATATTTTTATTCAGTATTACTTTGGGCTTAAAAGGACTCTATAATTAATCATGAGGAAAGTGCTATTTCATCAACAAAGCTAATTATAAATTTTTTTCAATAATACAAAAAAACAAAAAACGGCATTTCATCAGGCCTACTGAATTTAAACTTCAAGTGTTCTAGATACAAACCTCATATTACTATTCTTCATTTTATTTTAAACACAGTGGTATATAATAATATATATTTACTTGAAATCTTAATTTATTAGTGAATAATTAAACATTTGTGTGCAAACACATGATAAATTATTGGATCTGGTGGAGTGGCCGGCGATCAAGTAATTGGAGTCAAAAAGGTTAACATACTCATCTTCAATTCCGTTAGGAATGTTTGTACATTCGAGTACATTTTTCTGCCTTTCCTAACATTATAATATTGTCCTTTGATGATAAGTTTTGGAATGACTCCATTATCAAAACCTTAATAGTGCTATCCTATTTAGAGTCATTCCGAAATGCGTCATTAAAGGAAAATATTGTAATGTTAAGAAAGGCAGAAAAATGGATGTTTATTTGTTATGTATAGTTATACTCTAGCAACATTATCTATTAAAATATTCTACCCCAGAGATGTATTTAGGTGCTATATTAGAGTTTTCTAAAAATTAAATATTTTAAAAATTAACTCACTTGTCATGGTCTATTTCCATTGCCATTTCTTCTTCCTCTTCAACTTGCCAAGTTTTTAACTCAGTTCTGCTCATTGTAGCTATTTTACGTTCTGAATAAAAAATATGTCAACCAATTTAAATAGAATTTTAAATTCATAAATTTACAAATTATATTAAAACTTTAAAATTTTTGAAAGACCATCAGTATTTTTTATAAAAATCTCAAACTCTCAGTTGTGCAAATATTTAGCTTACTTTTATATAAAGAGAATAAAACATTTAGGATTAGAATTTGGTTACATTCCTCTATTTTACAAAATCCGCTTAGTTCTATTATTGCCATAAAGTAACACTCTTATAATTTGAATCAAACAAATAAATAAAACTACTTAATCTGATCATGAGTTTATCTCTCACACAGAAATAATTTAATCACAATATACTATATCAAGAGCACAGTGGTACAAAATCTGAAGTAACTTATTTTATTTGTTATTTTTGTGGTATTGGGGTTCTTTCCAATATTTTCATTCTTATTTAATAACAAGTTTATGGACAAATCATAATTTATGAAGACTCTGAATAAACTAAACTATATACTATATTAATTATTGATCGATCTTGTATTTAGAAGATATCGGGAATATCTTTAGGTATCTATCAAACAATTTTTTAAAATCAGGTAGTTTCAATTGGTGTAGCATTTTTATTTCTGGATGTTTAGCCAATGCAATCAATATAAACTTGATGAACGGCAGTATAACAATAATATAGGGGACTGTGTAGCTAATATTTCAAGCAATGACTTTTGTGGATAATTCCTGCATTTACAAACCTAATATATACTCTATGTATTAAAAAAAATACTTTTTAAAATAAATAATAATTTTGTAAAATTTTATAATGCATAACGTTTTTACTTTGTATTTAGTTGAAAAAGCGAAATAGGCACTGGAGAATGTCATAATAGCGTATTTTCTCATGTAATAACTTCTTGTATAATAACCAAGGTGGCTATAAAACATCAACATTTATATTACTGAATCAGAAAAAATTAAATCAAGGGTTTGTTTACTGTAATGGACAAAAAATTTTCAAAATATGTAAACAGTACAACCTTCAATATCCAGAAAGGACAAAGCTAATAAAACACTGAAATTTTCAAAACAATATGTGTTTAGCATGTGAGGTCATTAATAATGTGCCTAGACCCTATCGTGCATTAGGTTAACCCTACTTAAACAGTGTTTCATTGAAGAGGACAGTGGTTTTCTAAGTTCTCACTTTGAAGAGTTGATATACAATGTAGCGATTCATTATAAATTATAGCCTAACCTCATTTTAATATTAAAAAAAGCTTTTCTTAACAAAAACATTAAAACAGTCTAAACTATATGAACCTTGCCAAAGACAGAAAATTGGGTTTACTACTGTTTTTAATATTAAGATGTTATAAATCAACTAAAATTAAATATTTCAAATCTATTCTGTAAAAGTTATTGATATTTTCCAATGATTTACTTCATCAAATTATCAAATGAAACATAAAATTAATTAAGGGAAGGTAAAATTAAAACGGATATATAATACAGTTTCAAACCTTTTCTTTAAATTATAGTTTTATTAATTTTATAT
The DNA here is from genome assembly GCA_036971475.1 of Prosapia bicincta. Classification (NCBI taxonomy): domain Eukaryota; kingdom Metazoa; phylum Arthropoda; class Insecta; order Hemiptera; family Cercopidae; genus Prosapia; species Prosapia bicincta. The sequence goes on from JBAIZL010000004.1 coordinate 212,812,363, forward strand.
TTTTTGCATTCATAAAATATTAAAAAATTACACAGAGTAAAATTAGTGAAAGATCAACACTCACCTCCTTCTACTCCTGCAATAGACGCAGGGAACAAAAACAATTATAAGAAATACGAACTATCCTATAGTTTAATAAATAATTACAACTTTTGTACTACAATATGTAACCTGTTTTGCTTGCTTATATTATTTAAATAATTAGTTTGGAAAGCACTATTTTAGGTTTGTTTTTAGAGGAAAGGTTTAATATATATATATATATATATATATATATATATATGAAGTTAATATATTACTATGTAAGTAATTTTATCCACCATTAAGTGCAATAATTTTACCTTGAGTGATGAGGCACCTTTCGGTCGTTGACCATTGACGAATCACTGATGTTTCTCTGCAGAGAAACATCAGTGATTCGTCAATGGTCAACGACCGAAAGGTGCCTCATCACTCAAGGTAAAATTATTGCACTTAATGGTGGATAAAATTACTTACATAGTAATATATTAACTTCATAAAGTCAGTGCAACGGAAAAACAATGGATAATGTTAAATATCAAGAATATATATATATATATATATATATATATATAGATTTTTTGGACTAGGAGACTGACAGACTTACCTTGGTAAGAGTCCACTCTGTAGTCTTGAAATAGTAACACATAAAGGCACTTAAACAATGATATATTTCGACCACACAGTGGTCTTTATCAATCGAAGAGAAAACACAAAAAGAAATATGAGAGAATAAAAAAAAAAAAAAAAAAAAAAAAAAAAAAAAAAAAAAAAAAAAAAAAAAAAAAATGTGCTACTATTTCAAGACTACAGAGTGGACTCTTACCAAGGTAAGTCTGTCAGTCTCCTAGTCCAAAAAATCTAAATAATCTTTACCAACCAAAACTAACCTAAATATATATATATATATATATATATATATATATATGTGTGTGTGTGTATGTGTGTGTGTGTGTGTGTGTGTGTGTGTGTGTCATAATTTTCATTTCACTATTACATTTTTAGATCACTTCCAAAAGAGATTTAATGTTTTGTTAAAGGTTTGATAAACAATATACTTTACAAAAATTAAAAACCTGAACTCTATAGCTATAAATTATAGTACCAAATACTATTTTCAGTTAGATTTTTTACACTCAATAAATAATTTATAGTAGATACTATTATGATTATACGAGGGCTATTCAGAAAGTAAGGAACGTTACTGTCTGACGCCGCTAGGCGTGCGCCGATCTCGTACATTTTGGTGCGTGCGCACTCAGCGTCCAGCAGTGACAACGGGAACATTTCCGCGTTGCCCGTTTTTTCGCAATTTCAACTGAAGATGTGTGCTGCGATTGAAAATCCCGCCAGTTGTGAGGTGCGGTCAGTGATATGGTTTTTGTTAGCAAAAAACTTTAAACCGATAGACATTTATCACCAAGTGTGTGAAGTTTACGGAAACAACGTAATGAATGAAAGTTCTGTGAGAAAATGGCGCATTCAGTTTAAAAATGGCCGAACTGACGTTCATGACGAAGCAACGAGCGGAAGCCCAAGTATTGTGACTGATGAACTGGTTGCTAAAGTTGATGAAAAGGTTCGCAAAAACCGCCGATTCACGATAACGGAGCTTTCGCTTTGTTTCCCACAAGTTTCACGGACTTTGTTGTTTGAAATTGTTAGACAAAGGTTAGGCTACCACAAATTTTGTGCAAGATGGTTACCGAAAATGCTCACTGACCGCCATAAAAGTCAGCGAATGGAGGCAAGTTTGACATTTCTGGATGCCTACAACAGACATGGTGATTCACTACTGGATCGCATCATAACTGGCATCAAAAAACGTTAATGGCGAAACGAAATTACAGTCCATGGAGTGGGGGCACACAAGCTCCCCTAAAAAACCAAGAAAATGTTTGCAAACATTTTCAGCAAGGAATGTTATGGCGATGGTTTTTTGGGACAGGCAAGGTGTGCTTCTTATTGACTTTCTTGAACGTGGTGCAACAATAAACTCTGAACAGTACTGTGAAACTTTGCTCAGCCTTAGGAGAGCAGTTCAAAACAAGCGCCGAGGGAAATTGACATCAAAAATTTTGTTTGTGCATGACAATGCCCGACCTCACACAGCAAACCACACCAAAGAACTCCTTGAGTCATTCAAATGGGAGGTTTTTCCTCATCCGGCCTATAGTCCTGACCTTGCACCAAGCGATTTTCACTTGTTTCCAAGAATGAAGACCTGGCTCTCAACACAGCGCATTGACGACGGCGCGGCGCTCAAGGCGCGCGTCACTGAATGGCTGACATCGCAGGCGGCAGATTTCTATGATGAAGGAATTTCAAAGCTTGTTCATCGCTACAATAAATGTCTCAATTCGTTTGGCGACTACGTAGAAAAGTAGTATTTTAGTTGCTCTTTCAGATGTATATAATAAAAATTTTTTAATGTGCTTATTTTTTTAAATTCAAAAACGTTCCTTACTTTCTGAATAGTCCTCGTATTACAGGATAATTAAATGAACAGTTCTAATCTTGGAATTTTAGAATTATATTAAATAATATGATTACTAAACATACAGAGTTCAATTAATTAATGACACTGTGTTAATACAATGTATTTTCATGTATTTGAGAGACAGAGTGCTCAATACATTAGAAAATTAATTGAGGATTTTTTCTACTGTTTTCACTTAATACTGATCTATTTTATTTATCAAAACACACACTCGCTTTTTGTATATGTTAGTTCATCTATTATAGGGAACAGTGTTGTTACCTAGGACAGATGCTTAATTACTGATAGAAATGCAAGGCTTTTAATTTTAAAAAAATATCTTATGAATAAACATGAGACCAAGACTAATGGTTTCAGCCTTTAATTTTTTAATTCAATAATTTATGTTTTATCTGATTAAAACCTGTATTAATAGTAGTAAAAAGACACAGGCAAAGCAAATTTTTGTAATAAATCAACATTTAGCATTAGTTATAGTAAGAATTTACCTTCCTCTTGTTTCATTTTTTCTACTTCATCTTGACTCAGAAAACTAAACACTCTCTCTGAAAAAAAAACATTTGAGTTATTTCAAATGAAACACTACTAATTTTAAAAATGTTACAGAATATGTCAAACCATTAATAATAACATTTGAGTGTAGATTAATAACTGATGAGACCAACATGGTTCTCGAAAGAATGTTATACCAAAATATTTAATGAGAAATAAAACAACAGTCATTCACTACTGGGATACTTTGTATTTCCAATATTATAAATAAGGTTAAGAGACTTTCTAAGAAATGACAATTGTCTGTTTCTGGTAGAAAGTAGATTGACTTCAGATATACAACCCTGCCAATTCAATGCATAATTTTTTCCTGTTTCCAGTTGCAGGGGATGTCCATTGCTTAAAGCTTCTCTTAGATCTACTTCTGTTACTTATTCTTGTTCCTTCACCGGGTTGTAAAAGGAATATACCTCTTCAAGACTATGATTAGGGACTATCACAAACACCCAAAACCTTCTTTCTGTATACGACAATAGTTATATTGATTAAACATTTTAAAACACAAAAAAACCAATTCGTAAACCAAATTTCTCATTATTTTGAAACTAAAATTCAAATACTTAATTATTTAAAGCAATTGTGTTTAATTCAAGTTTGACAAATCTAAACACCTTCCATGACAAAGAAATTGTTGTCTTAACCCATTGCGGTTATGGACTAGATCAGGTAGGCATGACAATTTATTAGTAGTGGGTTTAAATACTGGCCCAGGTAGTCTTGAATGTCATCATTGTTTGTTTGCCTTAAGAGAGTTTACTTTCTGAATTGCTACTCACAACCTTATATGTCTGTGCTTTCTAAGGGATATTTATCGACTCTAGATACTTACAGCATAAATAAAGTAAGAGATTTATGGTTCATTGACTTCATGTCAGATGTCTAAACATAATAGAATGCTTCAGCATTCTTTATGTCAACTGGAGTGAGAAGCTCACTGTAGATTTTACTCTATGTCGGTAAGTAGTGTATATAATTTTTATAATTAGAGTATTCTTGTCCACAAACAAAATGAACAATAGTAGGAGCCTAGAATCTAAAGAAAACTTCAAACTGTAACTAATTTTTAATTTCTTTCAAGTAATTATGATTAGACACAATAATCAATTAACAAATAATAATCTAACCATGGTACAAAATAATGAATACAAAAAATTGCAACTGTGTAAAAAATATAATATTTAGTGCTTTATAAGTGAGAATATTTTTATAGCAAAATACAACTAAATTAACGCAAGGAACCAATTCATAACTGCTAGTATCCACAATGAGCATGTAATTAGATCCGAAATGGATCAACAATTTTCAAGATAAATTTCAAAGGCTTGTTTGAAGACTAATATTTCCTAAAACGTGTAGCTCAACTTATTTATTTCTGAAGATAAATACTACCAACAAATTTTTTGTTCTAATTAAAAATATGAGAAAACCTATTACCTGGTTTAGGTGAGGGTTGGTGATGCTCTTCCATGGCTTTTTCAAAAAATTTTTTCTTGTCACTCACCGAAGCCTTCGGTGCAGAAGGTGGTGGACTCTGAATATTAAAAAATTGTTAATATAAATTCAGTAAAAGCAAGTCATTCCCATATTGCAATTACATTTGACAAACACAACTGACTATCATTTACAGCAATATTATTCAAGAATTTTGGACCTACTCTAATAAAATCACCTAGCAAGTAAAAATCATTTAAACAAAATTTTTATGCAAATTTTTAAAATATTTTCTTACGAAATTTATTGTTTACGGTAATTGCCAAATCTACATTTGAACTTAACAAATTTCTAGTCATAATAATTCAAGTAAATTTATGAAAAACTTACTGATACAATAAATGTATTTATCACATTAGTTAGTTAAATTGTTTTCCCGAGTGTTTCATAACTTTACATTAATTATAGGTTCAGCAAGTTATTAAATTGTTCAGTTATAACTTGATATTTTCTTGCTAGTCAGCAAGGCCCATTCTCCATTTTTCTGTAGGTTTAGTAGAATTTTCAAGAATTCTAGTATAAAAACGTTCAGAATTCTACAGTTCAACACTTGAAAACAGAAGTAAAAGACATTCTGAAAGCCAGCTTACAAAATAACATAAATATGTTTCTGTGTATACATTTAAAGATGTAAATTAATAAGTGTATGCAAGAAAACTGTATTGTTATAATATAGTTTAATCTATAAATATAAAATTTAAAGGTTTTTTAAAATTATATAACAGATTGACAAATGTAGTTTTCGTAATAATCCAATCTATTGGAAGTATTCAGCTACCTTATCAATCATAGAGACGAGCTGATACAAATGTCTCACAGATGTTACAGGTGTTTGGTAATTAGTAAAGGATAAAGTACAATAAAAATATTGGAAAGAACCTCAATACCACAAAAACAATAAAAAAATACAAATAAAACAAGTTACTTAAGATTAAACCTTTATGTAGATTTTGATGACCATATCATCATCAGAGGGTCTTATTACAAAATTACAATATAGCAAACAAGAAACCACAAACTAAGGTCACTATAGTTTCTAACTTCTTGTTGGCTAGATTGTAATTTTGTAATAAGACCCTCTGATGATGATGAAATGGTCATCAAAATGTACATAAGGGTTTAATCTTAAGTAACTTGTTTTATTTGTTATTTTTGTGGTATTGGGGTTGTTTCCAATACTTTTATTGTAATATATTGTACCACTGCGCTCTTGATATTGTATAAAGGATACAGTGTATCAAAAATGGGTTTTATCCTAATATTGTTAACAGTATATTAAGAAAATGTAAGTTTAAAAAATTAAGGACAGATTCCATTACCTTCCAACTTGCAGATAACCCAGAAAAATTTATAACCTTATCATTTGACAACATTACTACCAATGGTTTAGCCAACATTTTCAAAGAATTTAATTTAAGAATAGCGTAAAATCATTGCTAAAGCTAGTGGGGGTTTGTTGATGAACGCTGATAATGGTTCAATTCCTGGTTCTAGTTTATTCTCCTCGTTATGACCAAATACATGACATTTTTCTTTAGTTGTAATTACAGGTGGCATTGAGACGATATTTTTTTATTGTTAGTGATATTATATTTATTATTGTTAATGATGTGGTTAATACAGTTACTTTAGTTTCAATTATTATTAATTTAATTATTTTATTTTTATTTGGTTTTCATATTGTTTTGTATATTAGTTTTTAACTTAGAGCCGTTATATTAGATCAATGATGGGCGTGGTGTTGTTCCTACGTACAGTGCTGGTATTGGCTAAATCGGTCGCTGTTAGAAGGAGTGGGAGTGATGCTGGTTGTGAACAGTCATTAAGTCTTTAGATCCCAGTGTGTTTGATGATGCTAACAGTGTTAGCGAAATGTACATCAAGGTTGTCTAAATATTTATAACAAAGGTTATTGTTGTTTAATTATGATACAGTATATGTACTTATTCTTGGGCATTATAAGCAGCTGTATTTTAAACAAATTTTTAATTTTGCAAATAAACTAATATTCAAGTTAGTTCTGAGATCTAGATACCTATGATAAAGAAATCCTAAACCGAAATACATGAATTATTTAACAAAGTAAATCTTTCATCAGTCTTGAATCAAATTAATAAAAAAATCTATAACCAATATAGACATGTACTACTCTTCCAAATTTTTGCTTATAGCAGTAGGTCAAGATGTAGTAATATATGATTTCTTTCTTTTGTTATGTAATTCAGAAACCACTAAACAAGTATTTAATATTTTAGTGATGATTTTACTGGTGTGTATATTTTATTCTTGTACCTTTGGAGACAATTTACAGCTTTGGAAAATATTTTCGTTTTATTGCTGATTTTACTTAATTTAGTTTAAAATTATTTTCTGTTTATTCTTGAAGTAATTACATTTATTGCACTTTTATTTATTTAATTTAAGAATTTAAGTTTTGTTTACATAAATATAGAGCTCATGAGATCAACAACATTATTTGATTTTTGTGCTAAAAATATGCTTAGATCTGTTAACCAGAAATAGTAGTAATCTGAAAAGACTTGAGGCTAATAAATGTTTATAATACAGTGAGGTACATATTATTAAAAAGGTACTTTTTTAAGTGCAGATAATGAAAGCAGTCCTTGATAAATACTTTTCCTAAACTTTAATAAAAAAAATGTTCTATAAAACAAATGAATGGCTCTGAATTTTAAAAAAATATAAACTACATTGACTGGCAATTATAAGAGTAACAATTACATTTTGATTGCATTTTTGTTGATGTTTTATATTGCAGTAACCAAATGAGCAACGTACCTAGTAAAATAAATAACTGATAAAATCTTTTGATACAATACAACTCTTTACTCCTTTAACCACGGTGTTCAACTACCATGAACCTTCAGAGAATGTTCACTGTGTTAGGAAAAAGTATATCAAGGTTTAGGTAAATAAAAGGTTGTATGTAGCAAAAGTTGTATAAGATATTACCTTTGTAAATATATGTATATATATATATATATATATATATATATATATATATATATATATAAGTATATATAAAATCATTCTCTTTGGGTAAAAATTATTTTAAAATCAAGAGAAATTTCCTGGCTTGAAAAATCTAAAATAAGATATAAAAGAGGTAAAAACAAGAAAGTATTTCATTATAAAAACATATATACAATCTTAGTAACCACAAACTACTGATTTCAGAAAGGTCACAAGTTGTTAACTATTTTCTGAGCACTGGCAGATGAGTTCGGCCTAAAAAATTATTATCAATCAATAAAAATATATAAAAAGCCTATATTTTTTTATATTACTAAAAAGTTATAGATATTACTACCTAAAATCTATATGAATGCATACATGGCTTATCAGCAATTATTATATCCGTTAAGTAATTTAGCTTTTCAGATTTTTCTCACCAAATTCTTCTTTTCTTACACTATATAGCCATCACAGATGTGGAATTGGGTTTTGACTGAGTGAATCGTTACCAAGATTGTACTTGTGTTTAGTTTAATAATAGAAAATAACATAATGTAACAAAAAATACATCTCTTTTTCTAAATATCACTAAGCAATGACTAAAAGTAAAATTTCCTTTTGTCTTTTATACTATAACAAATAAAAAAACATACCTTAAATGGAACTTTAGCATCAGAACGTCGTGAGCCTGCTATGACGTCACTGGCAATCAATGTCTCCGGCTCTCTGGATCCAGGTAATGCTGGAGTCATTTGAAATATTTCCTCCCAAGATGGAGTGATAGGGCTTTTAGGAAGAGTTGCATAATTTACAGGAGGAGGAGAAGGAGATTCTTTATCAGAATTTTTAGATAAAAGTTCGTCACTCTTTGACATGGTGTTTTTCAACAACGGTTTCGGAGGAACTGTTGGTTTGTATAAGTTCATCATGCTCTGAGCTCGTTTCTTTTCATCAAAATCTTTTTTCGGAACAGGTTTTAAATAAAAAGACTGAGACTCCGCTTGTTGTTCTCTCACTGACGGAGTAGTTGATGAGTAAGGAACAGCTTCAGACTGAGTGAAATTCAAGGAAGAATAAGACGATGGTTGAAAATGGGGAGGTAGGTTTCGAAACATATCATTTGGACCTAAGTCAACAGGAGGATAAGGCAAAGGTCGGTGGGGTAAGTTGGTCTGTGTAGGCGGAGAGAGAGAGCTATGCTGCTGAATAAATGGTGGTAGTTGTGGACTGAAACCTGGCATCGGTACAGGAATGTATGCTACATGAGAAGGCATCATTGGTTTACCAGTAAAATATGGAGGGAACGATCCTGGAGGAAACTGGAAATGTTCAGGTACTCCTGGCACATTATAGTATGGATAGCCAGGTTGACCCATTGGTGAAAATGATGTGTGATAAACAGGATGGCCTGGAGGAGATTGTATTGTTGTATACTCAACTCTAGAAGGACTAGGAATTTCAGTGAAGGAAGTTTTCAGGACTTCACGCTCAGTAGGAGAATTTAAACTTGGCATAGATTTGTAAACATTAGAGAGCTGTTTTTTTAAAGGCAAAAACTGAGGCTTATTATCATCATTATCATGAGGTACTTTAAATCGTACAGACTTGCTTGCTCTAGGAACTGTTGAAGTTTGGTAATCAATTTGTGTTCCTTTGATATGACTTGAAGCAGGTAAAGTATTAGATTTTGTAGAAATATTCTCCAACGAAGAAGACAGACTTGAACTAGGTTTAAGTGCTGGTTTTTGTAGTCCAGGTAAAGTGTACAAGCTGACTGAAGATTTTAATGGAGATTTTGGAGTTTGAGGGATATACGTTGATGTAGTGGTTACTCTGGTTGGTGAACTAATGTTTTTGGGAATGTACTGTGAAACAGGAGGTGGTGAAGGTGGCAAATGAGTTGGTTTTACATGTGTAGATTTTGTTAATAAAGTTGTTGAGATATCTTTTAAAGGTTTAGATGGTAAAGGTGGGGGATTTCTAGGGGGAAATTTCAAAGGTATAGGTGGAGCTTGTGTAGATCTAGGTGGTGGTAAGTTAGCATATATTGGCTCTGATTCTATCGATGGTAATGAACATTGTTGTTTATCTATCATAGGTGATAAAACCTTTTTTGTCATTGGTAGTGGACATTTTTTATTACTAATTTCTACAGGTGCAAGTTGTTGATTTTTATGTATTAATGGTAGTTCCCTATTAATAGCTGGTAGTAATGTAAGTTGTGAACTTTTTGGAATTGTCATTTCTTTTGAAACATTAGAAGGAACAGATTCATTAAAAGGGAATGGTTTTGATCGCATAATTTGGTTGTTTTTAGTAGCACTTTTCGCTGAAACTTCTTCATTATCTACTTTTTCATCTGTTGCATCACTTGTTTCACTTTCACTAGTGTCTGTCTCGCTCTCTGTTTCCGACTCCGATACTTCAGCTTGGTCTGGAGTCTCAGCAAACTCTTTTGATGGTAAAGCATGTACAATAACTTTAGATTGCACAGTTGGAGTGGAGGTTACTTTTGCCAACAAACCACCCGTCTTAACAAGTGAATAGTCAGCTGGAACCATGTTAGAGTGACTCGTATCTATTTTAAGTTCTGATAAAATCGGACGGTTTACGCTCATTTTTTCTGTTTTGAGAGGTTGAGTTAGAGTGGTAACTCGGACTGAAGGAGGACTAAGGGGTGCAGGGGTTTTAGATAGTGCTGGAGATGGCACTGGATTTGATTCTACTAATATAGGCTTCAATGCTTCAGGCTGTTGGCGCATGCACAAAGAAAATATAAAATATTTCATGCACTATCATTATTTAACTATTTTTTAGTTTTAAAATTTATCTCATTAAAAGTTGTAAAATTTCAAAAGTTCTTGGTATTAGATTGAAGTTTAAAATTAAACACAAAGAAAAGGATATTACAAAGAAACTCGTAACAAAACATTATACATATTAAAATTAGAAAGTATTTAATAAAAAATTCACATTACAAAACAAAAAAAACAAACTTTCCTTTTTTTATAGTAATAGAGAGAGAAAGGAAGAGAAAGAAAAACAAAACAAAAACAAACAAAAAAAACAAAACAAAAACCCTAAATATGCACCGCAACTGATTATAAGATGTGCTAAGCCAAGCCTTAAAGCATAAAAACCAATACAAAACATTCTTCCGAAAGCTGCCTTCCCAGCAAGTATCAAAACGCACACAAAAAGACCGATCAAAAATGTTAACAAAACAGTACAGTCAAATTAACTATAGATGAAATATATAATCATTGATTTTACATTACTAACATAACATCCCATTTTCCCAATTCCATCAAGGATGATATATTTACAATGAAAATCGTACGTTTAACATCAGTGTTTGCAATTAATGGTTAAAAGTTCTGCTTGTAATAGAAATTTTAAATAAAACAGTTCGTTTTATAAATGAGATTCAAGTATACTTCATTAATTATGAGATTTAAGTATATTTTCATAGAAATATAAAAATATGAAGCATCTGCTCTAAAACTTCAAGTTTTGAATACATTATCAACTGGTATAATAGTATACATGAATTTAAAAAAATATTTTTAAAAAAACAACTTAAAAGTTTAAATTATTTTTTTTAGGGATAAAGATAAAATGCAATTAAGGAATTTGTTCAACATCATATCTGTTATAGTAGATTCAAATCCATGATTTCTATAGATGCTCACTATCATTTGAACTGCAATCGTATGAAGACAAGAAGACAGTGCAAAATGAAACATAGGTACCTTTATTATCAAGTACCTGTACATTAGTAACCAACTCTTTGTTGAAGTTTACTTTGCTGTGTTTTGCTTTGATTCGCTAATTTTAATTATTACAAAAATAGAGCAAAGAATTTCTATTAAACTTTGATTCAAGCATGGATTAAATCTAATTTAGAAATGCTGTGTGTTGACAACATTCTACTTAAATGCAGTTTTATTTCAGATGTAACAACTCTGGAATCAAATTACTACATATTTTATGCATAACATTAACAAAAAAAATTCACGGTGTAAGACCATCAATTATTTGCCACTGTCAGTAACCTCTACAATAGTAACTTTGTTATCATTCTTAACAATGTTCTTCACTTTGTATATATGTTGTTATTAGTCAAAAGATAAGCTGGAGCATTTCAAACTTTCATCAACACCCACTGCTTCCTGCGGAGTGATGTTCATCATGACACATTAATCATTCACAATAAAAAGACACAAGTTTTCGTCATGATTTTTGTAGTTCTTGGTTTGCTTCAAGAGAGTATATTTTTTGATGTGTTACCTACAAGAAGGGATGGTTGATCCAGTGACTTTAACGGATCGGTGATTTTAGTGACAGTGGCAGGTTTGGATCAGTGACTTTTACTGGTGACTTTAGTACCGGTGACAAGGGATACTGAGATTGCTCTGTATCTGCCAGTAACAGGCAGGCACACCATAGTGGTGAAATGATTCCACACATCGCTTTTTTTTAAGGTTAATTTTATTTAAGAAATTAAGAACAAACTACCAAGTGTGAAATAGTGTCTACTGTACACAACACTGTCACTATCTTGAAAGCTGACACAAATCGACCATCCACACACGACATAAATGAGTAGAACCAGTGACAGCGACAAATCAACCAATGTCAGCAGTGGTAAAATACCAGTAAGATTTTAGTCACGACAGCGACATTTTGGCCAATCACAACAGAGACAACCACCTTCTCCCCTTCAGTCAACGAGACTGCACAATAATCGGCACCATGAGCCGAGCGGTGGGAGCAGAGCCAGTATCAGGGACAAATCAACCAATGACAGCTGTTGCATCCAGTAATTTCGACTTTTTGCCTATTTACAACAGAGGCAACTTCCGATCGAACCATTGTCACCAATAAACGAATATCAGTGACAGAAAATATCGACCATCTCTACCTACAAGACTATCCATCTGTGATGTCCAAGGGATATTTATTGCTTCTTGAAACCTGAAGCATAGATAAGGATAGATATTCATAAGTTTTCCTTTTATCAGATGTTTTAGACATGATAGATAAACCTGTGATCAAATTTTATGTCAAGTAGACTGCCTTGCTCGGTTTATTTGATACTATGTGACAGTCAGTAGTTGATGTTTCTTCTGTGACGTAATGTGTCATCCAAGGTTTACCATTTATTGGAAGTGAGTGAGAGCAAAGTAATGATACCTAAAATTCTAAATTTAAAATCCACTTAGTGTAAATGTATGTTAATACTCTTAATAAGTAATGTATTTTTATGAATATCAGAAGTGAACAATAATAGTGGGAGCCTAGAATTTTAGACAAACTTCAAACAATAAGTAACTCTTAATTTGGTTTTTACTAATTATGATTAAAAATAATAATCAATTACAAATGATAAACTCATTTACAAAATAATGGGTAAAAAATTACACCCATATAAAATATATAATATGTAGTGCTGTTATAAGTGAGAATATATAAGTGAGGAATTAATTTGTCTCTGCTAGTTAGCTCGGATAGTAAATAATCTAATTCTCAATGGGTTAATGTTGTCATTACTATTGTAGAAACGTTTATACTACACATAAAACCTTATTTTACTCAAGGCAGATGCGTAAAAAACATTTATAAATTTGCTGCACTTGATTCTATTTTCAAATTAATTCCAACAGTATGTTAATTTTAAAAAAAAATAATCAAAAATAACAGATCAAAACAAACCACAAAAAACTTTTCAATTGTTGACAAAGAGGTCAACATCTAATATGGCTGCTAGTGTAAAGAAACTTCAAAAACAGGTGTACATACATGGTAAAAAATTCCAGGAGGCTAATACAGCTGTTAAAATTAAAAAACCAAGTTATTCTCCTAATATTTTGTATATTATTACAAAAAAAGACCAATGATGAATCTGATATTTTTCGAATATCCTGGAACAAATTAACAGAAACAATACAGAACTTAAAAAATGTCTGTAACATAGTAGAACAATAAATCAAGCAAGCAATTGAAAGAGATTACTTAACAGGACCATCAGTGAAGCCTACTGATAACAGGAATACCCTTTAGAGGAATAAGAAGAAATACATATCTAAAAATTGTGGTTGGGGAAATTAAAAAGATAAATATGGAAAACCAGAACCTAATTTCTTTGCACAATCAATTTTAGTGAAGAAATATATTGTGTCTATTTATATTATGTATTATTTATTTTTTATTATTTTTTTTGGAAAGAGTAGATAGTGAATCCATCAATTAGTCTTTTTTTCATCAATTTAACTGTACTATAATGTTAACCTTACTCAGTTATAAAACCACCAAAGCATAATGTCTCATTGTTTGTGCATTTAATCTAAATAAAGCATGATGCTAATCTTAACGCTTAAAAAATTAAAATAGTAAAAAAATAACATTAACAGAACTGACTGCTGGTTAAGGGAATGAAACGCATAACAGCAGCTGAATAATGTTAAAAACACTCAACCATATATATTTTTACAATATCTAGTGAAGAAAATTTACAAATATTTGTAATTATAGATATACAATAAATCTGGACAGTTATTAACATTTTTATAATTACATATTATAGCTATTCAACCACAACCCGTACATATGATATTGATTTGGTTAATTTCATTTACAGAAATAAGATGAAAATAAATTTTAAAACATTTGAAAAACAAACATTTGAAGTTAAAACTTTTTGTTAGATAAGAACTAAACCTTATAACTGGATAGTAACAAAATTTCAAAATCCTAAATAACTGGCTGTTGGTTCAGTAATTAAGTGCACAATTAAATCATTTATGTTAAGACACTCAGTTGTACATATTTTTACTAAAACTAATGAAGATAATTTACTTATATTAATAATATAAGAGGAAGTCTGATTTTGAGAAAACCTGTTTAATGTGGTTTTTATAAGGACAAAACCAATAAAACAAATTTTGAATGTCAAGTCAGTAATGGGATACTTACCTTGAAAAGGAATTATTAAAGAATTGAAAGCAATTTTTTTTAAAAAATGTACAAGATATGTTAATGAATTAGGTACATAAATTTAATTATAGGAATAATTATGAATGCATTTGACACAATAAAGATAACAATTCCAATAAAAACACTGTAAAATGAGAACCTGTAAATCTGCTAAAATTTGTCAAATATTTTAAAATGGTTAATATCTTTTTGAACTCATGCTGAATTCATTCTTTATAACTGCAATATCTCAAGTATTTTCAACTACGTAGTTATACACAAAGGATACTTAGCAACTTAATAAATACATTAATATAATTATTATTATAAATATAATTGCTATGAACCATGACCCGTATATTCAAGATATTGATTTCCTTTGTCATTAATTGTACAGAAATATATTACAGTTATTAATAAGCGCTAAAACAATTAAAATTTAACTTGCATGTAACACTTACAAAAAATTATAATACAGATTCAATATGTCACAACAACTTTCTTATATTACCTTATAATATTATTTTGCAGTCTCAAATAATTCAGCAAATCCATATATTATGATCTAACAAACAGAAGAAAATTTTTAAAATGGCTTGTTTTTATATGCAAATAATTATAACATGTATTCCCATCTTTTAAATAATAGCTATACAAATTAAATTCACATACAAGATAATTTATTTTTTAATTCAAGTTAGGCCTATTTACTTATAAAAATGTATACTGTGGTTATTTACAATCAGTGACACTTGGCCCCTAGATACAATGTTGGATACAATATGGTAACCTTTAAAAAATAGAAATATAAAGTTAAAGATATTTTAAAAAAATATATGTACATTATACATTGATACTTTTTTGAATGAAAATAAATGATTTTATTTACACTTATGAACAATTGTAAAATATTAGATCTAATAATGAAATACTTAATAACAAAAAGACATATTATTCAGAAAAAATAAAACATGGAATTGAAATCAATCTAAACATCTGATATTTTATTTATTTTTGAATATTTAAATCACTAAATGTCATGGCTTTTGAAGAGTGAACAAATACGAAATGATTTTTTTCACTACTGCTAGTAAAATGTCAGGGTAAATGTTCAATCTATTGACCTCAGTCTTTGATATCTAAATCCAGAATATTCTACCAATGAAGAGTTTTGCACTTATTCAAATCTGGATGAGTAACTTGACAAAACAATCAAGAAGTGCAAAGAAAATGTTGACATAAGGGTGTACCTTAACCCACTGATCTACTTGGAAAGGTTAAGACTTAGTTAAAACTGAAAAACACTAGTAACTTTGTAAATACTACTTCTATGTTCATTAGAACAAAAAACAAAAACAGTTGAGAAAAAATTAACATGTGAGAAAAAGTAAACAAACAAAATAAATAAGGAATGATGATGCATTAAATTTCTTTGCAATAGAAATACAATTTGTATCAACTAGCCAGTCTAAAGCCTGGATAAAGAATAATGGGATTTAGATCAGAATGTCTACAATCACAGCAAATATACATGCCAAGATCTTTATTTTTTGAAATTAAAACTTTGAATTGAAATGTACTTATACCACATGTTTTTCAGTAGTTGCTGGGCTCTTGAGCAATATTAAAATAAACCAATACTTTTCTTACTTATCATAAACATTATTTTTATATTAGAAAAACATAATTTTTATTTTGCAGGTTGTGCTTTGTGGTATTGTGCACTCTTAGGCCTGAACCTAGTGGTAAAACAAGCTCTGTAGCTAAGTCTAAAAAATGTTTTAGATCAGTTATTGTTTTCAGTATACACAAAATAAAGGTACATTTTTGTATTAAGTAGACAATAGACCAATTATGAACTAATATTTCTTACAATAGGAAGAATTTTTCTAATTGTATATTAAACACTTCAATCTCTGAGTTTTTTGTTATATTTAGCATCAGAAATAATACTTTAGTCATAAGGCATAGTAAAGGTAATGGATTATAAATCGTCATTGTCATTTTTCAAACTCGCATTTCATCATTTTGTAATAATACCCAACAGGTACTATTTCATGCCTATTAATAAATACCTATTATGGAGGTTTTGCAGATTAACAAAATTGAGCAACATGAAAATAAAGAATGATAAATTAATTAAATTCACAAACACTTGCTGAACATCATAAGTATTATATTCAGAGCAACACAACACAGATGAATCTCAGTAATTCTCTTCCTTTTATACAAAAATTTATTTGGAAAGGGAATTGTCTTTTTTGCTAGTCATCTTAACGGGTTATTTATTCTTGAACAATTGAAAAAAAATAAATTCAGTTCAGTTTGAATTCAATACCATATAATAATTAAATTACCATCATTGTTATCAACAAAAGGTTTATTTAACATTTAAATTAAATGCACTTATAAGTTATTAGTAACCTTTATAGTGGTGCACATTTTACAGTTAGGTAATTATTACAAACGTCTTTCTAATATTCTACACTCAAACACATGACTCAAACAGATTATCAAAATATTTAACAGGTAAACTTTAACATCTGAACAAATCTTCAACATATACCAACATTTAAAATCTCGACTATTAACAATAATAATTTAAATTTAATTTATTCAGGTAAGTTTAGGACCAATCTTAAAAAGATCTAGTGTATTTACCTTTTTAATAACAAATACATCTATCTTATGAGGGGTTCAACAACAACTAAAATAGTAGGCAGTGACTACGGCTTGCTTTATAAAAAATACCAAGTTTGAAACCAAGAAACGACACAAGAACTGTATTGGGTGTAATGGAGATGATAATTTAAAATGATGGTATACAAATAATGTTAGGAGGAGTTAGTGGATTAATTAAATTATTTATACAACTTTTATATTTTATATATAGTTTTTTGTATCTACTATAGGTAATAGTCCAGTCTGAATCTAGACAAGTAGTTACACATGAGCAATAAAATAATGATATATTTCAGACACACTGTGTTCTTTGTCAATCAGAAGGAGAAAGACCAATTTAGACTTTTTGGACTAGGAGACTGACAGACTTACCTTGGTAATAGTCCACTCTGTAGTCTTGAAATAGAAACACATAAAAGCACTTAACCAAAGAAATATTTCAACCACACAGTGGTCTTTGTCAAGCAAAGAGAAAACACAAAATGAAATATGAGAGAATGAAATCTCATAGAGAGATTCATATATATTTCTCATTCTCTCATATTTCATTTTGTTTTCACTTTGATTGACAAAGACCACTGTGTGGTTGAAATATTTCATTGGTTAAGTGCTTTTATGTGTTTCTATTTCAAGACTACAGAGTGGAATATTACCAAGGTAAGTCTGTCAGTCTCCTAGTTCAAAAAATCTATATATATATATATATATATATATATATATATATATATATATATATATATATATATATATATATATATATATATATAAAAGATGTTCCTACAAAGAAATGTTTGATTATCAAAAACATGACTAATTATTTTTTTTAAAGTTAAAACATTAACATTATATTTCTGATTAAAATATTAAATTTACAATTAAAGTTATTATTTAAAAAAAACATGACCTCTATTTCAAAAATAAATTCATAATATATATGTAGCTTAATCACAATATTATTTATGTGGAACAACTATTACAAACATAGACAACAATGGTATTCGCTGTGATTGTTTTTAAATGGAAGATGATTTATTAGTCCTTGACCATAGTAAGTAGATAATCTACATAATTTTTGTAACAATTTTTTTTCCTATTAATATATTCCAATGTATACCATAATATTATAAATTGTCAATACTGTTATAGTTGCTCCAGATTTTTAATTTTTCTTAAACAATAAGATTATTAAATTTATTTAATTTTCACGAATACTGATCAATGCACAGCAAACAAAAACACTAAAATCCACAGCTTATTGGAAAATAATACTAACAAAATGTAAATTAGTCTAGAGTAATCATGAGTGAAATACAACTTGAGGATTACTTTATCATTGGTTTTAAATATATTCAAGATACTTTTGTGTACTTTTGATGCACTCAAAGTATTTAAAATAAAATATTAAACTTCTATTTATTTATAGCAGTTTTTAATTTTAAAAAACTATACTTAATATTAGTTATTTATTCACATTTAGATGATGATCATAAAAATATTATGGGTAGATACCATTTTTTAAATATCAGGTTCCAAAATATTATTTAGTTTTATTTTAATTAAATTTTTTAATATTAAAGGGTTGAAGATTCGCAACTGGTCTTGCACCTCCAATTAGCAATATACTGCACTGACGCATATATTAACAAAAAAAACCCATTACCTTGTTAGTTCTTCTAATAAATTATACTACTAATTATTTAACAAATAAGAACTAGCTACGGAAAAGATGTTTAAGAACTTGGAACGTAAATGTAATGTAAGATAATGTGCTGCAAATACTAGAAAAATAAAAGTTATGGAATGGCCTTTAATAAAAAAATAATGTAAACAAATTTTTAAAGACAAAAATGTCATTTTGGGGTATATGTACAATAGTAAGAGTATAAGATATCAATTTTAGCAAAACAGTAACTAAAGGGATTTATAAATAACAATATATTTTAGACTTTTAACATTCAAAATTAAATTGTATTAAAAATTTGGACCAGCAAACATCAGATGACTATACTAAGTAGGTTTTATATTTCAGTATAAAAAAACAAAACAAAACCTTATATTATTAAAAAGATCACAATAATTGTATTATGTCTTTTTATCACTAATTATTGAGCTGGTAATGGGGAGAAATTGTACAATAAAGTTTGAAATAAAAAATAGGCCACACAATATCAAAATTCAAAGTAGAATGACCTTATGGTGTTCTTGTGTACATAAGATATTCATAAACCAATAATTGGAGAGAAGGAAAAATGAAGAGAGATAAATACAACACTTATTGATATGGGGAAAGCTTAAGACAGTAAATATAGGATAAATTAATTATGGACTATGAGTTTAAAATTTGAAAACCATTTGTATGAATGAACATTGTATAAACATAAAATGTATATACAACAATGTGTATCCAATGTATATACACAACAGAAGTAAATCAGAAACTGCATCAAACAATATAATCCATGTAGAACAAGGCAGATACCTATCCAAACCAAATGTGATAGGAGAGGCTGCAGTTAACAGTTTTATTTTATGTCTTTATAAAAAAAAAACAATACAAAAGTAGTACCACCAAATATGAAAACCTGTGAATGCTCTAATTTCAGGATCAACTTTTCAGATGATTAAGAAAGATGTGTGGGATATAGAAATTATACTATATAGACTTTACACAGAATATTAACCCTTTGATTAGTATTCACGTAACAGTACGTGAGATCATGCTGTGGCCAGTGGGATCGTATATGTACGTTCTACTATTTCTCTCAGATTAGCATTGCCGTCATTTACAATTTTTTTCCTATGTATTGTGCTGTATTCTAGGTTAAATATTTGCAACTATCTGGAAAATAAATACTACACAGAGTATATAGTCAGCATTCTTTTGTGTCTAAAGTGTAAGGGTTTTCCCACGTATTTACAGATCGTTACAAAGTTTGTGCGGTATTTTACAATTAATAGGAGATTGAATAATGGATAAATTCTTTTGTGTCCAAAGTCTATGTTTTTCCCTTGTGTTTACAGATAGTTTCAAAGTTTGTGCGGTATTTTACAATGAATAAGTATTTTACAAAAAAAAAGATTAACAAATAATTTTTAGCAAAGAAATTGTCAGTAAATGTAAGGTAATGTTGGGTTCAGAAATAAGAAAAAACGATATTAACAAATATCGATGAGATGAGAAAAAAAAGAATAACCCAAGGATAGGCCATTAAAGGTTTAAGTAGCTTGGATATCTCTTATGAATAAATAATAATTTATAAACATTGGAAGAATAAGGAATGGCAGTATCAAACTGCCAATTAGAAACTAAGATATGAAGAAGAATATGATTGTCAGTGGAAATTTGAGATATGCAATATACATGATAAACAGAATTTGAATTTCTTATAAAGAGAAAGAACCATTTTATACATGAACTATAATTATTCATAAAAATATTTCAAATCGATCTTAGTTATAATTTTGCACTTTACAAGTAGCTGTATATTTTTAATGATTTTCTAAAATTATTAAACCAACCTCCAATTCCAAAAAAACAGTACTTTTACTGAAATTAAACACTTTTTCTAAGTTTTAGTTAAAGTATAGTAATGACATCTAAGTCAAAATACTCTGTATGCTATCACACTGAGTTATTCACTATGACAGTCAAGGTCAACAGAAAAGCAAACATTAATTCCACATGTGTTTTAAATGATGTATATCTTTTCCTTTTACGTAATTAATTTTTAAGAGAAAAAATTATAACGCTCTTAAAAATAATTTTTATAGAATAAAATTATAGTTTATGTAATAAGTAATTATAAATTAGGCAAATTTCAGTGGCATTTAGTAAAGCTAATTAAAGCGTTTTTGGCTTTGGAATTAAATAATGACATGAAAATCAAGAAGTCATAAATTTCTTAAATGCTAATTTGTTTGATATGATACACCGATATATTAATAATATTTATCAAAATTTAATATTGCAAAATTAAGAAAATTTTACCAGTTGTTCAGAAAAAATTAAAGTGTAATTTACTTTAATTTTCCTAGTAAACATCTAAGGAGCAAGTTGTCAGCATTAATGAAAAATAAACTAAATTAAAAAGCATCTGATCAAACCCTGAAGAGGTATGTTTTAAATTCAAATACAAGTAATGCGTTGGTTGAGGCAAATCAACAAACTCTGACTTTGCTGTGCAACATTTCATACTTTGTTTTTTCCACTGATCACAATTTGATTGCTAAAAAGGATATTATAAAAATTACGGAAGATTAGACCTAATTATACAGTTAATAAGGTCTGGAACTTTCATAATACTGTAATTTTAAAAAATTCACCCGATTGTTGGATCAAATTTATTAAAATTTTCAACCAAGTATAAACTTAAAATAATTATGCTACAGCATAACCTTCAATTACAATTTTTACATTATTTTAAGGCATTAAAAAAAAAATTCAAATGCACTTAATAAATACTAACTATTCATATGTCATTATAGCAAAATTTCTCATTTTCATGCAATAAGGTTAGTGTAAAAATAATACCCAGAAAAACATTTTAATTAAATTGAAACAAAAACTAAAAGTTTTAAGGGACATTTAATTTTTCTTTTGAATTGAAAGTGGTATACAATATTTGATTTGAAAATCCAGGGTTTTCGGAGAAAATAAATTAAAATATCTTTATCTAGAAATTATAAAAAAAATTAAAACTTACAAAACTTATTTCCTAGTAAACCTGCAGAGATTCCTTTCACAACAAAGTATTTTAGCCACAATTTGAACTTTTGCTAGATTTTTTTCGTAATAAATAATCCTTTTAATTACTTTTTTATTTCTTGAAAAGTTTATATTTCACATTATTGTTTTTTTAATTACTTAAACAATAGTTTATGACTATCCGAACTTTGAATTAAGTAAATTTGTTAAAACCTACAGACAGAACGTTTTCGATCGCTATGTGCCAATCTTTATCAGTGTTTTCTTGGAGATGTTGGGTCAAGCGGTGACGGTTTTAAAGGTAGGTTTTCGATAGTATTAAAGAGTATGTGTGATTTGTATTGTGTTTGTTCGTTTAATATGTTTGTACTTTGTGTTTTTGCGTGTCTGTAAATTTCATATTGTTCTAGTGTGTTGAGATGTGGTCCTTTTTTGTTGATGTGTAGGATTTCTAGGTTATGGTAAATGTCTGTGTATTTGTGTCCTGTTTCTTTTATGTGATTGTAAAATGTTTGAGTTGGTGTTCTGTTTGTGTGCCTCGGCTCTTTGTTTAAAGCTGCGATATGTTTGTGCAATGTAGAATTTTTTATATTTGTTGCAGTTCAGTTTGTATACGCCTTGTGCTTGTAGTTTATCTTTGTTGTTGGTGTTGTGTTGTATTTTGTATTGTAACTTGCTATTAGTTTTGTATGCTATTTTCTATCCTATTTTTTGAAATTTGCGGGCTATTTTGTTTGTTGTTTTGTTTATGAATGGTAATGTGATGTATTTGTTTTCCCTATCTGTAGTGTTAATTTTAGTGTTTTTTTTTTTGTATTTAGTACCATAGTTTGTCAATTATTGTGGTGTTGTATCCATTTGTGTATGCTAAATATTTAATTGTGTCTAGTTATTTGTTTATGTTTTCTGTGGTCATTGGGACTTCTTTAAGTCTATGGAGCATGGATCTGAAGGCAGTGTGTTTGTGTTGGATAGGGTGGTTTGAGGTATTGTGGATAAGTATGTCTGTCATTATGGGTTTCCTGTAAATGTTGAAGCTGTGTTTTTGTGTGTGGCTTTTTGTTATGGTTAGGTAGAGGAAGTTTAGGGATCGGTTGGTTTCAATTTCTGAAGTGAAGTGGAGTTTTGGGTGTATTTTATTAGTGTAGGTGAGGAGTTTATCGCATTGACAGGAGTTGGCTCTGTCAATTGTTTTTTATTAAATGAACTATAAATAAATCCTGTTATATTTCTGCAAAGGAGCTGAAAACAAACCACTCTCGATGCTAGTCCCATTAGACAAAATAGAATTTTTTAAAATGAATTATAGCTTATTGAAACATGTGATATTTATTTAAGCTTTCAAAAAAGATTGATGAGATACAAAGAAGATGGAGAGAAAAATTAAATTCATCAGAATTGAGTGAAACTAAAACCTGATAAGACAAATAGTTCAAATAACATAAATAAGTGAACTTTTCAAAAGGATTGATACACTGTTGACATTCAAGCAAAGTGTATGTAAAAAAATATACTTTTCAGGAAACAACATAAACCTGCTTTTAACATAAAATAACCACGTGGTTTATAGTAAAAAAATTAACGTTAAATAATATATTAGTAACGCTAAAGGACAGGTAAATGTTATTTGCATTACCATAATGATCCAATGAAAAAAAATTGGAAATTTAAACATAAGACATTTTGCATGAAGAGCAACAACATTGTACTTATAATTCTAAGCTAAAAATTGTTTAAACATGAATATTTGAAATTTTTTTAACAGAAAAAATATTATTTAAAATCACAATATTCTTATATTACATTAACAACAATAAATATTCAATATTTAAAATACAATAGCAATAAAATATTTATAATTTTTTTTACACAAAGAAATACAATTTCACAAATTACGAGGACACAATAAAACTATACACTTTTAAAGGAAATGGTTTTTTTCCAAGTACAACTGAATATTTTGTATACATTCCATTTGACACTAACACAATTTGCACCATGTTTTATGAAGTTGATGGTGACCTATTGATGAATACATTTTAAACATACAAAAAATTCCCTAATGAACTGAGAATGTACAAACACATTTTAACGAGATCATATTTGTGATGTAAAGTCTTAGAGCAAGTAGGCCAATGTTATAGTGATGCGGTGGGTTGCAAATCATTCTGTAAACAATAATTAATTACAATTTGCTGCCTGTGGCATATCCAATGAGGTTGGATAAAGTTACTGCTTCAAATCAAAGATTTATTATTTTTAGAATCAAAATTCTTGACTTTATGAAGGCTGATGTATCCAAAATTATTTTACAAAACCTTTCCTGCACTTGTAAGTATATCCCTGTACACTAATATGTGATACACATATATAGGATTATAAAGAGGGAAGAGAGTGAAATAGGGAGGAAAGGCCAGAGAGATTTAAAATTTTTATAAATTTCAATTTCAATAAAAAGTAAAATGTAAAAACAAAATTTCCTTAAAATATTATTTTAGACTTTAAACAGAATGTTACATTTCTCACTTAAACAACTTTTTTAATAGTAGCATTTATTTGGGGTATTCGATTTATTAAGAATAACTATTTTATGACATGTCTCAGTTTAAATATATTTATTACTTAGGTTAATATAAGATTATTAAGAAGTGAATACTGCAAATAGCTTATACAAATTCTAGTGAAATTAGGTAATAAGTATGCGTGAAAAGTGATGTAAAGAGTGACTAAACCTCATATTATATGACTGAAGGAAATTTTGTACATTTATTTTAATTTATAGAGTATTGGAAAAATTGATTGATATGTATGTCTAGAATTATTTGTTTAGATGACATGTCCAGGTTATTGCTGAATTTCCTGAAGTGGTTCTTAGCCTTATTTCTGAAAGGATTTTCCTGTTTGGCTAATATATATAAGATAAAGTATAAACTGTAAAAAAAATTGTATATGCCAGAAGAAATATTATACAATAGTGTTGTTTTTGATATTGTCAGTATAAATACCGAAACAGAATTTTCATTCAATCGTGGTAACTTCTTTGTTGTCAATGTTATTCAATCTGGATAGTGAACAGGAAGGTCATCAGACGAGCTCTTCAAGCTTTAAATACACATCTCATATAATACAAATGAGCTTTTAGACTATATGAATAATGCAATCTAGGATGATTTAAAAAATGACATATAGTAGAGTCTCGATGATTCGAGGTGAATGGGACCGAGACCCTCACGGATTACCGAAAACTCAGATTACACGGAAAAACTTCATGAGAATTAGAAGAAATAATTTCTAATAAACCCTAATACAGTAAAACCGCTCATATCCAGATCAATGTGGCAACAGCCTCAACCAGATTTATTAATAGCAGGAAAAAACAACAGTTTAGCTAATTATGAGTGTCGTCATTGTTACATTGATTTGTTTGATTCAAGAGAGTTTATTTTCTGATATGTTACACAAAAGACTAGATATTTGTGCAGGGATATTTGATAATTGTCAAAACTTACAACGTAAATAAAGAAAGATATTTATGGCCCTTTGACTTTCTGTCATCTAAGCATAACTGAAATGGTCATTCAAATACAACAGCAAGCATGAGCGACAGCATAACAACAACAGAATGGGAAGGAAGAGAAATACATTGATATAAACCATTTCTTGGAAGCCTGACTAATTTCCTTTGGATGACATATTGATATAAATATTTCTTGAATGCCCAATTCATTTTCTTTATGGCTATAAACATTTCTTGGACACTTGACTCATTTCCTTTCAAATAGATAAAATAGGCTCAAATTATACGGAAGCTCGAAATACAGGCAGTCGGATTTTTGAGACTCTACTGTATTTTGTTTTCATCCAAAGTGACGAGTTAAGTGATATATCATGAGTGAACAAATTCATGATTAGTTTTGTGTTTATTTAATTATTGTTGTAAACAAGTAGAAGGATTTGTTACTTTGTAAATGTCCACAATTGTACAGCTAACAGACATTCTGAATTATAAAAGATGTTTTAGGTCCTCTTAAACTGAATCAGAAACTTAACTTGCTAGTGTAGTAAGTTAGTGTGGCAAGTTGGTGTGGCACGGTAGTAACTCGTTACTACTAAGCGACTTAATCACATGTTTTGATAGAAGAGAACATGAGGGATGATACTATTGTAAGGAATGCTTTTGGAACGAATGTGTTACTTCAAAATGAAGAGTTTAAATGAGTTAAAAAAATTTTTTTTTGGCTCAAAAGAAGTGTGTAATATTATTGTGAATTAGCTGAAAGATCCATTTCAAAATTTTGAAATATTATCACTTGCTCTTGTCAATAGGTTTTCTTCATATTGTAACACATGTATGGTTGAAAAGAATTTGATGACTGAGCTAACTGTACCTTAACAAAACCAGAGTTTTAAGACAATGGTTTCTTTGAGCTAAACAGTTTTTTGTTAAAACCTCCTTTGAGGATTTGTTTTCTGAAACATAATCGATATGAGTACACCAATAGCAATGGCAGGGCCTGAAAGTGGTTTTAGTTTGTTGAAATGAATAGAAACGCGTTAAAGTTGTAGTATGAGCCAAGATGAATTTAATTCAATTCTCTGCCTGTGTGTTCTGTTCATAGAGATGTAAAACCAGAAATGATAAATTTCAATATCCGAGTTATCAATTTATTTCCTAATCAAAAGAACAAGCACGTTAAAAAAATCTACAGTTTATTTAGCATTTCCATTACCTGGTAAATATAATTTTGTTTTGATTATTTTTATTATATATATTTTGACATATGATTGAATCAAATTGTTTCAAGAAGGGTGAAAATTGAATTTAAGGTGGTGGTCTTACTAATGAAAACAGTCTAGAGCTGCCACTAGATGTGATATTTATGGCGAGATTGATAATTTTAATGATATGTAATTGTTCAGTGTTATTGGGTGAAAGAATTTTTTTTTTGTAAAGTTTGGTGACCATATTATTAGCTTGGGATCATCGGCAGTAAAAAAATAGCTAATATCTTTTTTAAAATAACATATCATATATACACAAATTTCACTAAAGAATTAAAATTCTATACCACAAACACTGATAAACACACACTCTCTTAGGTTACTTCTGGTTATACTGTATTGTACATCAACCACATAGAAAGAATAAGCTACATATTAAACCAACTGGAGGTAGCATCCATATTAGTAAATATTTCCTTATAAAAGATGGACAAGTCTTGTTCTTGGCCTTCTTCACAAACCTCTTTCAAGGAACAGTTTCATAATCTATTTTTGCTGCCTTAGCATAGTCTAGTCAGATTTCCAATGAGTTTCTAACCGAACTGGAGGTATCATCCAAGTGTGCACATTGAAGTGACTGTTTATGCAGTAATTACCATTTAAACCCGATCGTGTTGGTGAATTATAATATTTGTGTTGTATTATTAACTAATCTTCATGTGTTATTTTGGCGCATGTGACACTTTGACATTAAAAATTTTGGCAGTAATTATTGTGTGGTAGTTTCTGACATCTTAAATTAATTTATTAATTTGAAAATTAGCCAAAATGGAACAAAATTAAGAAGATGAATATCAAGAAAGGGGCTACTTCCATATTCATTCGTAAGCGTATGTTTAAAGTAACATTTTTACCATTAAAATATGAAAATGGGACAAAAAGTATGGAAAATCACATATTTTTGTTTTTAATCAATTTAATACTTCTTTTAAAGTAGTAAATCATCAAAAAAATGATTTTATTGTGCTATTTATTAATCTGGAGGTAACCTCCAGATATGCTTGTTGGCATTTTGAACTTGATGCACCCAATCAAAGGTTAAAGAAAGATAAGTGACAAATAAGGGGCGTGTAACATTTAGTTGCACACTTTGCCAAATACCTCACATTCACAAACTTACTACATAAAAACACACTAAAAATTTACAATTATTACATATATTAAAAAATACCAAACTTCATACATCCAAACAAACAATATGAAAAACGACAATTCAAACACCACCACATGCACTTTGTCAATACAGTTACATAATATTAATAAATATTATATGCTATTTATTAGATATTTTAGTAATCTTCTTTTGTTTTTATTCAAAGTTTTGAAAGTGGGATATTATAGTTTAAAATTATTTATATCCTTTTCTAAAGTTGACTTAACCACATATAATCGCCTCATACCTCCTAATCGTCTAGATCTAGATCTATATAACAAAGAATGTTTCTATTCCAACATGAGGTTTTTTCTCTCTTATCATCATAATGGTTGCCACTCTAGTACTTGTTTGAACAACCCTAACAAAAATAATTAAACCTGCTAGCTGACTCCTCTGTATTTCTTAAATTTTACTTTCGTTTGCACTGAAATGTTGCTTAAAAACTTTGTTTCTGATAGTGAATAAATTTTCACTACATTCGTAGACATTGCTTTACCCAATTTTTCTGTTTTTTACTGCATACTCTTCAAATGTCTATTTGAACAACAGGGCACTGTTTTTCTATTTTCTATTTATCACAGTAAATATTAAATTTTTGCTCTTTTTGAAATTTTATTGCTCCCGATAATACAGGGTCCGGGAACCGGATGTTTTTAAAAGGGATAGTACAAGCACAATTGGAAAGGGAGGGGCATGTGACAGGTTACATTCCATTCCTTGACTCTTAACACTTAAGTGGAGGGGTGAACAGCAGCTATTATGAAGCCGTGGATGTTAGAACAACACATGTTCACTGGTATGATTGTTTTGTTAGGAATGGTGAGTCAATGACACATTCAGTGTGAATTTCACTGCAGATTCAACATTCATTGTAAAGACTCTGTTCTCATGTGTAACTCAATCTTACGTTGGGTTAACACTCATTGAACAGAAGGCTCAATAATGAAGAAACTACTGTCTGGTGCACAACGTACAGCACACACTCCAGAGAACACTGAAAGAGTCCGATAAGCGATACTGCAAAGCTCACATCGCTCTGCTTGGTGTCAATCAGCTCAACTGCAGATCAGCCACCATATGGTAAAATGCATTTTGCATGAAGAATTACGTTTTCACCAGTACAAGATCACTTTTTCACAGGAATCTTAGAATGCAAGGGAGTACTCCTAACGATTAAATTTTGGTCAGGAAATACTTGGTTTTTATAAGCACAATGAAAACATGTTAGTTGCCCATTTCCACCTTAATGGGGCTGTCAATAAACTAAATTTTAGGTATTAGGCTACTGAAAATCCCTGACAATTACACAAAAAACCATTGCAGATAAGTAAGGTAACAGTTTGGTGTACAATGTGAAAATTTGTCATCATTGGCTCTTATTTTTTCGAAGAAAATGGGGTGACCGTTACTGTTAACATCTGAACATTACATTAACATGGTAAACTACTTTTTCATTCCAGAGTTACAAGGACAATATATTGATCATCAACAATTGTGGTTTCAGCAAGATGGGACCACGACACACACTGCCAGAGTGTCGATGGCTGTTTTTCACTCCCTGTTTCCTAATCGGCTTATTTCGAGATTCAATAATGTTTTAAGGCCTCCTTGATCCCTAACATTTCCATGTGCTATTTCTTTCTATGGGGGTATCTCAAATAACAAGTCTACGAAGCCAAGCCATGTACAATAGACAAATTAAAGGAATCAATCCGTCAACACACCTACACAAACCTACTGGAAATGTGGAAGTCGATTTATGTCAAAGTCTAGAACAATATGTCTCCGAAAATAGACATCAAATGCCATACGTTGTTTTTGAAACTATATTAAATGCTACGCTTTTCAGTAAATTTTTTTTACAGTAAAAACTGACAATTTTATAATCATATTTAAACATTTCTCAAGTTATTCTCTTTAATATTTTCCTAGTGAAAAAGTAATACTTTAGCAGATGTACTCTTGGTAATAAGAAATAATTTATGGTTTTAGGTCTAAAATTTCTTAATTCCCAATAAACACATACACAGGCACCCACGCACACAAAAACATTTCTAAGACTCTAACTGCTTTTCTTCTTTCTTTATACATTCAAGTTTTCATAGTTGTTGCAGTCATTCTGCATACTTCTAGACCTCTTGTCAATGTTATCTCTCCAAATCTTCATAGCCTGCCTATTTTTTCTAACCCCTACAGCAGTATCTTTCTCATCCTCAAATATAAGTGCTACTATTACAAAAGGTACTTATATAAGTGAAAAATGTATCCTCTTAAGTGAAAAATGAAATCCAATAAACATACCTTTATAGTACTAGCAAAATTTTATAACAATAGTCATTAAAAAAAAGTACAAATATCAAATAAATGCTTTAAGTAACAAATAGTAATGTACAGTAAAATAATAATAATTGTTTGTTTATTAAAAAATGTCTTTATATATTAAAAGTAGAATATGTACATTGTATTTCAAACTGACAAAAATTCAGTTCTTTGATTAATTAATATTATTAGAAAAAACTCACTCCTACAATCATTTTACAACACTCAAAATATTACCTACAAAGTGATTTTGGTTTTACAAATAGGATATCAATGCAACATTTATGGAAAGGCCTCATTAACATGCTTGGTCAAAACCAAGATACACAAAAACTAATAAGAGCAGTACAAAGATAAAACGTTAAAAACTCAGAAAAAGGAAATTACAGACATTTTTAAATTAAAATTGAATACTGACTTTATTTTTAAAGTAATTTGACTAAAGGGGACACTTTTTATAGGTTTTTTTAAAAAAAATTACTAATGTAAAGAGTACAGATCATAAATATTACTGACTGAGATATAAATAAATCTGTAAATCTTTTTAACAAAACTACTCTGAGGAATGTCTTA
The DNA here is from genome assembly GCA_036971475.1 of Prosapia bicincta. Lineage (NCBI taxonomy): Eukaryota > Metazoa > Arthropoda > Insecta > Hemiptera > Cercopidae > Prosapia > Prosapia bicincta. The sequence continues at coordinate 212,843,095 of JBAIZL010000004.1, forward strand.
CTAAACGGTACAAGTATTTTGAACAAACTGTCTTAAAGGTCATCTTACAGTTAAAGTTTTATACATTTCTTTACTTACTATTATTAGTTAGTAAATTTTTGACAGCATACATTTGCAGACCACAGTTATAATGACAAAGTTAATTTTTTTGAACCTCAATGGTTTAAGAATAGATTTTTAATTCTTTTACTTTCAAACTTGAAATTCACAAAGTCAATATCCAAATGTACATACAGACAAGATACATACAAACAAGATATTGTTATTGGATATAACACAACCTAGCAGTCAGTTAAATCATGCATTAACTTTGATCTCTTGTATACATATTATAAATTCATGCTAAGTGCTCAAGCAACTATGATATGTATACGAGGGCTATTCAGAAAGTAAGGAACGTTTTTAAATTTTAAAAAAATAAGTACAATAAAAATTTTGTATTATATACATCTGAAAGAGCAACTAAAATACTACTTTTCTATGTAGTCGCTAAACAAATTGAGACATATATCGTAGCGGTGGACAAGCTTTGAAATTCCTTCATCATAGAAACCTAACGCCTGAGATGTAAGCCACTGAGTGACGCGCGCCTTGAGCTCCACGTCGTCGTCAAATCGCTGTGTTGCTAGCCAGGTCTTCATTCTTGGAAACAAGTGAAAATCGCTTGGTGCAAGGTCAGGACTATAGGCCGGATGAGGAAAAAGCTCCCATTTGAATGACTCAAGGAGTTCTTTGGTGCGGTTTGCTGTGAGAGGTCGGGAATTGTCATGCACAAGCAAAATTTTTGACGTCAATTTCCCTCGGCTCTTGTTTTGAACTGCTTTCCTAAGGGCTGAAATTTGTGGGAAACAAAACGAAAGCTCCCTTACCGTGAATCAGCGGTTTTAGTTAACCTTTTCATCAACTTTAGCGGCCAGTTCATCAGTCACAATGCTTGGGTGTCCACTCTTCGCTTCGTCATGAACATCAGTTCGGCCATTTTTAAACTGAATGCACCATTTTCTCACAGAACTTTCATTCATTACGTTGTTTCCGAAAACTTCACACACTTGGCGATAAATGTCTATCGGTTTTAAGTTTTTTGCCTACAAAAACCGTATCACTGACCGCACATCAAAACTGGCGGGATTTTCAATCGCAAAGCACATCTTCAGTTGAAATTGCGAAAAAACGGGCAACGCGGAAATGTTCCTGTTGTCACTGCTGGATGCCGACTGAGTTGCCGAGTGCGCACGCACCAAAATATAAGAGATCAGTGCGCGCCTAGCGGCGTCAGACAGAAACGTTCCTTACTTTCTGAATAGCCCTCGTATAATACAGTTTCTTTAATTAGAGAATATTAAATACTATACCTTCGTTGTTTCAAATTTGACTCCAAAATATGTATATCTCAAAGCCTGATCAATATTGAAGTAGAATTTAAAATGATGACAATGTTTTTTAAAAATAAAATCATTTCTATACAACTTAGAATTACAATAACTACAGTAAAAATGAACTATTTAATACAACTGAATCCAAAAACTTCATTTTGTTAAGTTCCTTGCTCATAACTATGTTTGAACAAAAGAAAATGGTATTAACATAATTCTATAGTTACTAATCTCCCTTTTTATAAAATTCAAATTAACAACAAACTAGACAATTTTGAAAAAAAAATATATACATTCTGTAAATACGTCCTTCTTCCCCCCAAAAATATTTCCTGTATTATCATAAAAAATCCAAAAAAATAAAATAATAAAACTAAAATATAATAAAAATGACCTAAAATTGAAAAAAATTATTTTCCAAGAGATATTAAACAACTCTACAATGAAATTCAACATATTATCACCTTACTGAACCAAACAGCAATATTAAACAAATATGAATACACATTCATTAATGTCTGCAAACATTTATGTTGTTTACATGGTAAAAAATTTTTTTTTAAATGAATAATTTGCCAGACAAATTAGGATTTATATAAAATTAAACACACAAATCTAGGAACTATGTTAAACTATAAAACCATTGCAAGCAAACATCGTGCTTAAAAAAAAATACTGTAAAAGTATGGTCAAGGGTAAAACACATGCGACAAGGACAGGGGCAGGAAACAGCTGACGAGACATTGAGTTGCCAGTTACGAAGCAAGCAACACTAAGCACTTTTACATAGGAGAATAAAATTAGTGCCACATGAATTAAAATGAGTGCTACTGCTAATTTACATAATTAACTGTTAATTTACAAATACGTAGAACATGATATTGTCAAAAATCACTGGTTAATATAATACTGTTAATTTTTTTCAAAATATACCATATAAAGGAAGTTTAAAGAAGATGACAGTTAAATAAAAATATAATTATAAAAACTATATAAATTAAAGTTGTTTTCCATAAATAATATAACATTGACGTGTGTAATATAAAGATGAAGAATTTTATGACTTGATATGATTTAAAAAAATATCTATGATAACTTTACATTGACGAAAATAACGAAAAGTTACACTGACATGAAAGTTATATTTATTTTTCATTTCTACTAGTCCTGTTTAATACTGAAAATTTAAGTTTAGCAGTAGCACTCATAAATTGAATACATTTAAATAACAGACACAACATTAACATTAAAAATAATAAATCTGTAAATAAAACATTTATATTGGGCTTACCTTAAGCATTGAATATAGAAACACTTGCATTTTTAAGATTTGAGTAAAATATATTTAAGAATAGTTATATTTCTGAAGGCATGTAATATAACTTACATCAAATTATTAAGAGATGTTTCACAAATTATTAATCAAGCCACTTTTAATCTAATCTACTTTTATGACATTCGTATTTGGAAAAGTATGCAGACATGCAGTCCTACAAGAGATAAATTGTATTTACATCAGAGTTTAAATTTGTAAGGGGGAAGATTAAAACTGTAATAAAACAGATAAAAGTGAAAAAACACTGTAAGATTTTGAAATAAAAAGTTCATTTTGAAAAACAGAATTTTATAGTAAAAAAATTATAAAAAGCAACTGAAATTAAACAGAATATGTTTTCGTAGCTTGTGTTACAGACTTTTGAAAAATAATGCAATTGTTTCCAGTGTAAATGATGAGCGAATACCCCCTTGTTTCACAATATGCAACATTATATTTAAACATGCATATTTTGAATATATATGGATTCTATTCAACAAATTTTGCTTCCTTTATATAAAAAATTTTTGTAACAAAATGGTTAAAAACAAATTCAGGTAGTTAGTTAACTGATCACAAAACAGAAATGTTTAGCATAGAAAAAACAAAACAAAAATAAGAAAAAAAAACATTTCAAATACAAATAAAACTGATCATAACAGAATGATTAAACCTATATGAAAAAAGAGGAATATTTTTTAAGCAAAATTAAGTCAAATATTAGAAAACAGAAATTTGAAAGATCTAGTTTCAAATTTATATAAATTATTTATATAATTTTATTATTATTCAAATGTATGTAACCAAAATTATTAGTACAATGATTTAAACACAATATTTACCACAGAATTTAATTATGCTATATAAAAACAAAAGATGTATTCTTGTTGAACAATAAAAAATACAAGATAAATACAAATACAAGAATAATTTACTGAATTGTACAATTCAATAATTTAATTGTATAATTCAGTAAATCATTCTTGTATTTGTATTTCTTTTGTTTTTTCATACACACACAGACACGATATATTTAGTTAGTTTAAAGTGGTCCAAATATCTCCACTTTTTAACAGAAAGCATAAACTAAAAATTAATTCCAAATCATGCAACCAAGGCTATTCAAATAAAATTTTGATATATTTTGTGTAGAAAGAAGCTGTTTAACTGTAGCTATAAAAATATGATTTCTAATTAATCTTCCTGTTTGAATTTCATGACTTCTACTCTAGATTGTAATATGTAAAAAATTTATTTGCCTAGAGTAATATGGATAAACAAATTATTTAAAAAAAAGCAAAAACGTAAAATAAATATTTGTATGTTACAAAATGCACTGGAAGCATTGTAAATTGTTCAGTGCTCCTGTTCTGCAGAATCACTGAATTTATTTAAAATTAACTATGTAATATATTGTCAGGAAGCATAAACTGTTGTAAAATTTATAAATTTAGAGAAACAATCTTATTTATTCAAAGTATAACACATTAATTTACTATAAACTTTTCAAAGTAATTTTATATATGAATTAAAACAAAAAAAGTTTATACTTAAAGCCTTGAAAACTGTGTAAAGGTAGAAATGATTAAATAATTTAAAAGACAATCAGAACTGACTTCTTTTAATATTTAATTAAAAGAGGGTTTTAAAATAGTTTTTTTTTCATGGAATCTTATCTAAAGACATGTTTCAACAATAATTAATCAATTACATAGTAATTTTATATTATACATTTTTTTATTAAATTTTAATAAATCCTCTCAATTTATAATGACTAGAATTATTGATAAGATGTTTTCATTTTGTTAATGACTCTTTAATTGAACTATTTACAAATTGTTTTTTCTTTTTAATTTTAAAGAAATACAACGTTTAGTTTAATTGACAAAACTAGTTTATTATTATATTTTTCCTAAAACAAATTTAGTAATTTTTTTTTATAACAGCCTGTTCTATTTACCCTTGTCATTTTGAAAGCTGCCAATTAATTAGGTTGCATCTTCTTGCATTCTAAAATATCAATTTGTTGTAAAACCACATCATTTGTAAAAAAATGTCTCAGCAAGACATTGTTTATATTTATGTACATAAATATGACATGGCTCAACAAATGTTATCTTAAAAAATCTTCCTTAGATAAGATTACATTTAACAATTCATCATGTAACTCCAATAAGTAAAAACAAGTTTAAAAAACCATAATACTTTAAAAGTATTTGCTCATCACTGTTTTTACATTTCTAAATATATTTTCATGCTTTGACTTACCGAAGCCTGAGGAGCTAATGTGTGACCGCTCATGACAATTGTTGTGGTCTTCAATGTATCTGTGGACATTGGTCCTCCAGGTGACTTGGGCTTGTACTGAAGGTCATTCTGTCCTTGAGCAAGAAGTTCTGCAGCTCTTACTACATCTAAAACCTGGAAAGGCACAACCAATTACAATTTTTACTTTATAAAGCTTGCAGTCAACAGGTTAAAGGTTACTAAAATGATTCATTTTGGTATGTTTCCGATCATTAGAAAATGGGAAATACAATTTTTTTAAACTTGTAAAATTACAACTCCAGAATAAAAGAACACAATATTACAAAAATTTACTTAAACATTACTACTAGTGGAAAAAATAACTACAGTATACTTGACTAAAACAACAAACCTACTGATATTTACAGGAAACACGTTTTGTAGTAGAACAATGTTTTCTTCATGAAATTGAGACTTGCATCATTGTGCAAAAAATGCTGATTTAGTATGAAAAGCATTAGCTGAAAATATTTTTAATGTTTTAATCCAGTATTTTAATTATTAAAATTGTGAATTACAAAAAATGTTACAACAAACAATAAAATAATAAGAAAAAATACTGCATCAATTAAAAAAACAATTTACTAAATATTTGTAGTACTTATAGATAAAGTCGCAAAGGGTGTTTATCTTTATAATATTTTCAAAACTTTTGTGATGAAAAAATTTAGAAAATGGAGTTGCCTGGACCCCTTACATTCTTTCCTAGTCGAGTCCCTGCTTGTAGTTCAAAAGTAGTAGATAGGTAAACTGTAATAAAATGTGCTTGCATTCCAAATTTTTAATGATGAAATACATGCTTCTAAACCACCTACAATTAGTGCTAATTTTCCTACGTAAGCACACACTTTACTTTTTTGATAGAAGCATTCTATAATCGTCTCAGGTCTTTCAACTGCTTCATGTTTTTCACTGAAGCAAATAAATATAACTATTACAGGTCATCTAGGTAGGATCTTCTGAAAATCTATTAGTTGCTACAGTAAAACTTTTCCTTACGACAATCAAGTCCATTTTACAAAACTCTTTATTTTACAGACAAATTTTCTATCCTCCGAACGGAATGGACACTCCTAATTACAGATAATACATTTGCTATTTTCTGTCAAAATTAAAATAAATTTGTTGCCTGTGCACAAAAGTATATAATGAAAAGGAAGGACTGCATTTAAATGGAAAAGTAATTCTGTTGGTAGGTATGAATCATCTTTCATCGTGGAAAGGGTCTCTTATGCAATATAATAATGACCAATGCTGCAAAATTCCAAGATCCTTAGTGTAGTTCTTGTACTATGTTTTCAATCAATGACGACATTCATAACAAATGATGAAAGTGATGAATTGAGCAATACTAAGTTGTGAATTAGTCAAGAACTTTAGGCCGACAAGGTTATTTTTAGTGTTAAAATTTAAAGAATCACTGAAAGTACAAATATCCCTTTTTAAGACAAAATAGATTTCATAATTCAAAGCAAATTAAACATTATTTTAAAACTAAAAAATTAAATATTTAACACAAACTGTTTATATAAACTAGACTTAGAAATTATGAACTGATAACCTTTCATGTTTTACTTTGCAATAAATGTTTGAATTTTAAATAAAGTATTGGAACTTCCTTCAGTATCTCATAAGAATTTGAATATTTTACACAATTTTAATTCATATTTTTTTTTATTGACCTCTCTGAACTGACTGCTCTTTTAAGGTTTTACTACAGTTGTTTCTCACAAAAACAAAAATGTGATTGGCCACCTTATTGAGTAATTAATTGCACAGTAAGGTGCAGAAATTGGTACGTCTGGATAACTTTTTTTCTATTTGGGTGTTTCTGGTCATATTCCTTTTGACCGATGCTTGAGTTTTGTAGAAGGCGCAGCAGCTATATGATATGAAACAACAAAACATTGACAGCATACATCTAGAACTTATTTAATGGAATGAAAATAAAATTGCCAATTAAAATTAAAAATGAGGAATCACAATTTTGTTGTGGAGAAGAAAAACAAAAGAGGTGCTTACTTCCAGTTCAAATTTATAATTTGCTGTCAGTTTTATTCTATAGGTTGTCATTTTGCTTGTCATAAACCTGCTTCAAATCCTCAAGATATAATGAGGAGTAGAAGCAATTGGGATTAGTTGAAAAAAGTACAATATTTAAAAGATTATTTTTAAATGCCAATATATATTATGTAGTTCTTATTCAATCTCTCACTGACTAAACTAATTACTAGAATACAAGTAATATGTAAAACAAATTTAAGTAAATTCCTACGAGATTAACAAATACAAATTGTATTTTAGTTACCCTAGAGCACTATTTATGACATTGTGTGGTAACCATGGCAACAGTTTAAGGTTGTACAATGGAGATTTTACCAGATGGGAGAAAAATACATATACGTCTTTGAGAAATTTATTTCTAGTTATTGGAAAGTTGGCACAGTGACAAGGCGTGCTTAACTTCGAACATGAAGATTCACAGATCGAATCCAGCTAGACCCCACAATTTTTATAATTTACTTACTGAATAAATATTTGAAAAAAACTGCCATCAAGTGTCATTCGCTATAGGTTATACAAAATGTATTTGAACTTGATTGAATAAATAAAAATGTATTTTATTAATGACTGAAAATGTGTACAAGATATATATCAGGAGAGTGTGAGCTAATAGAAGGAATTTAACAGTACCATTCATAAAACACTTATTTCATATTTAGATATTAGGTCTGTTTTCATGGGAGTGTGCTATATGTTTTTTTACTCTTTACAATTATTATTAAATATTTAATCCTCAGTTTTATTACTCTTGCAAATTCATTAGAAAAATTTGCAATACTTTTATCTATATTTACTAAGATAACTATTATCTCTTTATACTCTTGAATTTGAAAAAGAAGTCATACCTTTTCCGGGGTTGATTTTTCTCTAATTTCATCTAACTCCATTTGATCTTTCTTGTCTTGTTCTTCTTTTTCCCACTCTACCATTTCCTTTTTCATTTCTTGTTCCTGAATTCACAAGAGAGTAGAATATTATAGATATAAACATAATTACTATTATAAGCAATAGATTTGCATTTAAGAATATCCAATGAGATTGTTTGTTTCGATTCATTATAGTTACATTTGGAATTACTTTAGTGTTTTAGTGAAAATATTCTCTCAAGTTAATACTTTTGACAGAAATTTGCATACTGTATTTATTCACTGAAATATCAAGCCAGTATAAAAGTTTATTTTGTTGAAAAAAATTTTCAATTTGTATTACAATTATATTAAAAGTACAAATGAAGAAAAAAATTTGAACAAGTAGTAAGTTTTATTTAATTAGCCATTTAATTTAATAAATAATTTATTAAATATATTTATATATATAACAAATTTATTAGAATAAAAAAATTGTAACATCTAGATGAATTAAATATAGTCATTTTAAATACTTTGGAGTTTTTAAATACAAAAATACTTTAGAAGTGTAATAAATTGAACGTTTTTACAAATTACAAATTTTCAAATGATGAAGAGTATGTAGTAAATGCCATATAACGTGCACACACAGACATTCTTTAATTGCCCAAGATTGAATCATATAAAATCCTAAAAACTGAGATAATAGTTAATTTACCATTCTTAATTATCAAGTTTTTATATATTCCCAAAATCAAATTTACAACTGAGATTACAATTTCAATAAGATATAGAATTTAAAATTTTTAATAAACAAAATATTGTAAATATTTAATAACACTAACCTGTTTTATTGTTTCTGTTGACTCGTCATCCCTATCCAGACTAGACACACTCTGTGACAGTGACATTCGCTCAGTCCTGTCCTTTGTCAGCTTCCCTTCTGATAAAAGCCTGTCCACCTCTGCTTTGTCATAACCTATTAAATAGAAATTGTATTTATTTTTAAAACAGTACTGGTACTTTTAAATACAGTATAATATTAAACGTGTAAATCCTGTTTATCTTGCAGTCAAATTTTTAACTTTGGTAATTGGAAAAATGTATAAAAAAACAAAAAAAAAATAGGATTTACAGAATATAAGTATATTAAAATAACCAATATTTTTTTTGCAAAAAACCAAGAAAGTTATCATTGCCAACAGAAATTCTTATAACTAACTAATTCCTAAGGCTAAACTATTATTACCAACTAAAGTACTAAATGCTTTAACTAAGATTAGCTGAACTAATAAAAGATAAATATTAACATAAAAATTAAATTGATATAATTCTAAATTTAACTAACTAAAACTAAACAAAAATAATTTTAAATTTAAAAAAATAGGAAGTAATAAAACAAAATAGAAATATAAACCTAATTTGAAAATAACATAAAAATTAACAAATCGCTATGAAAAATGAGAAAGCTTTATATGTTTGTCATATTCATATGTGTAAACGCCAGACAGAGCAAGAATGACACACTTGTGTACCACAAGTAAAGAGAGAAATTCTTTTCCCAAAATCAAAATTATCTCCTTTTCCAAGAATTATAACCATTTTCTATTCCGAATATCCAAGTACTCTATTCCTGAATCAAGTAAGAATGGAATTTTTATTTCTTTTGCTTAGGGTCCCAGTAAAATACGATTTTGCTTATTTTTTCATACTGATTTTTTTAGCAAACTGAAGTAAAATTACAATATTGTTTAAATGTTAGTCGGTAAACTCCTTAAAGAGTTTTAAATCATTTTTAGTAATTATTAATGTTTGTAGGTCAATAAACATATTATTATGTAATTTTAAAATATCATTATGTATAGAAGCTAATAATCATGTTATTTTAATGTAATTTTAGATTATCATTGAATATTTAATATGCAATACCTTTGCAGATAACTAGATGTATTTGGTGGCCAGAATTTCTTAAAGCATTGACTGCTTCTTGATGAGAAGCACCCAGTAATGATACACCATTTACTTCCAGTAATCTCATTCCAACCTATAATAAAAATTGAAATAGGGTTAACCAATTTTAAAATATACATTTTAAAATGAAAACCACAAAACCATGGACAAATTATTTCGTTGACAAAATATTTGTTCTGACCTTTTTTATTTAAAAGTAGCATAATTAGAGAAATTATACCTAATAAATATTTTGTTAACAACATTATAAAGAATTAACATAATATCTGTGTATGGATCTAGTTATAAATAATTATTTGCTTTGATTATAACAGCCATTAAATTGTGTTTACAGTTACCTTAAGACTTCCATCTCGTTTTGCCGCTCCTCCTGAATTAATTTTTGAAATAAATACCCCTTCATCCGTCCTATCCAATGGGTTCCCCCGGTGACCTCTTAAACCTCCTTTGATATGCATTCCTAACTTCTCCCCCTCTTCCTTTACCAGCACCAAATCCTATTAATCAAAGATATAATTATGTTGAACGGGAATTAATGTGACAGTAATACAAATTTTAATAGACTGAATACTCAGCTCACATGGACAAGTTGGCAACAGCTGGGCTTCTTTAGGTTATTTAAAAGAATTACCATTGTAATTATTTTACAAATCCAATCAACGATAAATCATATTAAAGGGTATAAATTAAACTTTTATAAAATATATATTAATTTATAAACCTACAAAATACCTACATCAACAAAATGACACATTTTTTAAAAATATGACAAAAATAAAGAGCAAAAGTAATATCAAAAGCTGATGATTTACAGAAAACATAAACATTATTATTATTTTATCGATTTGAATTATGCTCAAGTTTTATAAAAATCAGGTTGGGCTAATTCCCAATCTGTAATCAGACATAGTGTATATGGTTTTAATTCACAAATTGGGAGTAATGATTGTAATCCGTAAATAAAACTTGGTTATTAAATAAAAATTACTCAAGAAGTAACCTTTTATTTGCAAATTCATTTTTACTTTTTTCAGTTAATCTGTAACAGTTTATAGTAATAAAGGCAATTTTTGGTAAATTATTTATTTAAAAAATTTCAGAACATACGAATGTTTATATTTTTTTTGTCCAAAATGTACTGGTTTATATTAGAAAGCAAATCTTTATTTAAAAAAAAACATTTGCAATAATATAGAAAATGAAAAAAAATACATGTAAAAAACAAAGCTTTTTACAGTAAAACTTAGTTTAATTGTCAGTTTCTGTTAATCGTCTTTGCTGAAATAACACCAAAGTGCTTTAACACTTTAGCTGCTGTGTCAGACCAATTGACCCGGCACCGATGGCCAGTATCCTGAACAAAAATAGCGTCGAGCCCAGTGGCTCGACATTATTGTCTAGTAATGTTTTATGTTTATTTGTACTACTTAACCGGTGTTGCTACTTTTAGAAAAATGAATGCACAGTATTAAAGAATAAGCTTCACACTACTTACAGATATAATTACGATGGTTTTTGTTTGATAGATAAACGCCGACGGCATTAAAAACTCGATGTTATTCTAGAAGCTTTTAGTCAGGAGTTACGGGCCGTCACACTTATTTGTTAACAATTTTAGTGAAATTGAGTTGATTATTCCAACCGAAAAAATGGTTCTTTGAAAGAAGTTTACCTTTATATACTTTAATAATAAAATAAATAATTTTTAATGACGTATTATATTGATTTTCACTATTGTTTTCAAAATTTCCCAAAACCTAATAAATAAGTTGGAAATATTGACTAAATATTTAGTTGTAAAATAATCCTTAAAAACGAACTTGGTACAAACACTGATACATTTAGGTAAACTCATGCTTACTGGGAAGTAAATTATAACATAAATTCCTTAAGAAGTAAATTATTTGGTTTTAAAACTTTTACTTGTTATGAATCTTGGATAGTATTTATCAGATCTGAAGCATTACTTATCAGAGAGAGAGCATATGTTTACACTTCCGTTCAATGGCAAGTGACACGTTTACCAATCTTAGTGATAAGCTTCAAAACACTTTATCCCCAGTCAGCTTATTATGTGGGTAACCGGAACATGAAATTGTGGTTTTGTTGTTTATTGTTACACAAAACACTAAAATTATTAAGACAGTTTTGCACAGATAAGAAAATATAGTTAAATCAAAAACAATGTCGGGCCAATTGGTCGACGGAGTTTATTTATGTATCATTTACGGTAGGAAAAAACTATGTCTGGCCAATAGGCCCGACACATCTTTTTATAAATATTATAAGAAACGTATTTTCGTACTTAGATATGATAGGGGAACAAAGAATAAGTACACATTATTTAAAAATAAGGTTAAAATATTTTGGCAATTCTCTGTGAAAGCGCCAATATTGTGGCACAGCTAAAGTATTAAGGTCCAGTGACGCGTTTGCTTTGTTTGTAAAGCTACATGATTTATTTCACCTGTAAGTTTATATTACTGTACATTATTTTGCTACATTTGTAGTTACTGTGCGGAACTTCTTATCATGTAATAAATAGTTTTATTTGCTATTACATTCGTCTTTAATTTCTTTTTGCTCAGAAATATATTACAATACTGTGAGAGTGATATCTGTATATAATATAATTGATTGAGGTTAAGTTTTGGAGGAATAATACAGTGTTTCTGTTATCCGTCTATTCGCTCAACCATCATGACCACGGTCCCGACAATGACAGTTAATCGAGTTTTTACTGAATTTGATTGCTGACAAATGTTGGCAGGGTTTTTTGTATCTTTAGAATATATAAAAATATTACTGTCCTTACATTTAAACTAAATTTATTAATAATATTTATTATGAACAACACTGTATAAATATACACAATAAAACTGTTAAGAAAAAATCTAGCTACAAGGCATTACCATTACAAAATCTTAAACAATAAAAAGTCCCCTTAAAAAACGTCACCTCCCTAAAAATACATGTACATACAAACAGTTAATCAGTCCCCAACCTTTTTAAAGAAAATGGAATATGTAATTTCCTTTAGTTTTTTTTTTGCATAGACCTTATTATGGCAGAAACTCAGTACTAACAAAAATTAGCAATGGGCGGTTTTTAATTAATGTTCACAATAGCTGTCATCTATTTTAAAACACATGTATTTCTATAAGAAAAGCTCATTCAAATAGTTACCTTTACAATATTTTTTTTCAGTAGCTGATACAAAAGTATTATTTAATGTAACTTACTTTAAATCCCTCGGGTAAAGGGTCGTGTTGAATCTTCAGTGTAATTTCATCTCCAGGTTTAAGAAGAGCCATCACAGCATCTTGGTGACTACACTGTGTTACATCTTCATTATTAACAGCCAAAATACGATCTCCCATTCTAAGTTTACCAGAGCTAGCAGCTATTCCGCCAGGCACTACCTGCAACAGGCGAAAATTACTTGTTTAGAAAAGATTGTTTATAACAGTTCCATATTTCAAATGCAATAGTATAAACTAAACAATTATTCTAATAAGGTTTATATGGCCCTTCTGCTAAACTATAGGCGAGCGTTCAGTTTTTCTACAATCCTGAACAGTTTTTCTACAGTTGGCTGAACAAAACGATAACTTTTAAACAGATTTAAAAAGTTCCAAAACAGATTTTAAAACACGGTTAAAGAAATACCACCATATCTAGAAACAAATACTTAATCCTTAGACTAATAAATTTTGATCTTTTAAAATGAAAGTCCATATCTGTCATTGTAGTTAAACATGCACATTTACTATTACAATATTGATAAACAATGTCTAACTATGAAGTGTCTAATCAGAAAAATAAATATAATTTTAAAACAAAGCTAGGGAAAATTTAAAAAAATACATTTTATAATTTACTTTTAGATTAAATTGCATGCAACTCATAAAACTTGATAGTTTAAAGAATTCATGAAAACAACTTATGAATTATTGATGTTATATAAAAGTGTTTTTAATTGACAGTTGACAATAATAATTTAAAACAAGGAGTTAATTTTCCTAATAGAAGAAAACAGTGTTGCATTGTATGAATTTGATTTAAGTTATCCAAAATGATCCTGATTGTGACAAAACTAAATTGCCTTAGAATCAATACATTAAGTAATAAAATGATTCTTTACAAAATTTGCTTAAATAAAGCAGATGAACCTAAGTAAATATATTTTCAGCCAACTAAAACTGGAAATCGTTAATAATATTATATTCAATCAGTAATTTTAAATTTAAGGTAATACCGGATTGACACTATACAAAATTACAGTTCACCAGTATGATTAAGGAGTAAGCTAAAGTCAAGATTTTAATGGCTACAAATTCTTTCTTTGAGGAATAAATATTCTGCAAACTTTATATCAGCCAAGTTATGTCTATTAAGTATAAATTATCATGGAAAGGTAACCTTGAATTATACAGAATTGATTACATAGTATTTTTTATAATTAATATCTCTGAACTCAATAAATTAATATATGACATAATTCAGACCCAACAGCCTTATAAATTACTAATCTAAATAGCCTAGTAATGATACAGTCAACCAACTGAATAACAAGGCCAACAAAACCATTCTTTACTGATCCATACCTCAGCATTACAATGAAACTTCATCTGTGTGTTATGGTAGCTTCATCAAAATGACATTCTACTGAATTCAGAATATCTCTTTCACAAAATTCCGGGTTAACATAAAATTTTGCAAAGATGGATAATGAAATGAATAAAAAGATGAAAATTATTATTTTCAATTATGTTTCTTACAAAGAAGTATTATTTCACTAGGAATTCGATTGTTTTTTTTAATATTTTAAAATATGATGACCAAATTTTTGCAGCTGTTTTAGAAAGTACTGGTGAAGAAACTGTGAGGAGGAATCGGACAGTTATGATGACGAACTTACTATCCAGATTTCACATACCAACTCCAAGACAAATTTTGTTTTTACATTACAGTACACTGACAGAAATGAACATCAGCATCTATGGACAATTGAGGACCCCTACGTGCAACACTGTATGTACGTATAGTAAATGATACATTATGTATTAGTCTTTTTCACTACTTGTAATTAACAGTACTGGGCTCTTGCATCTATGGACATCGGGCTATCGGCTACACCTGAAGCGGGACGGCTTTATAAAGAAGTAAGTTTTCACTACTTGTGTAGTTTATTCCAAAGTTTTTACTGAAGAGAATGATACAGTAGTTAGTTCTAATATTGTTTATTTTACTATTATTCCTTTTTTTGTATTTTCTGATAACCTGACCATTTTTACATTCCGTTTTTTATATTTCCAGTTCCAAAGGTGATGGATTGAAAAGGTTCTACAGTAAATAGATACCATTAAACAATAAAAGTTTAAGTATATTTAATAAACATATGGTATATTTTTGTATATTACTGTACTTGATATGACTTTAAAAATGTTTCTTTCTTGAAAAAGAATCAAACAAGAGCAACTTATAAGCGAGAAACCACAACATTTAGAGTACCAGTTTATTTCTATAATAAATAAAACCATTTAATTAATTTATTTATATAATGTATACGTAATACTTACATGAGAAATAAATATACCAGGTTGGTTATTGCCAAATGGAGTACAAGAATGATCAGTGCCTCCTATAATACTGAAGCCTAAAGAGCCGCCTGCTTTGACCAATGTTACATCCTATAGAATTAAAATAAAGCTAGGTGAACACGTTATAGATAAACACTAAAACAAATTCGGAAACATCATTTTTGTACTTTATATATACTTATTATATACTATTATACATATAATGGACAGTAATTTAGATATAAAAAATAATGATCATTTGCTGTAACAAGCTTTAATTAATCTTGCTACTAAATTTAAAAAAATATACCAAAAATAGATAAAAACAAAGTGTTGATAATCAAGTTTAAAATAAGTTTTTTACTTAACAACTAGTAGTATATTTTCAAAGCTACAAATTTACTTAGCTGACAGATTCTCTTCAAATGAAGAACTAATAGCCTTTGACAGAATTTTGCAGTCCTGGAAGACTAATTTTCTAGATGGGTGATGTTAAAAAATTGAATAACATCACCGGAACAAATGCATTAGTGTATAGATTAAAATAATTTTAAAAAGTTTCACTGAGGTAAGTTGTTTCGCAACACAAAAGACGCTTTTACAGGCTGAAGACATAAAACATCTGATACGGTGTATCACATGAAATAAATTCTAAGTATAAAGTGGCAATCTAACGTGTCATACAGCCTAGATGACAAAACCATTGGCATTACATGAATACAAATTACAATTCACTGGAATGCTTGCAGTACTTGCTGCTACATATTAGTTAACTGATTGCTGCCTATGGACAGCATAAACACAAAATGAAAGGAAACATTAATCCTTCATAACATACAGAGAGGTTAGTTTCCTGTCATGATTTTTATTGTTGTTTGCTTCCTTCAAGAGGGTTATTTTTTATGTGTTTTGTCCCAAATTAGACAACTATGATGTCTAGGGACATTTATCCCTTCTTGAAACCTGTAGTGGAGATAAAGATAAATATTTATAGTCCATAATTTGTCCTTTAATCAGATGTTCTAGACATGATAAATTGACCAGTCACCAGAGTGTTCTCTCTTGCTCAGTTTATAATTAGTCCTCTCTGGTATCTTATCAAAGGTATCTGTCATTGTCTGATGTTTCTTGTCTGTCTTACTGTGTCAATAAGGAGAATTTGTGGTTGATTGTTTTTTTGGAAGTGAGTGAAAACAAAGGTTGTGACATTTAATATTCTAAATTTAAAAACTACAAATAAGTGTACATCTTTTTTACAATTAGTGTATTTTTATGTATATTTGAAGTGTACAATAATAATGGACTCCTAGAATCTAATATAAACTTCAAACCATAAGTACCTTTCATGTTTTTACTAATTAGTATTACAAATAATAAACTAATATAAAAAACAATGAATAACAAATTGCTCCTGTATACAATTTATATTACTTAGTGCTTTATAAGTAAGAATATTTTCACAGTGATAAATCAATTACACCAATAATTAATTAGTGTACTCAAGATATATCGATCACGAATAACCTAATCCGCAATATGTTAATCTGCAAATAAATAATTTATTCACAATTAACAAAGATGTAATCAAAATGAAACCATAATCTAAACGATTTACAAGAAATAAAATTAAAGAAGTGGTTTACATTAATAAACTGTAATATAAATGATGCACAAATTTAAAACTGAAAAAATTCATCATGATTATTGCCTATTACAATTAAAAATTATGTTAAAAATTATGTTTCTGTCAAGTTAAAAAAAAAAATTATTTTAATTTTAAATTTGAGGAAATTGTAGATTGCAGTTTAACTTTGAAAGATTCATCAAGTGTTTTAAATAGCAAAATCAATGAGAAGATGGAGTGTTTCAAGAACAAAAGTAATAATGAAACAATTGTCAGGCATTGTATTTTTATTTTATTTTATTCCATATTTGATTTGAGCTACTAGTTTATACTTATCAAGTTTAATGTATATTAATATGTAAACAATTGCCTATAAAGGACAGCAGTCCTTCTGCCCTTCTGTTTAAAGGACAGCAGTTTGTAGGAGGTGTAACATATTATTAACTTGAACCATAACTGATCTCTCGGTCATTTAATATTGAAATCTTGTTGCTGTTCATAACAAGCTGGTTGTTAATTACTTATTACACTTGTGACCAGACTTTTTGTTAACTAAGAGTTGTTAAAGTGTAAGTTAACAATTTAACAAACTTTAGTTAACAAAAGGTTTTGTCGCAAATAATTTCAAAAGTGTAATAAGGTCATTTAATGTTTAGGATACATACCTTAACCTAATCCCACCTCAGACCTTATATATACTAATATATGTTGAAGTGCATAAATTAATATTACTCTTTGGTTACAGTTTTAGTGACTCCTTAAATATTAATTAAAGCCTTATTTTATTTGTTACCATCCCAATTTTATAACTGTTCACAAAAAATAAAAAAATAGTTAAACATATAAAGTGAAATAAAATTATTTAAAATTAAATCACCTAAATTTGTATAACAAAATTCTAGAAAACGGTTTAATTTTAACGATATTAAAATATAGTTTACATTTTATTTCTAGAAGAAATTGCAATAAAGAAATTTATTAATAACATTTAAATCAAATTCCATGTAAAACATTATTATATGTCCTACTTTTCTTTCTCTAAAGAAATAATCAACGTCAAATTTGTTTTTAAATATAATAAATCTAAATCTTATAACAATCTTTTTAAAAAAAAAAAAACTAAATTAAAGACTACAAATCCCAAGCTAGTAACACATTTATTTGCAGAAATTCGTTAAAAATTTTAAGTCTATTGTTTTAAATCGTTCTTGTATTAAAAGAAAATTAATTTTGTAAACACAGTTTAGTAGAAAAACTAAATTAAAAAAGGCACAAACATTTTAGAATTAATGTTTTACAATTAATAGTAAAATATAAAAAATATTTTGGTATTAGTAAAAATATCACTAAAAATTGTTATTTTCTAATGTTTAATCACAAACACAAAGAAATAGTGAGAGGAATTATTGTGCAATTAACATTGTTAAATCAGTAAACATATTCATTACAAGCTAACTTCACAAACATTTAGTTTTTAAATGTTCAAATATTAATATCATATTTTCAATCACCTATAGTTTAGAATAAGTCTTGTTCTAAATGAACAAAAAAACTTTTTAAATGTTACCAAATAGTTCCAGCTAGGTTTCATGGAGAAAAATTTGTTTAAAATATGAAATAATTAATTATATATTAAAGAATGATAATAGGAAATTACTATAGTTATAACAATTTAAACTATGATCTTTAAGAGGATTACTTAAAAAAAAATTATTCTCCATTACCTTCACAAGCAATGTTGAAACGTAGTCATTTGGATTTTACACGATCTGATGACGAAAATAAGAACCAACTATAAAATGTACAAAGGTATAAACCTTCATTAAAAAAGATCTGGTTAAATTAAATGAGCTGAAATGTACTCATATTGAAATTCCTTGAGCTTTGCAGGTTCTTTAAAATATAAACCTTGCCTAAAAAAATCTTGAATATAAAATGGGTAATTAAATTACACCTATTCTATTCTGTTATCTGAATTGGGTGTATTCATCTATATTTTTGTTCTGGTACAATTGTAAATTGTCAATTGCTCTAGAATGATAACATGTCCTTTTCTGCTACTGTTGAGAATATCTAGGTTATGGTTGACGTCTATGTGGGTTGTTCCTATTATATGAATGTTAAAAGACAAATTAGTGTCATATTTAATAAAGTGTATGTATTCTTTAAATCTTGGTGGAAAGCTGTGACCCGTTTTGCTTCACTCAAAATCTTCTAATTCACAAACATGGAAGTAGCCGACTAGCCAAATAACGAATCCATACAACCGACTTAGACAATAGACAAAGGTAGTCTAATGTGATTGAAAAAGCTTTTTTTTTGTCTTTTTGATATATGTGTTGATTTGTAGGTGATGCTTTTCTTGTTGAATATCTATTTATACAAATTACCACGCTTGTGTTATATGTAATTTCCTTGATTATTTTCATTTGTATTTCATAGTAAAAAAAATTTACATTGGTTAAAAATTAACAAACAAAAAAATCAAACCAAATAACACTGCTTTTTACCTTGATTATGTAAAAATCAGTTTATTGTTTTTAAAAGCATAGTACTTTAGTACTACAAAAATACAGGTCTACTCCTTCTACACAACTCAAAACGTGTAAAATGGGTAAAAAAACACGCCAAACTTAATGTGCAAAATAAGAGTTCCAAGCCAAGGTTTTTAAGACGGGTTGCGAATGGGCTCTAGAAACTTACCTTTGGTCTCTCTCTGAGGCAGCAGGCAACTTTGGTTATTTTACAATAAGATCTGTACAAGGCAATAACATAAAACATTGAGCATTTTCAAATTTAATCAACAGTTATAAATTCTGAATATAAACAATGAAGTTAAAAAGTAAGACTCATATTTTTGTTTACAAATTTGTATTTAAAATTAATTATGGAATTTGTTATGTACATAAAAATGGGAAAAAATAATTAGTTTACTTTCACCAGTGATAGCTTTCAAAAATATTTTATTTAAAGCGAAAAAATTAATTTAATTTTTTCAAAATGTCAATGACACCTGGTATATAGTTATAGTTGGTGTAACAATCATTTGATAAATGGATACTATAAGTGTATATTATAAATGTTTATAAAACTAGTTGTTCATAAAAACAGGACATTAGAGACATGTCATAAGTTTAATAAACTTTTTACCTAAAAATTCAGTTTACTTTTGAAGCTTAGTTTCCCGACATTTTCCTAGTTTTTGTGAAAATTTCTGGACAGTAGATTCAAAGTTCTTTATTCAAAACTTTATTTCAGTCTTAATGAGAAATGTTTAGGTTGTACAAAACTTCAGTTAAAATTGTTTTAAAATAAAAATATGAATTAATATTACAACAGAAATAAATTTAACAGTGCTGTATTTGGGAAATTAATGTTAGATGGATTAAACAGTATATTCTTAGTACATCACTTACAACTAATGTTTAGCTTTGATAGACAGAGTTTTAGCTTTCATGTTTACTGTTTTTCCTTATAAAATTAAGTATACAAATATTTATTCTTAATTTTTCTGCTACCATTTATTCTTAAAACACAGTCATACCATTTCAGTATCTGGATTGTGATGCATTACAAAAGATTTACAGATCTGCATAGACCTCATAGAATTCTTTACTTTATTCTATTTATTCTACATGTTCTATTTGTATAAGGTCAATTAAAAATTTTCCTGAAACGACATTTCTCTTAAAAAGTAACTGACAGGATATCAATGGTCGATCACATTTGTCTTATTTTTGCTACTTGATTCTTTTGGAAATAAATTATTTGTAAAGTGTTATTATAAAGTACTCAGTTATCACTGAAAAAAACTATGCTGTTTGTCAAAACACGTATGAACTCTAATGAAGTAGTTATGAGTACAGAGTTTATTTGTTTTCATATAAGTTATAAGAGGACTATAAATTTTCAAATGCAGGTTTCATAAAAGACATTAAAAACCCTTTTTAAAATTGAAAAAAAAAATTATTTAGTATTTTATAAAGCAAAAACACTCTTACTATGACATAAACATTCAATTGTATACTTATATCAATTTTGAAATACTGCAGAGATACATATTAGATGGTACTAACTCTACAAAAATGTAAACTTAGGTAGTTGTAGAGCATTGAATGAAAATAATAAATTGAACTCACAACTTTTATTTTGAAAATAAGATTTTATTTCAGTACACAAACATTAAGTTGTGAATTATTTAAAAATATTCAGCAAACAATAGTTTAATAATTGTTCCTAACTGCCAAATAAAATATAAAATCCTAATTTGGTAAAAAGTATAGTGTATGTTATATTAAGGTGTAATAGGATCTAATAAGTAATGATTATTTGGGATGTCATTATTTAAATGTCTGCTATTTATTTAATCACTGAACAAAATATATAAAGTTGACCTATTTTAGTGCTACCTATAATATATTTAATATACATACATATATATATATATATATATATATATATATATATATATATATATATATGTATATATATATATATATATATATATATATATATATATATATGTATATATATATATATATATATATATATATATATATATATATATATATATATATATATATATATATAGATAGATAGATAGATATTTTACGTTGACTATTATTTTTCCGTTGCACTGACTTTATGAAGTTGATATATTACTATTGTAAATACTTTTATCCACCACTAAGTGCAATAATATTACCTTGTGTGATGAGTGTGTCAAATCACTGATTATTTTTGTGGTGTAGATGTTCGGTCCGTGATGTTGGTATTTGTTGACGTTACACGCATTTTCTCTTGATTTGCGTATATAATGTTTTTATATAGTATGTCTCCTGTATATGTGGTCTGTAGGTTCATTAAATTATTGTGTGTGTTTTTATAAATGTGTTATTTTTCTAGTGAGTTTAATTTTATTGGGTTATTATTTATTTCAAGTAGGGTTAGGTTATTTTCGTAGTTTTTTATTTCATGTTTATGTGATATTAGGTGTGCTGCAACATTTGATACTTTTGTAATTTTATTTTTATAAGAAATACATAACCTATCAGGAATTTACAAAATTACACGTAACAACTATAACGCATTTTACATAGGGAAAACAACCAGATCATTTAAAATAAGATTTGAAGAGCATTACAGAGCATTCAAAAACAAAAATTCAAAAGTATCAAATGTTGCAGCACACCTAATATCACATAAACATGAAATAACAAATTACGAAAATAACCTAACCATACTTGAAATAAATAATAACCCAATAGAACTAAACTCACTAGAAAAATACCACATTTATAAAAACATACACAACAATTTAATGAATCTACAAACAACATATACAGAAGACATATTATTCAAAAACATTATACACGAGGCTATAGAGGAAACGTGTATGACGGCAATAAGTACCAACACCACGGACCGAACATCCACACCAGAAAAATTGAGAAAAAGTAATCAGTGATTTGACAATGGTCAAGTGACCGAAAGGCGCCTCATCACACAAGGCACTTAATGGTGGAAAAATTACTTACAATAGTAATATATTAACTTCATATATATATATATATATATATATATATATATATATATATATATATATACACACATTATTTTAGCTGTAAGATCATAAACAAAACAAAAGAAATTTGAAACAAACACAATATTGTTAAAGAAACCCATGCAAAATGGATACAAATGTTATTAATTATTATTAACACTTCAAAAAAGCATTTACTATTGCTGGTTCAACTTTAACCTATATTAATATTAAAACAAAGACAGCGAGTTAATACACATTAAATTGAGTTACTGATAAAGTATGGCACAGGATAAGTTGAGATTTTACGACTGGCTTACTTTAGGATATACTAAATTAAGTAAACATCATACGCTGAAAATATATAAACTATTAGGTACCAGACCAAGTAAACACTGCAGCCGAAGATTGGAGCAAAAATTACGAAATATTATACATTTAACTTCTTAAAAATTATAAGTTCATTTATTTATTGCTTACTTCATTTTCATTTCCAATTTAACAAAAGTTAGGTTAAAACTATCAAATATATCAAACCAATACACAAATTAATCGAATAATATTAAATAATTCAAATTATTAATTCTTATTTATAAGTAAGGGATTATTGATATTTTAAAAGTAATATATTTTAAATAATGTAGATGTAATTTGATTAAAGAAGTTGGTGGGACATTTTTTTTCTCTAAGGATCTATTTTATTTAAATAACTAGCAATAAAGGAAGTGTACTCAATATAAATTATAGTATATTTACTATAGACAATAAAACAAAAATATTCTGGACTAAATTTGAAAATGCTTCTTTTTAAGATATGAAAGTATATACATTTATATAATGTGATGTTAACATTGAATTTTGTTTGTTTATGCTAAAGTTTTTATAATTTATAATTTTGAGTTTCATGTTTTTGCGTTATTTATCCTACCTGTACTTGGTCCTTTTTCCTCCTGAATGACACAAATTGTTAAAAGCATGCAAGGTAATTGACACAAGCAAGAGTTAAAAACATAACTAAGCACGATTAGACAAACATTGGTTAGATAAACATGAGCATATACATGCTGACAAGATATATACACATGCTGACAAAATGTATACAAAGAGAAAATGTTTAAAAAATTCTTTAAAGTGTATCAGTGTTTAAAAAAATATAAGTAGTCTTAAAATATTTAGAAAATTAGAATTGATTAAAAATAGAAAATTTAAAATTGATGTCAATCAAAGTTGAATATTCAAATTTCAATTGTCATAGGAATAATCCCAGAAATAAATGAAAAATAAACTACAACCTCTGTATGATAGTTAACTTTGTTTTATAAATAAATTTGAAAAATGTGCAATACAAAAAATGGGAAATAGAACTTATCTCAAATAAAAAAATGAGATTTGTACAAAACAACAATATTTTGCATTATATCTGAATTTTAATAAATAAGGTTTTAAGAGATATGTTGAATTGATAATGGCAGTTTCACTAAATGTAAAATTATTTAGGTTACTTTTTTAACATATTTAACTGATATTTAGCTAATTTAATATTACAATTTTTTTATTTTAAAAAATATTAATGAACTTATTACAATACAGTTTAAGAGCTGCAACATTAAACCAACTAGAAAAAATGTAGAAAAAAAATTACTACCTGAAAAAAAATTACTACCTTTCTATTATGGAAAATAGAAATTCCTATTCTAATTTTCTAAATGAAAATACTTAACAAAATTTCCCTTAAAAGAACAGATTTTATTGAAGATAAGCTTTACTGTGCAGAGCACAAAAGTGCAATAAAAACTATTAAAACTTTAAACTTGAGAAGAAGGAAGACGGCTTGGTTATCTTAACTGCACATTAAAATAGTTGTTTTAAACTCATTTTAATTAATTTGTTTAACATAAAATAACACTGAAAGTATTAAGTGATTTTTTTAAACATTATTTACATAAATTCAACAAAATAAGAAAAAAAAAACAAAGTGATTCATGAAAAAACGACAATACTTTGGAAGCTCATCGTGTATGTACAAATTAAAAAAAAGTTAATATAAATTCATGGAAAGGTTTATATATATATATATATATATATATATATATATATATATATATATATATATATATAGATTTTTTGGACTAGGAGACTGACAGACTTACCTTGGTAAGAGTCCACTCTGTAGTCTTGAAATAGAAACACATAAAAGCACTTAAACAATGATATATTTCAACCACACAGTGGTCTTTGTCAATCGAAGAGAAAACACAAAAACAGGTTTTTGTGTTTTCTCTTCGATTGACAAAGACCACTGTGTGGTTGAAATATATCATTGTTTAAGTGCTTTTATGTGTTTCTATTTCAAGACTACAGAGTGGACTCTTACCAAGGTAAGTCTGTCAGTCTCCTAGTCCAAAAAATCTAAATAATCTTTACCAACCAAAACTAACCTAAATATATATATATATATATATATATATATATATGTGTGTGTGTGTGTGTGTGTGTGTGTGTGTGTGTGTGTGTGTGTGTGTGTGTGTGTGTGTGTGGGTGGGTGTGTGTGTTTACATACATTAAATTTTAATTTTTACGAATATTAAAATATGGTTTAAGTACTATACCAATCATCAAACTAAAAAAATAAAAAGATATTTCCTTGAAAAATTAATTTAAAACTAACATAATTTTTGCTTTTCAATTAAAAAATGCCACTAAATATAACATTAAAAAAGACTATATGAGTCATTTGTACAAAACAAATAAAAAATGATAATATGTCAAAATGACAGCTGTACATGAACTAAGTGAATTAATAAATACGACACATTTTGTTAGTTGATATTAAGAAGAAAAACAATAAGGATTATGCTTATTATTTGTATACCACAGACGCATACAATTTTCATCAGGCATTAATGGAAGAAATATAATATTAGATGAATTAGGTTTCTTCAAACAAGATGCACAACAATTAGTAGTGTAGGGTACTTGAGAATTGGAAGGTGTGTTTTTGAAAGTTTCTTTTTGTATCAAACTTATCTGAAAAACAAAAAAAAGCTAGACACTGGAATTATTTATATAATAAAACTGTATTTTTACTTAGACATTTTTTATGACTTCAGTATCGTAAAAAACCAACATTTTAACCATACTGTTTTTTTTTTTGTTTGTTTAATTTGAAGCAGTTAGATTAGAAGTGCAAAAGTTTAAACGGTTTAATTAGGGATGGGCCAATTCCGATTCTCGATTCCAGGAATCGTCGATTTTAATGATATCAAATAACTGCTCATACTCAATTCTATATTTATTAAAGTGCTGATCTCGATTTTTGTGTTTTATTCTTGAATTTTGTACACCATTATGTTCGGTGAATCTTATTAATTACTTAAACAATAGTTTATGACTATCCGAACTTTAAATTTAGTAAATTTGTTAAAACTTACTGAGACAGAACATTTTTGATCGCTATGTGCCGATCTTCATCAGTGTCTTCTGCTTGGAGATGTTGGGTAAAATCGTCACCGCTTGGCCAAACATCTCCAAGCAGAAGACACTGATGAAGATCGGCACATAGCGATTGAAAACGTTCTGTTTCAGTAAGTTTTAACAAATTTACTAAATCTAAAGTTCGGATAGTCATAAACTTTTGTGTTTTAGCAGTTAAAATACATGTGCTGTGTAATTTAATGGAAAAATAATAAATTATCAACTATGCCTTATTTATGTATTAGTTACATTGAATCAAATTAAGTATTGAAGTAGATACATAAAATATTATTATTATTTGGCGCAACAAAAAAGACAATCGGAAACATTTCTGGTTCGTTTGTTTGTCCCCGCTCAACTCTCTCTGCCATCTGACTTTCACTCATGTGGGCTTGATTGACTCTTACTCTCCCCACATCTCTGGCAACCACTACTCCACCACCAGTTCATAGATGTCAAAACAAAACAAATAAAATTTAGTTCCAATTTCTCCAGTTGTTCGAGTCAGCGCTCGAAGTTTTGAACGTGTTACCGCGGCATATATTCAAACGCTCAGCATGCCTGTACAGTGATGGTCACGTGATGTCTGATCTGCCAATCGATGTACGGATTTGAGTATTGATTTTCTGTGGCTCTCCGCCCCCACTCCCTTAGCTAGCATTTCCGTAAGTTAGTCGCCCGTTGTCTCTGAACCTTCGTACGGTTAACAAGCCTTAGTAAAGTACCTCGTTGCGTAAAGTTGCACCACATGTGCAAAGTGCCGTTTTTGACCGTGAAAACCTCGTACAAGTGTTAAAACTGTTCGTCTTAATGTGTGTTCGTGTGAACGCGTTATTATATACGTTATTTGCGGATTATTGACTTTAATTTACAATCGCCGTTTTGTAAGATCCTTTGTGCCGTTACGCGCCATAGTTATAAATGACTTTAGGATTTTAAATGCAGCTTATTGACTTCTCGTTTAAGTTCTAGTTTGACCTCGCCTGGCTAGGATTCCTACAAACTGGGTACCCAGGACTTCTACAGCTACGAGATCTACGACCACTTCAATTTTGCCCTTTCTTGCTTCACGAGGGTAAGTGCTGCATAAGCTTAAGTACTTATAATTCATTTATGTGTAAATTCAGTGCGAATTATTCTGTTATTAAATGTGCTTGTACGGAACCAATTATGGCGTTCAAACTTTCGTAATTGCGTGCTCAGTGATTGAAGTAAGGCACATTTGCCGCAGCTTATTATTGTTATTGAACATCTCTCTTGTATTATTTCGGATCTTTCTCGAACCTCGCTTTCTTCTCATTTTAGCTAAGCGCCAGTCGCTTCATTTGGTCCTCTTCGAGCCGGATAGATTAAATTCAAATTCATTTGATTTATATGATTCATGCAATCTTACCAAGTGTTGCGCAACCTTTGATTTCTGATTTCCTTTGTGCGAGTTACACGCGCGGGAAGTTAGTCATACGTGACGTCATAGGTATACGTCACTTGATTTTGATTTGCTTTGTGATGAGGAAATATTTTACGTTTATTAAACTATACAGTCCACTTACCGCTATTTAAAAAAAAAATTTGTGAAATTAATTTGTGTTGCGTTTTATTTGTGAACTTTATTAAATTATTTATGATGGCAATTAATACTGAATATTACCTCGCTAAATTAAAAAATGTATTAAATGATTTGGAACAAGTACAAACCCTTCTTGACGATAAAGAGCATCGCTCGAGAAATAAGACGCATTCAGGCCAATTTCGTGGATACTTATGAGATATTAGAACAAACGTTCGCCACCCAGGTGGCAAGTTTAGCTGAAAGTGCGTTTAATATCAAAAGACAATTTCAGGACGTGTATTTGCCCATGTTAGCAAAATACCCTAACCTTATCAAGGCAGAGGTGACATCAACCTCGCCCGTCAAATCAGCTGTAGGTTCACCTAACCTCCCTAGTCTTGCGTTGCCTATTTTTTCAGGAAACAACAGTGACTGGACGGACTTTATAACAATGTACGATTCAATAGTCCATTGCAACGACAGTCTTAGTAATATACAGAAATTCCAATATCTGAAATCTGTACTTAAAGGCGACGCTTTAGCAATTGTCACAGGCTTGATAATATCTGAACAAAATTACAGCATTGCATATCGAGCTTTGCGCAATCGGTACGCTAACCCACGCCGTTTGGCTGACCACTATTTTAAAATTATTCAAGACTTTAAACAAATTAAGAATGCTTCGCAAACTGAACTGAACCGCTTCTTGACCGCGCATTCAAACGCTGTGTGTGCGTTGAAGGTTATTCAGCTAGATGATTTGGCTGATTTCTTGCTTTTTCAGATGTCCATTAATAACTTGGACCCCCAGACTAGATTAAATTTTGAAACGAGGCTAGGCACAAATCGTATGCCTACGTACAAACTGTTGAATGATTTTATAACGGAACAGGCCAGGGCTCTAGAGTTGTTGGATCAACCGCCTGCCGCAGCTTCTACGAACGCGAGAGCTGCTCAACAACCCCGCATACTGGTGTCGTCAGTGAATGAGTCTGATTCGCAAGGGGCCCGTGATTTAAATTTTGACCGACTGGAACCTAACCTTAACACGGCACATAGTACAATTGTCCAGCCTTCGGTTTCGCCCGACAATTCTATTACACCTAAGGCTACGCAATATGTATACGAGCCTAGACGTGCTGCGTCAGGCCCTACACGGCCATTCAACGGGCCGCGCCCCGTAAATATACCTCCTGTTATGAACACTCCTAGGATGTCAGTATTCCGTCACCGATTACCACCGCTTCACATGAATCAATCCCATGTTTCTACGACACACGCAGGCATGTGTTATTATTGCGGAGAAGGACATCGCATCATTGACTGTCAATCCTTTCTCGAACTGCCTTCTGCGGCACGCCAGGGTGCCATCATGAAACTACAACGGTGCTTCAATTGTCTTGGCTCACATTTCCAAGCTAAATGTAAGTCCAGCCAACGCTGCAAGCAGTGCAACGAGGCACACCATACTTTGTTACATAACAACCCGCCGTCACAACAGTGACTAGTCACACCGCGACACCCGAGGCCAGCAACTAGACGCGCAACCGATACTCAAGCTCAACCTCGTTCGCTGTCATGTAATATTCAGGAATCTCTCGCCCTGTTAGGCACAAATCGTCATCCAAGACCATTACGGTCAACCTCGTTCCTTTAGAGCTATTATTGACCCCGGCAGTCAGATATCTGCCATTACTAAGAAAGCAAGCGTCCTGTTGAGCCTACCTACTCGGAGTTCAAATATGTCTTTGATTGGTGTCGCCGCCAAGACCACACGTATCCACGAGTACGTTACGTTGATTTTATTCTCGAGGCATGACCCTGGTGTAATGCTAACTACTGAAACCGCCGTGCTTAACCACATTACTGACCCGCTGCCGGCTACTAGGTTAGCCTCTCAAATAAGTGCTCAATACCAGCATCTACCTTTAGCTGACCCTCATTTCGACTCGCCTGCCGGTGTTGACATTATACTAGGGGCAGATGTTTTCACCCAAATACTCACTAATGGGCCTTGCACTATCATTCATGGCCAGCCCTCCGCGCTTAACACTCGTTTAGGTTGGGTCATTATGGGATCCATACCGTATAGTATGCCCCATCAACCTAGAGTGTTCATTACCTCGCTACAGTCTATTGATGACAATATTCGACGGTTTTGGGAAGTCGAAGAAGTGACTGAGGCTAAATCTTTGAGCCCTGACGAACAGCTTTGTGAAAGCCTGTTTACTACAACTACTGAACGCGATGAAGTCGGGAGATATGTTGTCGCCCTCCCCTTCAAACCTGACGCTGTAACACTTAAGTCAAACCGCAACGTTGTCCTCGCTAGTTATCATGCTTTAGAACGACGTTTAAGTCGTCAGCCGGAGGTAGCTCGGCAATATCATCAATTCATGACAGAATATATGACTCTGGGTCATATGTACCCCGCGCTTAATACTTCTAACTATTTGATCCCGCATCATTGTGTTTTTAAGACCACCAGTTCTACTACTAAGTTACGAGTAGTATTCAACGCATCCTCGCCTGATTGTAACGCGAATTCTTTAAATCAGCAATTGCTTTCCGGTCCTAAACTTCAGAAGGACCTGTCTAACGTCATCATTTCCTTTCGCCTGTATGTTCACGCGTTTATGTGCTGATCTTAAAATGATGTACCGACAAATTGCCGTGCGCCCAGCTGATCGCTGTCACCAGCACATACTATACCGACCGACGCCTCAATCTCCGCTTGTGGAATACGAGTTAGCTATTGTCACGTACGGACTAACCCCGTCTGCGTATTTAGCGTTGCGGACGCTTGAACAGCTCGTAAAGGACGAAGGTAGCCGATACCCTGCCGCGTCGCAAGCAATACTTCAGCAGACTTATGTTGATGATGTTGTCACTGGCGCCGATACACCCGAAGATGCCAAGGAATTGATACAGCAGCTCATTAACATTTTCGCACTCGCCGGCCTGGAACTCAGGAAATGGTCATCAAGTGATCCTGCACTATTGTCAACACTACCTTCCACTCATCTGGAGAACCCGCTACTGTTCCAGGACGATTCTACCGCCATCAAAATACTGGGACTGCAATGGAATCCTACCTCGGACTCGTTCTCCTACCAGAGTCAGAATTTCGTTTCGGTGCCTACGAAACGCACCATACTATCTTATGTCGCTCGGACTTTCGACCCGCTTGGCTTCTTAACGCCTATTACTTTCTGGATCAAATGCTTTCTCAAACGTTTGTGGCTCGAAAGGTTATCATGGGATGAACCTTTGCCAACCGCGCTTCTAAATCAATGGGACAGCTTCATTGTTCAATTCGCCAGTTTGTCTTCTATCCAAATACCTCGACACGTTGGCACACGAGCTGCCAAGCATCACCTGTTAGGGTTTTGCGATGCTTCCGAAGCTGGATACGCAGCAGCTATATATTTGAGAACCGAATGGAATGGAGTCGTTACCGTTAGCATTCTGAAGGCTAAGAGCAGGGTAGCTCCAGTTAAACCGATCACCATACCTCGCATGGAGCTTTGTGGCGCAGTCTTGCTGGCCAAACTCTACAAGTCCGTTCAGCCCGTTTTGAATTTTGTGTCTGACGCCGAGACGTTTTTCTTCACCGATTCTGAAATTGTGTTGTATTGGATCAACACCCCGCCTTATTTATTGAAGACTTTTGCTGCCAACCGCGTCACTGAAATCGTTTCAAATACCTCCATGGACCGTTGGTTCCATGTCTCGACTGCTGATAACCCCGCGGACGTTGCTTCCCGTGGGTGTCTACCTAACCAGCTTGCTGAACATCCGCTGTGGTGGCACGGCCCACCATGGGCGCTACAATGTCCTACTGCGTGGCATTTGTCTAAGCCGACCGGCCTTAACCCGGACCAGACCGAACATAAATCTGAACCTAGACTGCTATGTACGGCCGTTCAAGAGCCTAATCGACTATTGACAACTATAGAACGACATTCGAACTTAATTACTCTTCACCATGTTTTCGCTTACGTCCTGCGGTTTGTGAATAATTGCCGTCGTAAAGGCCAGACTACTAACCACGGTCATAACACCCGCTACAAGGCCAAAGTCGCCTTGAGTAAAACTTCATTTACTACGCCTTCGGTGCAGGAGTTAAGTAACGCCAGAGATCTCTGCGTCAAGCTCATACAAGAGCTGGCCTTCAGCGCAACATTGCAACGGCTCCGTCGTGGCGCTCAAATCATCGATCCGCTCCGCAGCCTAACGCCATTTGTCGACGCCCAGGGCTTACTCAGGGTGGGCGGAAGACTTAATCATTCTGAGATGTCGTATGAATCTAAGCACCCCCTTCTGCTTCCTAAACATCATCAGTACGTCAACTTGATCTGCGATCATTACCACAAGTTAGCCTTACATGCCGGACCGCGCACCACTCAAGCGCTGATTAACGGCGAATTTTGGATTATTGCGTTACGCTCCTTACTTCGACAACGCATTCATGCGTGCATGCGGTGTTTCCGTCTGCAATCTAAGCCTCGTCCACCTATGATGGCTGCTTTACCATCATCTAGAGTCACTCCATCGCCGCCTTTCTGCAGGGTGGGAATTGATTTCGCTGGACCCTTTGACACAAAGGCAAATCATTTGCGTACCTCGAAGCTTTTAAAATCTTATCTTTGTCTATTTGTCTGCATGGCTACTAAGGCTGTGCACTTGGAGATGGTATCCGACCTATCCACCGATGCCTTTCTCGCAGCTTTACACCGTTTCACGTCAAGACGAGGGCTACCCTCTGATATTTATTCTGACAACGGCACGAATTTTGTTGGAGCCGCGAACCGCCTGAGTGAGGTCTATCAACTGCTTGACCACTCGAAATCGCTTATCAAGCGCAAACTCGCCGACCAACGCATTGAATGGCACTTCAACCCTCCAGCCGCACCACATTTCGGCGGACTCTGGGAGGCTGCCGTCAAATCCGCTAAAGGACTTATGCACCGCACGATTGGTAATACGGTATTAAACCCTGAGGAATTGTCTACGTTGTTTACCCGGATAGAGGCTATTCTTAACAGTCGCCCTATTTTCGAGGTTTCGCCTGACCCCAGCGAAGGATCGTCTTTCCTCACTCCCGGACATTTTCTTATTGGACGTCCGCTCCTTGCACTTCCGGAGAGATGTTACCCCGAACCGCCTCTTAAATCTCGTTGGTCCATGATTCAGCAAATGACCAACCGTTTCTGGAAGACTTGGTCTACTCAGTACCTGCATTCGCAGATTCAACGCCGCAAGTGGCACAAGAACTCCTCACCGCTTCAGGAGGATCAACTCGTCTTCATCACTGGAGAGCATCCGAGCCCCCTTCATTGGCCTATGGGTCGGATCATACATCTACATCCTGGACACGACCAAGTATCCCGTGTAGCTACTGTCAAAACCTCGCACGGCCAGCTGAAGCGACCTGTCCACAAGCTTGTTGGTTTTCCGCTGCAGCATTGAGTTTCACCTTTGGTTTCTTCGGCACTCTTGCCCCTTCCTTTTGTTTCTCTTGTTTTCCTTCGTTTCCCCCTGCTATTTTCTTCGGCACCCTCGGTTTCCGGTGCTTAATTAGTTCTTCGCCCTCTACCCACCTGGCGGATTAAAAACATTCGTTTTGGTGGGCGGTATGTTCGAGTCAGCGCTCGAAGTTTTGAACGTGTTATCGCGGCATATATTCAAACGCTCAGCATGCCTGTACAGTGATGGTCACGTGATGTCTGATCTGCCAATCGATGTACGGATTTGAGTATTGATTTTCTGTGGCTCTCCGCCCCCACTCCCTTAGCTAGCATTTCCGTAAGTTAGTCGCCCGTTGTCTCTGAACCTTCGTACGGTTAACAAGCCTTAGTAAAGTACCTCGTTGCGTAAAGTTGCACCACATGTGCAAAGTGCCGTTTTTGACCGTGAAAACCTCGTACAAGTGTTAAAACTGTTCGTCTTAATGTGTGTTCGTGTGAACGCGTTATTATATACGTTATTTGCGGATTATTGACTTTAATTTACAATCGCCGTTTTGTAAGATCCTTTGTGCCGTTACGCGCCATAGTTATAAATGACTTTAGGATTTTAAATGCAGCTTATTGACTTCTCGTTTAAGTTCTAGTTTGACCTCGCCTGGCTAGGATTCCTACAAACTGGGTACCCAGGACTTCTACAGCTACGAGATCTACGACCACTTCAATTTTGCCCTTTCTTGCTTCACGAGGGTAAGTGCTGCATAAGCTTAAGTACTTATAATTCATTTATGTGTAAATTCAGTGCGAATTATTCTGTTATTAAATGTGCTTGTACGGAACCAATTATGGCGTTCAAACTTTCGTAATTGCGTGCTCAGTGATTGAAGTAAGGCACATTTGCCGCAGCTTATTATTGTTATTGAACATCTCTCTTGTATTATTTCGGATCTTTCTCGAACCTCGCTTTCTTCTCATTTTAGCTAAGCGCCAGTCGCTTCACCAGTTATACAGGGTGCGGCAGCATAACTTCCTTTTTTGAAAACTCAATAAAAACTATTGTATGCAGCTGAAAATATTTATTTATTTTTTATAATGTAGGTACATGTCTAAAGTTTTTATTTACATTGTTTTGAAGATCAAATCTGTTAGGTGACGTCCCTTATTCTCCATTACATTGCGTAAACCGATTTCTGGCGTTTGTCATGACTCTTGTTAGCGTAGCAGGTGTTATGTTGGCAATTTCTTCTTGGATGTTGGTCTTCAAATCTTGTAGGGTTCTTGGATGGTTCACATAAACACGGGATTTCAAAAAACCCCATAGAAAAAAATCACAAGGGGACAGATCGGGAGAGCGTGCCGGCCATTCCAAATCGCCTCTAATTGAGATAAGGCGCTCTGGAAAGTGTTCCCTTAAAACAGCCATCGATGCTCTTGAAGTGTGTGCTGTTGCACCGTCTTGTTGGAACCAAGTGTCCCCCAAATCCAACTCTTCTAGCAGTGAGAAAAAGAAATTCTGTTGCATGTTTACATACCGGTCCGAATTCACTGTCACTGTAACCTCATTTTCCTCAAAAAACCAGGGACCAATAATTCCAACTGAAGAAATTGCACATCACACTGTGACTTTGGGTGAATGCAAAGGCCTTTGATGCAATTCTCGAGGGTTGTTGTCAGCCCAGTAGCGCATGTTTTGTTTGTTAACCGACCCACACAAATGAAAATGGGCTTCATCGCTTAAAAAAACAATAGCACCCTCGGGAACGACATCAAGAAGAAGCTCACATGCGTTCATCCGAGAACTGAAGTCACGTTCTGAAAGTTCCTGCACTATCGCCATCTTATAGGGATGAAAATGAAGATCGCCACAAAGAATTCTTCTCACAGAACGATCGGATAGTCCAAGGGCCGATGCGTGTTTGTGCTCAGAACGCCATGGTGATCGCAACATTGACGCTCTCACTACTTCAATGTTCTCAGGTGATCTAACGGGCCGAGGGACTCCAGTTCTTCGTTTTGTCGCACTTGCAGTTTGTCTGAATGTAGTGACCCATGTAACAATTGATTTGCGGTCTGGGACGGGAGCCAACGGGGCTAAACTAAAGCGATTACGAAATGCACGCTGTGTTGCAATAACCGAACATCCGCTTGAAAAGTAAGCCTCAACGCCAAAGGCACGCTCCTCACTATTCGAACGAATGATGGCAACTAAAACGTGTCGAAACAAAACTTTACTGTACCCCCCTCGTGAACGAGACCACTAGCGCTTCGCTATGACATCAACTAACTGAATGGCGAGCATTTAAAAAAAGGAAGTTATGCTGCCGCACCCTGTACAAACTAAAATGCCTATTATTGTAATTGTGAACTGAAGCTCACATTTGTAATTTTAAAGGCTTTACCATTTGACCAAGATGTTAATTAAATTCATTATTAGAGAATATCATGTAGGGCTATATAACTTAAAAGAATCGAGAATCGGAGAAACATTTTAGAATCGAGGTCGGAATCAAAAATGTTTGATATCGGCCCATCACTAGTTTTAATAAAGAAAACTTAAACAAAATATGAAGTTTAAGAGAAACAATACACTATAAGACAAACACTAAGGAAACAGATTCAGAAAGTTCTTTATTGGAGATCGGGCCCCTACATTCAAAATAAAATAATTGGGTTTATCACAAAACTCTAAAAAATCAATTATTAATTATTAATACACAGTTATAAAAATGTCAGAAGATTTTTAATCTTTCAATTGATTATACTAATGTGGTAAAAAACAGTTTTAATCAAACACTATCACTGTCAAGCTACCTTAAACTCATTACAACAGTATTGACTTGACCCTTTGATTAACATGTGCTTGCCTTGATATATATGGCCACTGGGAGTAACATATTCTGAAAATGTTTTACACTTTTCTTTTTTCTAATATTTTTCTCTAATTTTTCTAATTATAGTGTTTTATTTTATTTACTTATTTTCTCATGTTAACGTAACTTTACCTTACGTGTACTGAGATTTTTTTGCTAAAAATTATCTTTTAATCCTTCTTTTTTAAAAAAATTACTTATTGTAAAATACCACACAAACTTTGAAATGATCTGTAAAAACATGGGAAAACCATAGACTTTGGACACAAAAGAATTTCTTCATTATTCAATCGCCTACTCATTGCAAAATACCGCATAAACCTCAAAACGATCTGTAAATACGTGGGAAATCCCATAGACTTTGGACACAAAAGAATGGTGA
Organism: Prosapia bicincta; assembly: GCA_036971475.1. Lineage (NCBI taxonomy): Eukaryota > Metazoa > Arthropoda > Insecta > Hemiptera > Cercopidae > Prosapia > Prosapia bicincta. The sequence continues at coordinate 212,879,464 of JBAIZL010000004.1, forward strand.
CAATGTAGTCTGTGTAGTATTTATTGTCAAGATAGTTGAAAATATTTAACTTAGAATAAAAAAATAGCCTAGAAATAAATGTATGGCAATGCTAATCTGAAAGAAATGGTAGAACGTACATATACGGGAATGCTCCAACTGGCCATAGCGCGATCTCACATACTGGTACGTGAATGATAATCAAAGAGTTAATCAAGGAATTGTTAAATGTCCACAAAACCATTACAGATAGAACACTATATTGGGCTATATTAATATATTTTATTCCAGGTTTATATGCATTTTGCATTAAGCCACCAATATTCAATTTAAAATTAGTATTCTTAAAATGAGACACACCTCTGAATTCGCTGTTCCTGATTTAAAATCAAAATAAACACTACTAGATATGCTATACACACACACACTCTCTCTCTCTCTCACACACACACACATACAAATACAAACACTGGCTCTCTTTCACATACATACACATACACACACAATAAAGTGTATAACAATATGACTTATACAGGGTGTCTAGTAAAATAGCTTGAAGAAATTCCCTGAGTTTTCCCTGACTTTTCCTCTTTTAGATGTCTATAGAAAGCCTAGTTTACATTGGGCCCATCCATTGATATCTGAAGGATCTTGGATAAATCCAGACTTTGAACACCTTTTAAGAACGAATTGAATAACTTTTGCTTTTGTGTCTGTAAGGAACACAGAACCAAAATATCGAGCTTTCACTTCATCCGTCTCTGCATCCCAATACCTAACACTCAAATCCATTTGGGCTCTTTGTAATATTTTGTTTAAACTTTCATCAAAGCCAATTACATAGTTAGAATTTGAATTTAATGATGTCAGTAACAGGTCTTTAATATAATTTGATAAACCGAATACAACACTATAGGAAATTTTATCTTTCCGCAATCTCATGTTCTGTGCAATGGTGCTATCAGGGAACATCCTTGGAAAGAGGCACACACTACCTTCTGCATTGCCTAAAGAAGTGTTGCATTACTAAATTCAAGCCCCATATAATCTCTGCTTCGGTCACTTCATCTTTCAGTTTATATTTATCCTAAGGAAGGAGGGGAGGTAATGACGACATCTGCATGACGCGATTGCCCGCTACGGCAATGAAAACCGGAACCTTCCATGTTGAAATGAACAGTGTAAAAATAATCACCGTCAAATAAAACACATTCTATCACGAGTCTAGACAAATAGCTGGCTACGAATGTTTACACAGCGTACTGTGTGGTCAGAAACAGACTGAGTTATCTGTTATCCCCACCCGTCCATATGATAACAGAACCACTGCGCACCCCAAGGCCACGGTCCAGGTTAAAACTTTCCAGCTGTACCAACTCGACACATTTAATATTTATTGACATAAGTCCTGAAGTCATAGCAATGGGCTTATCAAATAAATAATGGGCATCTAAATAAAGAAGTGTTATTTCCTGACTGCCCTGCCCCTAAACCAGCCCGCTGGCTTACAATACCAAATATTCGAGAGCAATGGCCACTAGCTTTGTTTCTAATCAAAATAAATATTTTCCCGATTTTTTAAAATTTTCCCTGACTTTTCCAGGATATTAAAATTCCCTGACTTTTCCAGGTTTTCCCTGTCACTAGACACCCTGTTATACTTTTCTTCCTATTACATACACAATTGAACCTGGTTTTAGCATCATAAAATGAACCTTATACAAATGATTTCGTTATATCTGAGTCTTATAGGATGATGTTATAAATTGCTTATAATCCGTGCACATTTGAAAACTGATTTGAAAACCTATAAGAACATTAGATTCAATAAATTTCAAAAGAAACCAACTATACAGGCACGAAATGCACAAATTGGTATCAATTACATGATATTCACTTCAATTTCAGCAACAATGAGTCATGGTCGGCCTCTGGAGTGGCAGTAGCACAACAGTTCAAGTTCTTTTTACCACTAAGCAAAATCTCTTTCTTAGAGCTACTAGCATTTTATAAGTTCTCACAAAGGCTCATTTTATTCACTTAATCTTCATTTTCATAAATTTTTGCCACACATTGACAAAAATCATCACAAGTAAAACAAAAACATTACCATGCTATGTCAGTTACTTCACTTTTTTTCTATGCATTTATTATTATGCTCTAATTTAAAGTTATTATTTATTAGTTAGTTTTGTGCTAACAAAATTGTAAATCTAGATTTTTGTAATAGATTGTAACAGGAAAAAAATAATTTTCACTTTTATTAGATTTCCAAAAAAATTTCTTATTTCAATAATAATGTACTTATATTAAGACAAATGAGTTATGTAGACTATAAAGGAAATTAGAGACAATAGGAGAAAACACTTACAAATTAGAGAAAATATATACTTTAAGGGCTTGACACTGATTATGTTGAATCTCAACTGCAATTACCAGAACCAAGCAACAATAGTATAAAACAAATCTTATTATATGTAAATTTAAAAGTAGTGTTTAAAACTAAATTTATAAAAGGGGTCATTATTATGGGAATTTATATTATTTTAAATGTTTGGTAAAGAGTATGTTCCTTATAAGGCAAATTTAGCTATAAATGGTTCTTACTTTTGTTTAATAAACACTCAACAATTTGACACAAATACAACCTTTCCAAATACACTTCTAGTTTCCCAAATCCACTACACTTAACACGCCATTAGTTTAAAGGAAATATGTTAGAAAACAAACGGGATTACTTTTTGTTAATTACACAAAAACTCACAACTTACCTCGATAATGACAGGAGTTGCGAGTTTGTTATCCGTAACTCTTGTCACAACCGTCTCTGTAAGCAAGCTCTTCGTTATTGTTTCTGTCACTTTCCCAAGAGTTTTTGGTGCTTCTGGAAACTCGATCCCATTAGGTAATTTTGGATCTGGCTTCTTTATGGTTAGAGTGACCAGGGTTGTAGGTTCTGGTGCATCCCCGTCCGCGGAGAGGGGACGATCCTTGGCGGGAAGAAAACGGGCAGGGATCATGGCTTGAAACTCCTCATTTGTTACTGGTTTTGGCAGCTGTTGGACCTCTCTTATTGTTACTTTATTTTACAATGGAGATCAAAAAATTGTAATAAAAGCTAATCAAAATTCAAAGCTACTCATTACAAATTCTAAATGGAATAATTTACAAATATTTGTACACAAAAAAAATATATTCTTAACTATCAAGTATATAGTTTTTAAAATAATTTTAAGTTTTGCTCTAAGCAACTATAAGTGTAATTAAATTATTATAATACAATAAAAGCATTGTACCTAACAAAATAATAATAAAAATAAATCAACTAAATCAAAATAATTACACTTTTATTACATAAAAGGAGCCAATACTCACCTGAGTAGTCTCAGGTTCAGATGATATTGATGATGACTGTGTAAGCTTACGAGGAGCAGGTCTAGGTGGTGCCGGAGGAGAACCAGTACTAGAAGTTGAACTTCGGAAGCCAGGACGATTTGCCATATAGCTGTTTGCAGAATAAAGTCCAGTGTATGGTTTTGGTACACCAAACCCAGATAAACCAGATGTCTGTACTGGACTCGGCATTGGATTTGGACTACTTCCTTTAGGTACTAATACTTCTCGTTCGCATACTAATCTCATGTATCGCTCAAGGCTAGTCAACATGGAAACAGCTTGTTCATGGCGAGCACCTTCCATATCTACACCGTTTATCTTTAATACAAGAATAAATTTCGTTAGATACAACAAGACATTACATAATCATGTTTGTGTTTGTAAATCATGCAAAATAATTAATTTTTAGAACATATTTATTATTTTAAGTGTTTATGAAATAAGAAAAGGTTAAAATTACCAGGAAAAGTGTCAATTAAACTGACTAATTTCACGACATAATGAGAAGAAATCAAAATTATATAGGGATGGATATATATTAAAAACAATCCCATCTGTAAGCTACAGCTACAGCCAGACTCTGAATAGCCTGGCCAAAGGCCTATGGAAGGCTTATTATAAAAGCCTAGTTGAAACGTTTTAACATTTTGTTTTCTATGCAGGCAAAAATATTTGTATTTTTAAAAGAATAAATTGTAATTAAAAACCCATATTACATGTTATGATATATTACGTGGTATCTCATTATATATATATATATATATATATATATATATATATATATATATATATATATTTTTAGGTTAGGTTTGGTTGGTAAAGATTATTTAGATTTTTTGGACTAGGAGACTGACAGACTTACCTTGGTAAGAGTCCACACTGTAGTCTTGAAATAGAAACACATAAAAGCACTTAAACAATGATATATTTCAACCACACAGTGGTCTTTGTCAATCGAAGAGAAAACACAAAAAAAAGAAATATGAGAGAATGAAATAAAATAAATATAAGTTGTAATCACAGATTGTGTAGAGTAGAAATCAGATGACACCACCGATGCACAGATTAAAGATATATATTGTTTCCATGAGCATATGAGTGATTATAGTTTATATAAGTCTGTCAGGGGAAAAGAGATAAGGCTATTAGGAGAAAAAAAAAAAAAAAAAAAATGAATGGATTTATCTGATGTTGAGGTTAGGGGATTCTCTGGACTTGGTATACCACTGGTATGATAGTTCCAACCTTTTCAGTTCTGAGGGATTGCCTCTGTTGAAATATCAACACAGGAATTCATATCAAACCGACAAACCACCTACAATATCTCCATTTCGACAGCAACCACCCAATAAACATAAAACGATCCATTCCATACAGTCAAGCAATCAGGGGTAAGAGAATCTGTTCGAATGATAGGGAATTGGAAGATTTTAATAGAAAGATATCAACAGCCTTCCAGAGAAGAGGATACCCAAAAAAACTCATTGAAAACCAAATTCATTCAGCACAATCCTCGGTTCACCATAAACCACAAACAGAACAAAATAAACTGTCTTTAATAACAGACTACCATCCTGGTCTACATAAACTCAACAAGATATTGAGAGATGGCTTCAAAATTCTTCAAGCTTCCGTCCACACCAAAAATCTTTTCACCGATCCACCGCAAATTTGGTACAACCAACCTCCCAACTTGAAAAACATCCTAGTACATCCTAAACTACCAGACCCTGATGCAGAGAAACCACACAAACTTCCTCATGGCTCCTTCCCATGCAATAGACCTAGATGCAAGACGTGTCCAATACACCCCTCAGCAAATAGTTTCAACAGCCAAACAACAAAAATGGTCTTCAAAATACAGGGTCATCATAATTGTACATCGAAAAATGTCATATACCAGCTACAATGTAAACTTTGCTCAGCACAGTACATAGGCCTGACCACGGATGGTCTGAATATCAGAATGAATGGCCACAGACATGATGTTAAAATTATGAATATGGATAGACCAACAGCTCAACATGCTGCGAGTCACATCACAACTTTTGATGACTGCTATACCACAAAAATAATTAAATCACTCCCCCCTGATTGCAATCCCTCAGAACTGAGAAGGTGGGAACTATCATACCAGTGGTATACCAAGTCCAGAGAATCCCCTAACCTCAACATCAGATAAATCCATTCATATTTTTTTTTTTTCCCCTCTTAATAGCCTTATCTCTTTTCCCCTGACAGATTTATATAAACTATAATCACTCACATGCTCATGGAAACAATATATATATATATATATATATATATATATATCTTTAATCTGTGCATCGGTGTCATCTGATTTCTACTTACACAATCTGTGATTACAACTTATATTTATTTTATTTCATTCTCTCATATTTCTTTTTTTGTGTTTTCTCTTCGATTGACAAAGACCACTGTGTGGTTGAAATATATCATTGTTTAAGTGCTTTTATGTGTTTCTATTTCAAGACTACAGTGTGGACTCTTACCAAGGTAAGTCTGTCAGTCTCCTAGTCCAAAAAATCTATATATATATATATATATATATATATATATATATATATATATATATGAAGTTAATAAATTACCAATTTTGAGTAATTTTATCCACCATTAAGTGCAATAATTTTACCTTGAGTGATGAGGCACCTTTCGGTCTTTGACCATTGTCGAATCACTGATTGTTCTCTGCTGTGGATGCTATGTCCATGAAGCCGGTGTTTGTAGAAGTTACGCGCACTATTTCTTGATCTGTGTGTATGAGGTTTCTGTATAGTATGTCTTCTGTATATGTTGTTTGTAAATTCATTAAGTTGTTGTGTATGTTTTTATAAATGTGGTATTTTTCTAGTGAGTTTAGTTCTATTGGGTTGTTATTTATTTCCAGTATGGTTAGGTTATTTTCGTAATTTGTAATTTCGTGTTTATGGGAAATTAGGTGTGCTGCAACATTTGATACTTTAGAATTTTTATTTTTGAATGCTCTATAATGTTCTTCAAATCTTATTTTAAACGTTCTGGATGTTTTTCCAGAACTTCTACAAACACCGGCTTCACGGACATAGCATCCACAGCAGAGAACAATCAGTGATTCGACAATGGTCAAAGACCGAAAGGTGCCTCATCACTCAAGGTAAAATTATTGCACTTAATGGTGGATAAAATTACTCAAAATTGGTAATTTATTAACTTCATAAAGTCAGTGCAACGGAAAAACAATGGATAATATTAAATATCAGGAATATATATATATATATATATATATATATATATATATATATATATGAAGTTAATATATTACTATTGTAAGTAATTTTATTCACCATTAAGTGCAATAATTTTACCTTGAGTGATGAGGCACCTTTCGAATCACGACAATGGTCAAGTGGCCGAAAGATGCCTCGTCACTCAAGGTAAAATTATTGCACTTAATGGTGGATAAAATTACTTACAATAGTAATATATTAACTTCATAAAGTCAGTGCAACGGAAAAACAATAAAAAACAATGGATAACGTAAAATATTAAGAATATATATATATATAGCAAGTAAGAAAGGCACTGGTATAATATAATATAAATATGTAAGTAAATTCAAACCATAAAATAACCAATTATAAAAAAAGAGAAAAATGTAAACATAACCTAAATTGGCAAAATAGTAACATTTAATCACAAGTTTAGAACAATAACCACTATAAAAAAAAACAATATAATAGAAACAATTTAATGTGTAACAGTTTGAAAAGAACACTAAAACGATGTAAATAAAAGTAAAAGCCTTCAAGTGTTAAGAAAGTGAAAATGTTTTAAGATTGCACAAATAGACCAAACGGGATGGCTGGCGTATTAAGTAAGGTGCGCACGCATGGTGAATAGAACAGCTGATAAATTTAAACTTAGTCGTGAGATATAATATTTAAATACAGTTACCTGCAAAGAAATTAAAATCTAGTTATTAAGAACATGAAATGTACCAAAGGCAGTGAATACAGCATCCGTAAAGCCGGTAACAACAATTAAAAAAAGGAAATAGTTGGTTTAGCCATTTTTAAATGCGTGGCTTAGTGTCGCTTCAGTTGTTCAAACCTACTCAAACAAGACAGACGTGTTTCAGAATTGGCCAATAAAATTTGAAGAATTTAAACTTAGTGCGGGAGTGTTAGTCTCGAATACAATTAACACTACAAAATACTTTCAAGAAAATTAATTAAAACTATTTATTTAAAAAGATCTTATTAAATATTTTGATAAAGGCCGAAAAGTGGAATCTGCAATCTAAAACACTTAAGTATCTAGGCTAGATCCATTACTACATTTTGAAATTTTGCAATCAGACATTTATAAAAGAAAAAAAACCAGTGAATTCATTATAAAATTAAACTATAAAAGAAAACATTTAGAAAGAATATTAAGGAACAATTTTACTTAGAAATAAATTAATTTGTAACATAGTTTATAACATTTATAGCTTAGATTTTTTTTTTGTTCTTGTACTTTAGAGTGCCAAATAAGATTTCATTATTCAAAATTTAAAACCTACCAGATAACCTGAGATTAAGAAAGCTTTTGCTAAACCAAAAATTAAAATCAATTTAGGCTAAATTAAATAAAAATTGTTGCTGCCCAAAAGAGAAAGACAATTTAGAGTAATAAGACTCATTATAATAGAGGAAAGTTATAGTAAATTTGTAAAACCTAAAAAAAAGAAAAAAATTGTAATTTATTAATAGAACTTATAATGGCTTAGAAATTGTTTTAAATGATACATTAAACTTGTTATTAAAAAAAGAAAGTTCTAGAAAATTTATTTATCTTAAAATAAATTAGAAAAGTTACTAACCTACCTTGATTGAAATTATTAAAATATACATTATAAAGATTCATTTTATTATAATAAAAGAAACTATTACAATATATATCAGTCCCAGTATAATCCGGCATGTCACTACTACAACAGGCCGTCCCCCTAATCTGGCTGTTTTCAAAAATGCCCTGTTATTGGTTCTTGGAGACATTTGCGACTCTTTCCCCTTTTATTATTTTAAAATTTTACCAATAGAATTTTTTAAATGAAATATCAGCATTTTTCTACGTGGACACAAAGTCTGATGCAAATACATCTTATGAAAACAAAGAAATAAAACACACTAATATGTGTTCAAAAAAAGTTCACTAATAAGTGTTTCTTGTTGCTTTTATTACTGGCATAAAAACCAGTAATATGTGATTTGGCCCGACCTGGTGACATAAGTTTCAAACATTAATAAAATCTGCTCATTATAACAAAGATAAAAAATATCACCTAATATTTTTGGTTTTGTTTTTTTTTTTCAAATGATACGTAAATTGTGATGTCCTTCAAGTAGCAAAACGTTTTTGTGTACAGCCCCATGAAATGATGGACCAAGTCTACACCAATTGATCCCATATCTGCCAGATTAGAGGGACTTCTGTATTAAAATGAAAATGAACTTACTGAAACAACACGGTCACCAATTTGAAGTTTACCATTCCTGTCAGCAACACCTCCTTCTGTTATCCTTGAAATATAGATAGCCTAGAAAAATAGAAATGTTTTTAATAAATTTTCAACACTTAAATTTATTTGCATTTACTTTTAAATCTATAAATGGTATATTTTTGGGTCTAATGTTTATTCAAAATATAATCCTAGTAGGAATATCATACAGAACTCATGAGTATTAATTAATTAAACACATAATTAAAAATACTACTGCAAACAAAATAAGGAAAACTGTAAATATATATAATAGGTTCACTAAGAACAAGGTAATAAATTAGTAAAAGCAGGCGGGAAAGGAATTTTCTATTATAAAAATTCTTCACATATATTATGTTTTATTACTACTATTATGGAAAAAAACAAATGGTAAATTGTACTTTTTTCTTTTGATATCTGATTGTGTTAAGTAGTGGTTTTTGCAAAATATCTAGTAAAATGTTTTCTTCCTCGTTCTACTTTATTTTAACATATTATACTACACAAATATTTTATATGATAGACTCTAGGTCAGAAACCAAATAAAAAATTAAGGTTAAAAGACTTATTACTGTAAAATTAATCTGTAATGACATTAATACATCTTGGTGTTTATAAAAGATTTGGCATGCACAGGTTTGAAGTCTGAACTATATTTTCTATTATCTGGGATCCAATTTTTAAGTAATATTTTGGTTTTAACGATTTTTTAGAACTGCATTGTTTTAATGTATTAATGATTACTTCAAACATCGTTAAAATATTCAAACAAACTATTAATCTATCAATGAAATATAAAATCATTACAACTTAAATAACTAAGTTTTAACAATAATATTCTATATTTTTGCTAAGTTCTACACAAAACTTGTATAAAATGTATTACATTTCTAGTATTTTCATAATTTTTCCCTTTTTGATAGACTTTGAAGAAATTTCGTTAATTAGAACATTCTATGTACTGTTCATCACTATCTAGTAGTCATCCCTATATACCACATCTAAAAAAGCATTTTTTGGAAATCTACCATGATACTAAAAAGTAAAAACTGAACAAATGATCTTTTTTTTAATTTAATGATCTTAATTTTGTATTCAAAGTTAATTTTTTTTCCTGTAAAAAGATGAGTTCAACAAAATTTAAATGAGATCCGCACACCACTTCATTAAGACCATGAACTTTGATCAGTTGTAGATACAGTAAACCTCACTAATTCATCAAGTTCAGTGGGGGTGTAGAAAAATTCGAGAAAAAGACGAATTACGGAAGTCGTGAAATTAACATTTAATTGTGAATAAACATACACATAAATACGTAAATAGGTATGTAATGTAATATATGTTCTACTTACATATTTGTCACCCAAAAAGCTCAACAACACTATTCCACAAAACTATAAAAACACTAGAAGCCTGCAGTGTAGTTTGTATTTACAAATACAATACATTATTTTATTTTTGTAATAGACACACAAAAAACACAGTATATAGTTTTTAAGTAGTTAGTTTTAAGTATATAGCTTATAAGTCTTATAGTAAACCTTATAAGAACAATAATACTAGAAAGAAGAAATACATGATATTAAATCTATTTACATTTTAGTTTTTAAAAAGTCTGTCATTTTATTTTTTACTAAAGAATTGTTTTCTGATTGCACTTTAGAAGGTGATGAATCAAAGAGTGACGAATTAGAGAGGTTCTACTGTAAATTCAAAACCATTATTTAAATTCCGTTGACTTTCTTAGAAGAGAAAACAGCCATTAATATAGAGTAAGGCGCCATTTGTTTGATTTTTAGGTTCTAGTAGTTCTGATAATACTAAATTTCTAGGAACTGGCCAATCATGCAGCCAAGTGGATTAAGGACCCAAATTAAGCAGATTTTCAAATTAGCATTGTTTGGGTTATTAAGACTCTAACTGTATAAATGTCACTGACTGCAAACCTAAAGATGTCTTTGATATAACATTATATTTAGTTTTAACATAATGTATCTTTTTTACTTCACTTCTTCTTTAGACAACAATATTTTTAACTGTTTAAAACATTAATTTCATTGTCACAAAAAAAAATCGAAAATTCATAAATAAGGTTTGTTCTAAATATTGCCTTCAATTATTTGTTAAGGGTTCTCTTCCCCTATCTTTGTTACAAAGTTTTGTCCAGACAAAGTATACCTTGAATATGAAAAACAGCTTGAATTAAGTATTGTGATGAGTGATATGTGAACTGAATGTGATTTGTTTTCATTTAAACTACTATTATGTTACACTTGAACAAGGTGGGAATGGGGAAATCACTAAAAATGGTTTTCCCAACCCACTGTATACATAAAAACCAAGATATTAATTGTGGTCTACATTTTAAAAAAAACCAAAAAAACAGATAGATTTGCCAAAACACATATCCTAATTTAATATGAAAAGTAAGCGGTAGAGTTATTATTCATATTGATGTGAATAAAAGAGTATGCTTTGGATACAGACATAACAGTTTACCTCATTCTGCACAATCAGTCATTTAGAAATAATGTTCATTATTAAGAAACAAAGAGTGTTTCATGGTGGTTTTGACAGCTGAAAGTTTTCTCAAATTATAACTATTGGCATTTATGTTACACAGTTAGTATATATTACACAAAAAGTAGATCAAATAAGTAAACTGTAGATAATATTCTAAAGAAAATTCAACTGAGTTCCAAACCTTTTACTTTGTCTATATTATTTCATTGAAGCTGTTTTTGTCTTAAACCTATTTTTATTTTAAACTAATGGTTATTGTGTTTAAATAAACTATAAATAAAAATCATTATTACATCTGAATTGTCTTTGAATGGAGGGCAGCCCTTGCCACCTGCTATACTGAATCCAAGCCCATTTTGGTCCCTGATAAGCGTTGTTGATACAATTTGAGTTCGTAATTCAACATCTTTTGTATCAGACATTTTTTTTACCTATGAAAAAAAAATATTAATTTCTGAAGTAAAAAAAATATAGTGTGCACATAAAAACAATATAAATTTTATTTATAGAATCAGAGTTCTTAGTTGAACATCATATGTATCAGACAATTTTATATATATGAAAACCTATTTATTAATTTAAAAGTTATTTTAAGAAGTACATTTATTAGTACAACATAAAACAAATTATATTTTCTTGATAATATAAGAATACAACATTTTATTGATAGCTCCATAAGAATTTAATTGAAGGAATATACAAGACTTTTTGTAATTTTTTGATAGTAAAAGTATCATTAAATTGAAAAAGTTTAAATTTATCTGAAAGCATAGAACTTATTTGCTGTTCTAAATAATTTTCAACTTTATTAATCCCGCCTATGCTAAAGCCATATTTTTTAATAGTTAAATAACATTAGAAAACAAATAATATTTTTTTAAAGTGAATTCCTACTGAGGTTAACAAAGTAAATTTCATTTTTGTTACTCTAGAGCACTATTTATGGTATTGTGTGGTAGCAGTGGCAAACGTTTAAGGTTGTACAATGGAAGTTTCATATACATCTTTGAGAAATACATTTTTAGGAATTGGAAAATTGGCGCAGTGCCAAGGTGTACTACACTTCGAACATAAAAATTCTCAGTTGAATCCGGCTGGACCCCACAAATTTTATAATTTAATTATTGAATAAATATTTTAAAAACTCTGTTAACATCAATTGACATCCGCTATAGGTATAAAGAAATGTATTTTAACTTGGTTGGATGAATAAAAACCTATTTTATTAACGATTGAAAATTTGTACAAGATATATATCAAGAGAGTGTGAGCTAATAGAAAGAATTTAATAAAATGTTTTTTTTTCATAGATCATTTTGGTTTTTCATTCTTACTGAAAAAAAAAATAGGTTAACAGCAGTTAATGATTTTTATTAGTAAAGTATGGATACTGTAGAAATTATTTTCCATATAGAAATTGTTTGATTAAATATAATTTTATTGGAAGACATCTATTATTATTTATAATGAATTAAAAACTCTATTTATGAAATTCTGTCGCTTAAATATTTATTGCTTAAAACATTTATTACAAAAATGTTTAAAAACATTTCAGAGGGTTTTTCAATAATAAAAAATTTTTTAATTGCACTGTGAAACATAAGTATTAATACTACATGCTGTGAATAGAACATGAAATGCAAGGCTATGGTGGTTATTGATAGATAGATAATTTCATTTGAAAAAAAAACACTTTAAATCTTAGGTAACTCATATTCTTAAACTTAAGATTTTGTTTACCCTGTTTTCCGTTGGAAGAACATGTCCATTTAGACCTGAAGCACTTTCAAATCCAGAAGTAATAACGGAATTATGAGAAGCAGCACTTGGTGCTCTACTGGTGCTCAGACTAGAGCAAGCAGAATCAGCAGTTCTTGTAGTGGGAGAATTCTGATGGCAAAACAAAACCATACAAAATTTTGAAAATATATACAAAATTTTAGTCTTAACATTATCATAACGGTAGTTAAAAATTTTGGCTTTAGTCATAAATGAGGTTTGTATAACAATACTTAAAGTTAGTCAATAACAATTATTTTTATATCAAACCTGTGTCCATACAAATTTGTTTCAATTTTTAAATTCATCTTTAACCTATACATTCCAGTTTATTTTTCTGCCTTTCTTTAACATAATAATATTTTTCTTTGTTGACTGACGCGTTTCAGAGTGACTACATTTTCAAAACTTAAATAGTACTCCTAGTAAAGAATACTATTCAAGTTTTGAAAATTGAGTCATTTCGAAATGCAAAAAAATATTGTAATGTTAGGGAAAGCAGAAAAATGTACTTGAATTTATACAAATATTCCTAACAGAAGTGAAGATGAGTATATTAAGAATTACATCTTTAACCCTTTGGTCTCTAACAATTAAAACGTTTGTTTGGCCCGGTACTTACCGGCTAAGATGATTGCTGCATCTACTCTGAGACTTGCAATAAGCCTGCACTACCCCTCCAATGGCTTTCAAAACATTTATTTTATCAGATACACTGTCATTTATAAAGGGTTTTAATAAGTAATACTTTGCAATTATACAATATTTTTTTATAAGTAAAAGAAGGATTAAGTTATAAGTTTAATTTTTATATTTGAACAGCTGTCATAATTAATTAAAAATGTGTTAATTTATATTTCCGTTGGGTGCGGAAATTCTCAAAAGATGTTTATACATAAAGAACAGGATTGCCAGACATATGGAGCAGTAAGTACATATGCGCCAAAATAAACATTACTGAAACTGCCTTAGACAACATTGCTTTCCTTATTTTTAAATAAATAAAACCTCTAAACCACAAATATCATTTTATTTAAACCTTATGTACATTTCGATTGCCCAGCAATCATCTTCAGAGGTATTTAAAAAATACAACAGTTGGCTCAAAATCCTCATCATCATACACTGAGGATCTAAGCAACTTTGGCTTACTTGAAAATCACAGCAGTTCTCTCCAACTAGTTATTTATTACAGTCCAGATGTTAATCGCAGATATTTTCTTTAAAAAGTATATATAAATTTACAATCACTGTTTCAAGAAGCCAAAAAAGTAATTTTCGATGCCATTTCACACTCTTTCTGATGAATGGGCGAGGTGTGATACAGTGATTGATTAAATCGACTCCACCCAAATGCTCGTTGTACTTACAGATTCTTAGTGATTTATTACATACATTTTTCTCACTCTTTTTAGTTGTTCATTCTACAGGAATCATTTTATTTTAACAGTGTTGAAATGACTAAAACTTTTCTTTTGCCTTTATAATGTTGTCTTTGGACTTCAATTCTAAAACAACTTTTTTCTTCAGTTATCTTTTTTTTGTCTGATTTATTTGTTTTGAAAGCCCGTTTCTGTTTCAATTGATGGTCCCTGTTATATGATATTTCAATTCTTTTAGTTCTCTTGCTAGTTCAAGATTAGTTTAGTAACTATCAGTGTTAGAGTATCATGTGCCTCTAGCTTCTTGCAGTATTCCATACACTAGAGTAGGTAATATTCTAGTTCTGTATAGTAAACCTGGAATTTTCAAAATTTCAGTTGTCTGCTTTCATAAATATGGCAAAAGACATAGCCATTTTTTAAAATCTGATAAAACTAATACTTAAAGGCCCCACCTGGTTGGCTTATCATTATTAGAAGTCTTGAAGAAAACTCTGCCCTTGACCCTTATCGTAGATTCATCAATTGCAGTTGTCTTGGCAAATGCAACTCTTTGTATTTTTTGCCTAAATACAACATCACATTGGGCACTTCAGTGCTTTTTTACAGCGTAGCCACAACATTTTTTGATGGAGGAGAGATGTAATAAGCTCCAATAAATTAGAAAAAATGTGGGGCTTGTAAAAATATCACTCAAAAGAGGACATTTATCAGCCTAATCATCCAACAAATAAAATCAAAATGTGACCGAAGAATGTAATAACATTTTTATTAACACAAAAAAATAAATAAAGGCTAGAGTTCTTCCATTCTTAAATTTCTCCATGTCATTCACCTACTGTGGATTTGTCCATTTCAAAGTGGATTATTACAATTAGCTTTATTAACCTTTGTTTGTCTATTAGTTTGTAAACAACTTGTTAAAAAGATCAAGTGATAAAAATTGTTGAAAAAAATTATTTTTGTTACTGGTGCATTTTAATGTAACCAAGATTTTCTGAAAACTGAAAGATTCTATATCTATCAAGACGATTGAGTTTTTTAAAAATACATTACAAGTGCATATGGACACAATTGTTGCAATATTATAAGGAATTATAAACATACAAAACAAAAAACATAACAAGGCTTGATGATGGAAATAAATCAATTTTCGAAACATCGCTGAGATAAAAATATATACACGACACGCTAATCAACTGCTTTTTTCATTTACCATAAAACGAAACAATTAAATAATTCATAGCAAACAGGCACTACAATTTGGTACTTGTATGAGAAAACAAAGACGCTTTGTGCTGATCTGAAACGGTTGTTCCAATAATAGCTTTTACCAGAACCACCAACATAGGCAAAAATTAAAATTTTGAACAATGTTACTTCAAACCCCACAGAACATCACACTGTTATTTAAAAACACTAAATAAAAGGGTTTCAGAGGGGACCACCAGAAAAACATTGTCGATTACTGTCTTACTTCGGAGTATGAAAACTCCTCATTCAACTAAATTTGTTGGTAGTAAAACCATCAATTGTACGTTTGTACAGAAATGCATGTGGAATTCAATTTTGTTTTTTTTATAACAAACATTATTGACCAAAAACGGGTGTTTATTTAAAAATGAGAATAACAGATAACTGAAAATAGACTAATTTTAAACTGCCTCTATCAAACTTACACTTTATTCTATCTAAAGAAACATATATTTTATTTCTGAATAAAAATTCAGTCTTATCATATCAATTATTTGCTCACAAAATAAGTAATTAAAAATGCAATAAATACTGATATTATGTTCAACTTGTGTCAGTAATCATAAGCACAACACAGGAACTAACAAAAATTATCAACACTAACTTTCCGCAGATCATTTTCTAATGAAACCACTAAGTTGCAGCATAAAACACACTTTTCCCACTAAGTTTGGGGATCTGTAGAGCAAACCTTCCAAATTTTTCAACTTAGGTATAAGTAATTGTATAGGACATGGCATAAAGACATTAAATAAGGTATAGAAAGGTTTGATTATAGCTAGAGTTGTCATTATATATTTTAATATAAACATTGTTAAGTCAAATTATATATGTATCTAATTCAGTTTGCTGTAATATAAAAATATAACATTGTTTGTTGAAATAAACTTAGCCATTGTTTGCCATATCAAAACTGACACTATCAAGAATTAGCAAAAGATGATTTTTTCACTCTTAAACCTGTTCCAAAACAAGTAAAAAGATACAGCTACTTCAGAATTTTGTGTTAATGTTATCCCAAAGATATTCCACTATATCCCATAGCTCAATTCCATGTTAGTGGTCACACCTATTAAGGTATATTCTCACCAGAAATTTCTTATAGAAATGGATCATTTCTCATTTTTTTTAAAAATGTTAATTTTTCAATTTTGCTGACATTTTTTTTATAACTGTTAAAGTTATTTAGGTGTAAAATATATTGATTTTCTTTTTTGTAGATGCAAATTCATAATCAAGTGTACACTAACAAGTCTGCATATATACATACATGAATGATAAGCTATTGCAAAGCAAATACAACTTAACACTGATTAAGTGAATAATCCGAGAAAAAACAAGTAATAAAGTAATTATAGAATTTTTAAGAAATAAAGGATATGTTTTAGAATAAAGAAAATGATCAAGTTTATTTCAATGTATATCAGATATATGTTAAAATAAGAATTGCCACTCACAAAGATAAGTTTACAATTTATTTATTCATCCGTATTGTTTTATAAAATTAACAAAAAAAATGTTACAAATGTTACTGAAAAATGTGTAACTAGTCATAGCTTTAAATAAAAACTCACTTTATTTACAATTGGCACAAGTCTGGTAACTTCTCTGCCTATCACCAACACTAGATTCTTTCCTGCAGAGCGCAGCACCTCCACAGCATTATAATGATCCGCTCCTATTAATGAATGACCATTTACAGCCAACAATTTGTCTCCCACCTACACAAATTCATTAAATACATTTAGAAAACACAAAAGATATGTAATTTAATACAACAAAAACTTTCTAAATAAAAAAAAAACTTTAAAATTACTTTATCCTGCAACTAACCTTGAATCTCTAAACCTGTTCCCACTAAACAAGGAAAACTGTAAATAAAACTTCAAAAGGTAATTAACTTTCTGAATAATTAGAAACTAAACAGGAGAACAAATCTTCAAGTATATTCATTACTAGGACCTATATAATTTAATTCAAATACAATGTTCTGTCATTGCTAGCTGAGTACTCCATGCTGCAGTACAATAATAATTCGAAAATACGGGGATTATTTTAAATTCATAACAGAAAAATAAAGATAAAAAAAACAGTGATGTTATGTATGCGTTTCCCCTCCTATTTTTTTTACATCTGTATATCACTTAGGTAATAATTATATCACTTTGGAAACTACATAAAATAAGCTAGAAAATATAAAATGTCACAAAAACAAACTTTTGTATTAAAGTTGTAAAAAAACATAATATACTCATCAATACAGGTGCAACAGATAACTAATTGACTAATTTTAGCAACTGCACTGTATTTCGGAATTATTTTTTTTACAGTAGTTCAATTAACCAGAGATAAAACTTCAATTGTTTAAAAAAACTTAATGAAATACTAAATACTAAACACATTATTAAACTGCTGAAAACAATTTTTTTCTATTTTCTAAAGTCAAAGCAGTTGTAAAGAAAATGAAATTTGAGTATAGGACTCACCCTAAGATCAGCCAAGTCTGCAGGACCACCTTCGGTTACTCTGGATATAAATATGCCTTCATCGTCACCTTTGAATGGAGTTGAACCCAAGCCTCCTGCTATACTTAGGCCTAAGCCTCCAGATGTTCTTTCCAAACATATTTCAAATCTTTCCTCTGCGATCTCAACGCCTGTGTTTTCTAATTCTGTAAAAGGTTAGTAATTTATTTTAACATAGTTATTTCTGTAATGTTCACTATTAATTTGAATACATTCATCTGATTTCAAAGCTTTTTGTTAGTAGTAAGTTATCTTACTACATTATGTATACCATAAAAATGTAATTAATTTATTATTGGATTACTATAATAACATTGTTAAAATATTATTGTAATTTAATTAAATATATTTATACCATTAAATAATATCTCTATTTTTATCAGTACCAGTTTTATAACCTCAAAAACTTATGTTAGCAATAACAGGTAATATTTTGTCTTTAACATTAAAGTTTTACATAAAGTCATGGGGAACTAGATTTTGTTATGATTGAAAAACTTGTCCCATATTATTTAATTCTTGTAATATGTAGTTAAATGAAGTAGTTAATTATACATATTAACTCTTATATTTTGTACATATCATATAAAAACTAGTTCAAGAAGATTCTCAAGCTATCCTCTTAAATTGCATTATATTTAATCATCTATAAAGCAGAAACATTTGGATCAATATTTTATTAATTTTCTATTAATTACAGTTTTAATTTTATAATCGAAAACATCCTCATGTTCATAGGCCTATTTATTAGGACATTCTATTCAGATTACTCAATGCTGGGGATATGAATAAAAACTGTAACATACTTAATATAGTTATAATGTCAATTGACTGTTTATGAAAATGCCTATCACGATAAAAATACAGCTAATAAACTCCTGAATGGTTTTATCTAAATGAGAAACTGTATCTTGTAAACACTAACCGATATTTCTATTAATAGCACTTAACAAGATTCTCAAGTTTTCAATTACTAATATAAGTAGCAAACATCTTTTTAGAACATTGTTATTATGCTATATTTATTTTTACGCATTAAAAATAAAAAATATTTTTATTGAATTAGTACATACAATAAGTTTGAATTTAAAACATACAATAGGTACAATTTTAATAGTCAACAAAACATTAAACTCCCCCATAAATACCAAATGAAGTAGGCAATAAAGTATTTTATCTTTTCAGGAAAACAGTCTATTATTAACAGCAATATAATACAAGAAATTTTTACACAATACATTTACGCACTAGAATTAGAGAATATAAAATAAATATAGAATACAGTATAAGAAATTACCCTTAAAATTTATAAGAAAAACTTTTCCAAAATATACCAAAGCTGAATTTGATTTTTTTAAACTGTCTATAATTATATCAATAAATGAATTGCAGGTTTAATTTTCAGTTTGATATTTTATTTTATTTAAGTATGAACTTTTAGAAAAGAACTAAGAATTTTGTTACTAACAAATTTACAAAATGAAAAAAAAATGTTTCCCATAAAAGATATCATAGTAAAACATTGACACATTTCCAAATGTCTCTATTTTCAAAACTTCATTCTTTGACTAAAAAAAATCTATATTGTAATGTTCGTTCAAGCCTTGAACTTGCTCTTATATAATGGCTTTCACAACTTTACCATTACGTTTTCACCACTTATTCCCTCCTCTTTGTTACCAGTTCTTTGAGCAGACTTTGTTTCCCATTCGTTCATGCTTCCTCTTGCTTTAGTCATTAAACCATTTAATATTTTTAAACTGTTGAAAATAACGCGCACTTGTACATTGATTACAGGATCAGAAACTAGATACTATTTTTCAAATTGCAGTGAATGAAGGCTACAGTAAAGAAGTAATAAGGAAGCTATTTAGGATATTTAAGGTAAGAAAAAATTAAATAAAAAGTTGTGGAATAGAAATGGAAAGGCAGAAATGGGCTAAATTTACTCATATGGGAAAAAATGTCTATAAGTTGCACATTGTTTTTAAGAAATATTATATAGATGTTGGAATGACAACTAATAACACATTTAAGCAGATATTAAAGGATAGTGCGGAAAAGACAAGATTAGTAAAAAACATATAAAGATTATATGCAACATTTGTAGGACAAATGGGACAAAAATTTGAAACCCGATAAAAAGAACACATAAGGTAGTTTAAATATGAAAAAAAAGATTTAAATTATGGTGCACATTTGTTAAAATAGGATCATACACTGGAAGAAATGAAGAAGGCAATGAACATATTATATTGTGCCATTAAACAAGAGTGATTAAACATTTTAACAAATTTAGAAATTTATAAGTCAAAACTAAAGATTGAAAATATAATAAATGAAAAAAGATAATTTATAAGCAGACGTTATTTTCAAAAGTATAAAAATATTATAGTTAAATGACTTATTTAAAGCAAGAGGAGGAATGAACAAATAAGAAGCAAAGCCTGCGCATAAAACCAGTAATGAAGAAGAGGAGATGACTAGTGGTGTGGCAATGCTAACATTATATAAGAACGACCTCAAAGCTTGTGTGAAGAATACAGTAAAGATTTTCGATAGTGTAGTTAAAGTTATGAAAATGGAGACATTTTCTGAAAATGTGTCAAGAAAGAACAATGTTTTAGTGTTAGGAAAGATAGAAAAGGGCAATCAGATGTATAATCTAAAGATGATTATATTTAGATTTTCAGATATCAGTAACTTTTGTAAACAAGTTACTTCACACTAATTAAATAATAATAATAAAAATTACTCAATAATAATTCATATTGCACTTGCACAGATTTGGCAATAGTAATAAAAAATGGCTGTTTTGGGAGTCAATATAATGTTTTATTATACCAAAAATTGCTCAAGTTTGAACTATTTTATATATAGAATAGTATAAATAAAAATAATTTGAAGTTATTACTGTTTAATTAGAGAGAAGTTAATTATACACATGTTAATAACTCCCCTAAGAGCAGAGAGACTAGAAATATAACACAGAGAGTCAGTACATTTTTAAAGTATTTAAAAAACAATTATTTTGATACTAGTTCGATCCCTAGATTCTACTAGGTTTTTACGAAAGTTAGATTCTACTAAATCTCTAGATTTAGTCATGTTAGGCATCATCTAAATTAGTAAATGCTGTCAAGTTGGACTGTTGACTATGTGCCTCTTCTTCCTCGACACTAACCAAACCCCTCATAGCGGTAAATCCTGGCAGTTTACTGGTTTTGGTAATATATCGACAGTTCAAGTTGGTGCTTTAAGCAGTAGAATAGAAACATCAACAAGGAATGAGTTTTAAACAATTATAACTGTTGGTATTAGAAATCATATAAGAGTTGAAATGGTGAGATATTCCGGATTAATAACAACAAAAGAGGGGAAAAGCTCCACTTCCTTAAAAACATAGCAGCTGTAGAATGATCATGTAGATGAATAATAAATAAAGGAACTATGGTACACAATTTTCAGACTTTATGAAACATATTTGTCAAAAGCAGTAAAGAAACAAAAAAATACAGATGTAAACATACATCACTGCATAGAATAAACTATTGACATTTATTCTTAGGGATGTTAATAGGTAGACACTCTCTTTGTCTTGGATCAGACTAGTCTACTTTAAGCATTTGAGCCTGCATACAAGATTCACAATCCTTTCCTATATCCCAGATGTAGGAGTCTCACATTGTAACCTTCTTTACATCTATATTATTAATACTTTTCCTAATTTTTACAGGGAACAATAATAAACTTCTCTGAACATACCCAAAAATATAGTAAATGAAATTTGTTGAACATTAGATTGTTACAGTACATTTTTTTTTTTGAAGTAATATTTAATAAAATAAAGGTTATTTATTATTACTGTAACATAAAAATTATGTTATTTCATTATACTTAGAAAATTTGCAATTATAATATACTTAACATTTCTGAAATAAATATCAAGTGATGTAGTCTCTCATGGAAGATTTAGACACTGAAAAGCCTTAGTCAAGTTTTGTTCTAGTGTTCCAAAATTAAACAATAATATGTAAATTATAAAACAGACAATAAAAACCTTTTAATGTAATATCAACATTATATATATTTTCCTATTATTGATGATAAAAAGTATTGTTGAGCAATTTGCAAAATGTCTTCTCCTAGGTTTAAATTAAAGTTCACTGAACATAAGTATATAAACTGAACATACGGGCTTCTTTATTAATATTATAAATTATTTTCAATAATATTAAATTAGTATATGAAAAGGTTTTTTATAAACAATTAATTATATGTCATACTTTTGTATAAAATAAACTTTTTGAATAAAAACTGTTAAATTTGTCTTGGATTTTAAAATCTATAAAATAATTTTTAAAACAAAAAATCTTTCTAAATGTGAACAAAGTGTTGCCAACCTCTAATTTAAAGCGATAACAATCTTAGTACAATTTGAAACACTCTAGCAAATCCTTCCTCCTAATTTTATTACAACATTTAAATAAAAATGTTGTAACAATATATTGCTCATAAAACACCAAGTGCCAAGCCTGTCAATTAGTCACATAAAGCCTTACACTACCTGCTTATCTCTTCAAAAACTGATAAGAGCTAACACTCACCTTGGAAAGTGTGCCATATTCGTATAACCTTTTTACTTTTTAGTCTGTTCATAACTTTTAAAACTTAAAATAAACAAATCACTTTAGTTTACCATGTGCGGAGCCTGGTGGCGTGGGGAAGAATGACGTAGGCGCTGGTTCTGAATCCAAACAATCTTCCTCTCTCTTCTTAGTTATAGCCTGTACACAGAACAAAAACAGTACAGTCAAGTGAACCAGTTACAGATAACAACTATGACATTCCACACATCAATACAGCTCTCAATAGATTAACATTATCTAAAGCTAACTTGCTCCAGTGTGGTGGGTACAAGTGAGAGGTAACAGTTTTCTGATTATTACTAAAAAAGATTAGTTTTATGATAAACTGGCAAGTGGCAAAGTTATCACTTATATTGACTTTGAACTGAACAGTTTAAATTATATTTTCATCAATGTATTTTAATAATGTAAAGAAATTTTAAATTCAAGTTTATAGTTATAAATAAAGCAAACATTGAGGGTTAAAAATATACTAAATTAAAAATTTGGTATTTGCACTATTTAGATATTTCAATACATATCATTTATTAAAAATTCAGAAATGACACAATCTAATTTAACAACAACATTAAATTTCTGTTGTTCATTTTATAAAACAATAAATGTAAACAACCTGATTTTATACATTTTTTGTAGCAATTTTTAAAAATCTGTAGTGAAATATTTTATTACCTTTTAAAAATTCTGACAAAATATGGCTTGACATTGGGCGAATTTATTATTTGACTACTTGTACACTTGACTAATCAGTGTTTTAAAATGTATAAATACCTTTCAGTTAAGCTATGACTTTAAACCACTATTTTTTAAAATTAAACTTGTTACCAAGCTGACATTTTCTGAGTGTATGGTAGGTTTAGTGTATTTGGGGAACAGGCATGATGGGAACAGATAATATGTAGAGGAACGCGACTAAATAAGCCAACTAATTCTTTAGCATTTCATCTTTGACTTAATTTAACCTATGTTTTCTAAATTTATTTCCTTATTTTATTTGTTAATATGAGTATCACAACTGAGAATTTTTAAAGACAAATAACAATGACAGCTTGTAACATCCCAATCTAGGTATATTTAAGAAATAAGACAAAATACTAATAAGCCAGATGTATATTATCCTAACTCCAGCCAGAAATTTGTAATAGCTTTTCATATTCAGTAATGAAATTCAAATCTCTCTCCATAAATCTGCTTTATTTCTCCAACTCCATTTACTTAGCACAAAGTTAACTTAGACAGGTACTACTGTAATTAGTTTCAACTGTTTTCGAAATAGGCTGCATCATTACATTAAATATGAATCATAATAAAAATTCTTTGTTTCAAATAATTTAACTTATGTTAAAAAAATATTTTAATAAATTCTTATAAATCTAGAATTGCAAAATAATAATAAAGAATATTATAAAATTTACCAAAGTGAAATGAAGAAATGTTATCATAGGTCAATTAAAATTAGTGAATAAAGCTAGTAAAATACATTTCAAGTAAAACAGGACTAAGAAAAATAACATTTAAACCAAATCGGAAATAAAACCAATAGATCCAAGTAAGAAATGTCAGTTTAAACTTAAAATATATGTTTCTTTCTTGACAAACTACAACTTTATTAATTCGGTTTTATTATATGTTTCCTGTGATGTAACTTTTGCCTTGAAACATTATAATAGATATAAAAGACAGATTTATCTACAAATACTCGTATTCAGTAAAAATCAAGAAATCACCATCATATTTCATGTAAGTTGTAAAGAGTAACTTTTTTAAACTTAAAGAACTTGAGTTTTTTAAAATTCTAATAAAAGAATATTTGACAATTCAAAATACCATTTTTTTTTTTGAAAAAAGCTTATAAAAGAAAAACATTTAACTAGCAATACATAAAACTATACACAGCTAGTTAACATTGTGAAAATTGACTCTATAACGGGTCATTTTAACAAACTAAAACTTATAGATAATTTATGTTTATCTTATTGTAATTAGAGAAATCAGGAACCTAATTGTAAAAATACTATCATATTTATAATCTTTGTTATTGCTTCAGGACTACAGACAGTGCACCCTTTACAAGAGGATCCGGCCAGAGAATAGGTATAAGTGGGATCAAATAACTTTTAACTATGTAGAAAGCTCAACTTCTTGTGCTTATTGTATATAAATAAATGAAAACACTTCAGAAATATTAAAAATATATAAAGTCCTATCCAATCCAAAAAGTCCTAATTTAAAATTAGCCAGATAGAAATGGCATGTTCAACATGAAGTAACCTTGGATTGATATTAATGACCAAACTGGCTCATTTTCCAGCATTATAACTTTGTGTCATCATCATCTTACATGCAATTGCTATTTATATTTTGAGGATTTGTATTGCAGTTATGGCCATCAAATTAATCTGACATATAAAACAGTATTATATAAAGATAAACTCAACATAGGAATGTGGCTTTGACCTCAAAAAGAGGTGAAAGTAATTTATAGATAACCAAACTTAAAAAGGTGATTTAGTCCCTGTTAACTGATATAAAAACATGTTGTAAAAGAAATTATTATAACACTAAAAGAAATCATTTATTATAACAGTCATTTAATCATTTACACATGATAGATAAAGAAGAATATTTTTAAAAGAAGCAAGAACAGGTCTGAATTATTGTACATAAAAAACATTAAACTTCATGTAGATATATATTTTTTATTTTCAGGATAGAAAATGTTAGGAATGTTGTGGTGTATTCAAAATAGAAGAGACTACTTGAAATTTGACAAACCAAAACTCAAAGGTCAGTGCCTTACAAAACCTAGGGAAATATTTTTGTTTATGAAATTGTTACCTTTTTTTCAAGCTTTGTACATTTCTTAATTTAAAATTTGTTGCTCTTTCAGAGATTTTAAATGTTTATTTGCCATTATTTTGAAGTTATATTTTAAGACGAAAATAACTTATGGAAATTCACACAAGAAATGAAGTTATACAGGTAGTAAAAAAAAAATCATATTCCTTGACTACAAAGTCAATTTGTAATTTATAGGCAGAAATTACTTATTGCATATTCATAATCAAGCCAAAAATGCAATCTAAAATCATGATTGTTATCATTATATCTGATAATGTAATGTAATGCATGCCAAAATAAATATATTGTGATATTTAACATTGTTCCATTTTTCCGCTGCGCTGACTTTATAAAGTTATTATTGTTAAGTGTTAAACAAACAACAATAACTTTATATATATATATATATATATATATATATATATATATATATATATATATATATATATATATATATGAAGTTAATATATTACTTACAATAGTAATATATTAACTTCATAAAGTCAGTGCAACGGAAAAACAAAGGATAACGTAAAATATCTGACTTTATGAAGTTAATATATTACTATTGTAAGTAATTTTATTCACCATTAAGTGCAATGATTTTACCTTGAGTGATGAGGCACCTTTCGGTCACTTGACCATTGTCGAATCACTCTGAGTGATTCGACAATGGTCAAGTGACCGAAAGGTGCCTCATCACTCAAGGTAAAATCATTGCACTTAATGGTGAATAAAATTACTTACAATAGTAATATATTAACTTCATATATATATATATATATATATATATATATATATATATATATATTAATGAATTTGGGACATTATTAATTTTAATGAAATTATCCAAGCAAAACATAATTTCTATTACCAATAAGACTATTTTAATCTAAAGAGGGAATCATCATATCATATTTCTTATTAAAATGTTAATTTTTCTAAACTGGTTCTATCATTATTTGCAAAAATTCAATGAAAATCAAGACAGGTCGTATAATCTAGATGTATTAATTATTTAAAGAAAGGAAGTAGCCAATTTCATAAATTTGTAAAAGTTAAATAAAGTTGGTAGTTTTAAAGACATTGACCAATACAATGTAACTTAAAGCTTTAAAAGAAGTTTAAAAATTAAGTATGTACATTGTGTATTATCTGTTAGAGTTTATCAAACAAGACCTGAAAATAGACTTACTCCATATAGTTGTATTGTAACTGATTGGTTATTGTTTACCTTTTTCATTTAATTATTGCCTAAAAAAGCTGCATCTGTGTCTGACTTTGTTGAACTAAGCATTTATATTTTACTATATTTAAAAAGTACTTAACTAAGTGAAAACGTAACAGCTTACTTGCAGACGTGTTTCAAAACATTTGTTCCTTTTACGAAGCTAACCCTCTACTGGTGGCATCATGTGAGGTACAAAGGCTGTAACAGGATGGATTTATGATTGTGGGATGGAGTAGGCTATTTTGGTTGTGTCATGTAATAGAAAAGGGTGTTGGCTTCAAAATTTGTGTGATCATTTAATATAATTTTTTTATCTGTTGCGTAGTGTTTGTATATCTTGTATTTTGCTAAAGCTATTAGGTTTTTACTTTGTTTTAATGTGTGGAGAATATTTAAATTAGTGTGTGTGTGTGTGTGTGTGTGTGCGTGTTGCATGTTTTTTAAGTGTTTAGTGTTACATTTATATTTTGTTTGTAGATTGTATGACTTTTATTAAAACGCAGGAAGTTTTACTACCATTGGCCATGTATTTAGTTTTTACAAATTTATTTCTAGACTCTATATTTTATCTCTTTCTCAAGTTTTTTTTCTGTGTTATTAATTTATATTCTCTCTCTCCTCTGTTGAAATTATTTATCACTGGTAAACAAGAGATTATGTATAAATTCTTTATCTCCCTTTCTGTCCATTCTACTGAATGTTTTGTCAAGGCCTGGGCCTGATATTAATGATATGAAAAAAAAATATTATCTTCATAATGGTAGGTAAAATAAATATTAAAAATTTGTAACTGTTCTAATCTGCTGTTAAATATGTATGTAAATCTGTTATCAGGTGAAATAACATTCCAAAGAAATGTTGAAAAATTCCAATTCATGCAATCCATGTCTCATATTAACTTATATACTTTCTCCCCTAAACAATAACAAAGCCCTCCCCAGTCGTTAGTTTGCTTTACTTAAATTCAAAATTGACAAACTTTTACTAATTAAATTTTGTTCTATCAATTTAGTGTTTGTTATACATTATTACTATATGATAATTTAAAAATATAATTTAATCCCTATAATTATTTTTAATGAGCATGTATGAATAGTGTCAATATGTTTTTGCTAAAAAAGTTCAAACACTTACCATTAAATCTTAACTATAATACCTAAAGTATTAATACCCTAACAGTTTACTGTAATAAGTAAAGTGCAAAATTGAAATTGTCAAACACTAGGTTAACTGAGTTGACCTTTATATCAACATAAAATCAAATGACAGATTAACTTATCATGTGTTGTTATGTAACATTTTCTTAGATGTGCAGTAATTGTAAGTGAATATACCAACTACCATTTATTTGGAATTACATGTAGCCACTATCACACATCATGCCTAAAATAAACACTTGGGGAAGGGGTTGTAGAATCACAAAGTAAAATAACTGTAATATGCAATGATCATTCGTTTAAAACATATTATTCAATCTGTTTTTAAAAATATTTTGTTACCTATTCTAAATATAATTAAATATTGTGCCTCTAATGTAGTTATTAAAGTTTCTTCTTTAATATTATTTTTTATCATCTATTCCTATCA
The DNA here is from genome assembly GCA_036971475.1 of Prosapia bicincta. Taxonomy (NCBI): domain Eukaryota; kingdom Metazoa; phylum Arthropoda; class Insecta; order Hemiptera; family Cercopidae; genus Prosapia; species Prosapia bicincta. The sequence continues at coordinate 212,908,137 of JBAIZL010000004.1, forward strand.
ATTGATTTTATTTGCTAATAATTTACTTCATTATTCTATAACTCCTTTCCCTCCAAATAATATAATTTTCCCTGTTAAAACACTAATTTTTCAATACCTTATATTAATGCACGCTCTCCTTATATATATATCTTGTACAAATTTTCAATTGTTAGTAAAATACTTTTTTTTTATCCGCTCAAGTTCAAACAATTTTTTAAAAATTTGTGGTAGATAGCACTCGATGTTAATACAGTTTTTTTTCAAATATTAATGTATTCGATAAACGTAATTAATTAATTTTAGTTTTATATAGAAAAAAAAACTTTTTACAAAAGGGGCAAGGTATGCAAAGGACTTATTTTAAAGTCCCATTTGGCTTAGAGCATATATCTTACAACATATGATTTCATAAAACATCTGATTTTATGTTTTAGGTTATGTGGTAAAACAGCTGTTTTAATATATAGGGTATGTTACTTTATTTATAATAATTTTAATTATTTACTAAAAAAGTAACTAAAATAAAATACTTCTTTGTTGACCTACGAAAAAGTAGGAATTTACTCATTTTTTTATATATTACTTGATATCAATCTATTTAACAGGATCCATTCTTTCTCAAATAAGTATTTCAAATGTTTATAAACATACTCTCACTAACATGCAGCTCTAGGATTCAACACGACACAATGATTATCTTCCATATTAAAATACTTCACTACCTAATAAGTACTCTTAAATTTTCAAATTTCTAAATGCTCCCTTACCTCAATTTGATAAAAAACTGAATAAAGACTTGTAAGTTTAAATAATTTTATTTTGGTTATGTACTAAAGAATTAGTTGCACAAAATTCATTGCCACATTTAACATTTAGAGTTAAATTAAATCTTGGCAAACCACTTTTAGTATACATGTTTAACATTGACTATTACATTCAACAATGATTTGACCAAGTGTAAAAGCTTGTCTATCCAGGCTATAATTTGTAGTTTTGTTGTTTAAATTAATTAAAATATATATATATGATGAATAGTTATTTTCTGGAGTACATCCGTTCATTCTGCAGTCCATAAATTCGCAGTTCCGACGTTTCGCTAGAATCTCATCCAGCATTGACGAGGTGAACCCAACAACAGTAGAAGAGCGAGAGTACTCTTCAACAGTAAACTCTCACAGAACATTAGACACTCGCTCTTCTACTGTTGTTGGGTTCACCTCGTCAATGCTGGATGAGATTCTAGCGAAACGTCGGAACTGCGAATTTATGGACGTATCAGTATATATATATATATATATATATATATATATATATGTTGATCGAAATATTTCAAATAAAAGTGTATTAAGTGTTTTATATGTGCTTATTTCCAAGAGATTGCAGTTTTGGACTATTGCCTTTAGGTAAGTCTGTCAGTCTCCTATCAAGTCCAAAAAATTCATAATAAGCTTTAAGCTCTACTAGAACTAACCTATATATATATATATATATATATATATATATATATATATATATATATATTGTCCATTGTTTTTCCGTTGCACTGACTTTATGAAGTTAATAAATTACCAATTTGAGTAATTTTATCCACCATTAAGTGCAATATTTTTACCTTGAGTGATGAGGCACCTTTTATAAAACATAAAACAAATACTATTAACAGACAAAACAAAAAAATCGAAAATTTATCAAAACAACTTAACCTAAAAAATAGCCTAAAAAATAGCCTAGCACCAATCCACTCATCAAAACAACAACATAACCTAAAAAATAGCCCAGAACCAACCCACACCTCTAACAATAATAAATTCATAAACTTAACTAAAACAGAATTTACTGAAAAAGAAAAAATAATAATAACAAATTCCTTCAAATATAACCTACCTAACTTCAACAAAAAACAAATAATAAAAAACTTAATAGTTGACACAGAATCTAACATCCACAAAATTACCCACCAAAATACTGAACACATAAGAAATAACATTAATAATAAAATTAACCTAATAAAAACGGAAAAAAACAAAAAAACGGAACAATATATTAATAAAAAAGAAATTATAAAACTCAGAGAAAAACTAGAAAACAACGATTACTTAATATTAAAATCAGATAAAACAAATACTCCAGTAATAATAGAAAATACCAAATATATCGATTCAATGACTAACTACATAAAAGAAAACAAATACGAACAAATCCCAGACCCAACTAACAAATACCTTATTACAATAAAAAACTTAATAGTCACTCACCGTAACACCCTAAACTATAACAATAAATTAAAATACCACACAAGATTATACCCATTTAAACCATGCGCACCCGTATTATCAGGGATACCTAAAATCCATAAACCAAACACACCATTTAGACCACTAATAAATTTCACAACAGCACCATCTTACATAATCGCAAAAATCCTAGACAAAATCCTAAGGTCTAAAATACACATCAACAACACATACAATATAAAAAATGGATACCAATTAATTAATAAAATAAAAACGATAAAAACAAACAGCAACACAAAAATAATAAGTTATGACATAACTAACATGTACCCTAGTATCCCAATAGAAGAAACCATAGAAATAATAAAAAACAAACTGATACACAATAACGAAAAAAGTAACATAATAGATAGTATCATTACGCTAACCAAACACATATGTAACCAAAATTACTTCCAATTTAACAATAAATATTATAAACAAACAACAGGTCTCCCCATGGGTTCACCCATTTCATCTGTCATGTCAGAAATATATTTACAACACTTTGAACAAATAATAATTAAACCTATAATAAACACACACAATATCTTACTATGGACAAGATATGTAGACGATATACTTGTAATATACCAACCTACCATTCACAACGAACACCTCATAATATTAAACAAACTAAATACATACAACGAAAACATACAATTCACCGTTGAAACAGAAATAAATAGAACAATCAACTTCCTCGACATTACTTTAAATATAAATGATAATAAAATAGAAACTACAGTATACAGGAAACCTACTTCCAACAACACCACAATACACTACAAATCTAACCACCCCTGGACACACAAAATTAACACTTACAGTAACATGATAAATAAAGCAATAAAATACACACAGGATAACAAACAAAAATTAAATGAAGAATTAGATAACATTACAAAAATAGCAATAGAAAATGGATACAACAAACACTTTATAAAAAATATATACAATAAATTCACAAAAAAACCTAACCTCAACACAACACTACAACCGGAACACGAAAACAATAAAAATAAAAAAATCTACCTAAAATATAAATATACCAATAACAAAATAGAAAAAATAACGAATATATACAACAAAGAATACTACACTCCAACTTACAAACCAAACAACAAAATAATAAAATATCTTAGTAACAAAAACCACATAACAAATTCAGAAAATCATAACCTATCAGGAATCTACAAAATCACTTGCAACAACTGTAACGCCTTTTACATAGGAAAAACATCCAGAACGTTTAAAATAAGATTTGAAGAACATTATAGAGCATTCAAAAATAAAAATTCTAAAGTATCAAATGTTGCAGCACACCTAATTTCCCATAAACACGAAATTACAAATTACGAAAATAACCTAACCATACTGGAAATAAATAACAACCCAATAGAACTAAACTCACTAGAAAAATACCACATTTATAAAAACATACACAACAACTTAATGAATTTACAAACAACATATACAGAAGACATACTATACAGAAACCTCATACACACAGATCAAGAAATAGTGCGCGTAACTTCTACAAACACCGGCTTCACGGACATAGCATCCACAGCAGAGAACAATCAGTGATTCGACAATGGTCAAAGACCGAAAGGTGCCTCATCACTCAAGGTAAAAATATTGCACTTAATGGTGGATAAAATTACTCAAATTGGTAATTTATTAACTTCATATATATATATATATATATATATATATATAAACTGATAATACAGTTTTAAGCATTTAAATTACTTGTTATATAAATATGTTTTCAGACAATTTACTGCCAATGTCATAACTTCTATTAAAACAAGCAAATATTTCCACTCTTGTAAATATAGTATAAAATATTATGAACACTATATTTAGGATTAAAAAATGTGTCAATTTAGTTTTGAATGGTAATTAAAAATATATTTCTAACCTTATCAAAAGATAATTTGAAAAAGAAATATACACATGTACAAATATACTTTTATATTTATTGGTAGTAAAACATTTTTTTATAACTTCTATTTCTTAATATATATAATTTTGTTAATAAAAAAACGGATGAGTTATTTGCATAAAAATATTTTTAATTTTAGTTTATGTTGTTTTGTTTACTTTTTGTTTCTAATTAAAAAAAATAATAATTAACCCAAATAAATCCCATCAAAATTCATAAAGCAGGTATTAAGTCTCACAAACAGGTTGAGCCAGCAATGGCATGGATAAAACTGTTTTGTCAACTTTTATTCCTTTGGTTTTAAATTGTTCTTCTAAGTTGAAAAGATTTATAATAAAATGCAGTTTTGATCATAGTTTCAACAATTATCATGACATTGTAGTGAATTCCACAACTTTGTTTTTTTTTTTGAAGGCCACCCTCTTCTAATTTCCACAACATACATATCTGTCTTTTGGATTTGAGCATCCAGTGATGAATTCATGGGGGGCCCCAAATCACTATTCAATTGAATAAACTCATTTAAAAAAATTCTAAATTTGCAATTCAGTATCAATTACTTGCGCTTTTTATTGTCCTTAAAGCATGTATAAGCTCATCGTTCACACAACTTTGATAGACACATTATTTTTTAAAGTGATGTACAGTTTTATTTTCACATTGGGAGAAAGTTGAGAAAATGATTTCTCAAGTATAAAGGCACTGATTGGTATTAATGACCCTTCAAATGTCCTCAATAACAGGCAGGGAAAAGGAGAAGCCACAGTGTCTTTGTCTTTTGTATAAAGATGTTCCCTCTTTAACGAATGACTGGAGCCAAGACAAAACAATTATCTTTTGATATAACTTCGTCACCTTATACACTGCACAACGTGTGTTAAACTTCATTTGTATTTTCATTTGCCATAAAAAAACGAAAAACCGTACAAACATTGCAAATAAGAGCGTGGCAGTAGGAGCAAGAAGTACCTCAATAGTGGCTAGTTCCTGACCAACTGATGCACCGGCATGACAATTTTACTGTGCTGTCATTCCCTGCAACTCCCAGTTACCAAATGAATTTTAAAAATTGTGTAACTTCTGAACTACCCAAGAAAAATAAACCAATGACATTTTTTAGGCACATAACCTGTTATTATTATTACTTACTATTATATTATAGTCTTCACTGCTAGGATCTTCAAAATATTTAAAGTCCTTTTCTTTTTCGTATAATTCTGTGTGTTATTCCTGTCTATGTTATTATTTCTCGGCATATTTTTGAACATTTCATTTAGAACTTTAATATCAGACATTATATCAATAAATGGAAATGTCCGTCAAACAAGTCAAACGTTAATAAAATTACAAAGCTAAACATTACTGTGTATAAAAAAGTACTTTTGAAAGACACTAAATTTTTTAAAATTTACATTCTATGCCATATGTAGAATAATTTACTTACAAAAAATAATAACAGGTTAGAACCTGTAACAAACTATGTTATCATGCAAAATTGGCAAACATTTCCAAGATCAAAATGAAAAAATTATTTTAGTTACACAAGGTGTTAGAATATAATTAAATTTTACATATATATTAGTTGGCATTTATAACAAATTTAAGTTTATTACATGGCTATAAAGATATAACAAGCATCACTAATTGTTTATAATTATTATACAGTTAGTTTTAGCATGCTTCAGAAAATACTGTTACTGAAAAATATTAAAACAGAAAAGTAAAAAAATATATTAAACCTAATCATATCTTACCTGAATATTAAGCTTTTAAAATGTGTATGCAAACTAGTTTTTGCTAAATAGGTATTAATTGTAATTTATTTTTTTATACAACAATCTAATTTAAACAGACTTAATTTATATATGTATATTTCACGTTGTCCATTATTTTTCCGTTGCACTGACTTTATGAAGTTATTATTATTACTTGTAAATAATTTTTTCCACCACTAAGTGCAATAATTTTACCTTGTGTGAGGCACAAGGTAAAATTATTGCACTTAGTGGTGGAAAAAATTATTTACAAGTAATAATAATAACTTTATATATATTTATAATAGTATAGGATAAAAGTATTTACAATAGTAATATATATATATATATATATATATAAATATGTATTTCTAGGTTTTGCAACACTGTTTTCTTGTATTCACTTATCATTTTCACTATATGTACTTAAACAAGAATCTTACTTGGTATTTATGCGAGTTAACTTTCAAAGATTGGTAGTATCTCCATCATCGGGCATCACTGACCGGGGGTCGAAGTAGACTGCCCAGTGTTTGAAAGTTAACTCGCATAAATACCAAGTAAGATTCTTGTTCAAGTACATATAGTGCATATATATATTCTTGATCCATTGTTTTTCCATTGCACTGACTTTATGAAGTTAATATATTACTATTGTAAGTAATTTTATCCACCATTAAGTGCAATGATTTTACCTTGTGTGATGAGGCACCTTTCGGTCACTTGACCATTGTCCAAATTTTTAATGTTTACAATTTACTTTTATTTACAAGATTTCTGAGAAGCTTAAGAAGATGATAACTTGAGACCAAGATAGGTTAAACAATTTTGAATCCCCCCCATAGATAAAAGAATCAAGATTGGATATCTGTTGCCCTATACGTAATCATTACAATTTATTTTGGTTTTCTCTTGTCGATATTTTTTCAAATTATTCATTTGGACAACAGGGAATGCATACATTGAAATTAATGAATGAGCATGATCTACAAGAGAAACTTATATATTTTTAAAACAAATGAATTTTATGTGTTTTACTCCATTCATATTTGTAAGATTTGGTAAAATGTTTAGCAAAGATAATAAAATTTTGTAAATAACAGCAAAAATGAAACAATAACTTCACAAAATCACTATACACAAACTACAGTATACATGCATTAGTAGCAAAAGAATGATTGTTAAATTATACACAAATATTATCCTTTGACAACTTTACATTAAAAACACATACAAAGGAATGAAACAAAAATTCAAGATGCTTTTTTCAACAAAACTTGAATGTTTGAATTTTAAAATGTATCAATTAAATTTCAAATTCAATTTTGATGTTTATAACAGAAACTTTATAACGGTGTTTGTTTGGTATCTTGATCAATGGTAGTCTTTAAACCTAGTAATATTACTTTACCAAAAAAAAAATGTTTAGTTGAAAATGTTCAAATGCTTTAAATATTACCTAGCAAATACCACATAGCATTGTAGGACATACTAAATACCTTAAGACTCTTAGGTAATGCGTTTAATTTAAATTTTTTTAAAATAATAGGCATGCAATTCTAATATAAGAAAATCCATGAGGTTCTATCTACATGTTCTAATTATTTATCAAATAATGTGACATTTAGAAGGAAGTCTACTGACGTTTGCAATGATGGCCGCCACTTTGTCCTTGTCTGAAATGGAGACTTGATTAATACGTTTGTTCTTAAGATGATGTGGTGTGTCTCGACGGTGTAAACGGTTAGGTCGAGAGCCACCAAGCTTGTCGTTCAGTTCAAACCCAACATGCTTCTCCTGCACATACAAAGCCCTACCTTTATTTCCCAAGCACCAAACATATTAAGTACATGCAATTAAAATGAACTGTTAATAGTGTTAATATTAATGAAGCATTGGTTATTAATATACAACCCGGTAGAAACCAAAGAGTTTTATAATTATTATAAATTTTAGAACTGTATGAATTATAATAAATTTTGACTGGCAAAAAAATTAAATACCTCGGTGTTTTTTCAACCTCTGAAGGGCTATAAATAAAAGACAAATGAATATAAACAAATTATTCTGTTACTAAAGGTTGAGTATATATGGTCTTTCAACATAACCACCGTGATGGTTGAGGTATTTATTTTACCTATGAAAAGACTTTCTATTTCTCTCTACAAACTCCAATGATTTGAAAATATCTTCAACATTTTCTTAAAGCTGTTCCTTATCCACTTTTTCAGTTCAGAGAAAATATGGAAATCACTCTTTTACTGCTCTTTTATTCTTTATAAAAATAAAAAAGATAAACCTATAATCATTTCCCTGGAATGTGCAAATATCTTTACAAAGTATATTAAAATACAGAATCATGGATGATAGCATTCACTACACCACTATAAACTGTCAACATAGTCCAATATACTGTCAAGAGGTTACAATTTTCTTTATATGATAGTAGTTATAATAAATAATATGAGGTATGGCTATAAAGTAATGAGACTGGCTCTCTGTAGGACATGCTGAGCAAGTCTCCAGGTTACCTTTTATATAATCGTGTTCCCTGACACCCCCCAGCCAGCTGAACGACCTAAGCCTGATCGGTTGGGCTAAAGTCTTTGTTAGTGTCGCACTGTTTTCTCGCTCATCAGATAAATGGCATGTGTTTTGATGTGGTGTACACTTACAAAATTTTGTTAAATATAACCACAGTTAATTCGTGAGTCAAAGAAACCTGATTTATTTATGGTATGTGTTTTGATTGAGCAACGTTGCAACTTGAAATTCTTAGTGAAACTTGGTAAATCCGCCACAGAAGCTAATTCTCTCTTACAAGTGTATGGGGAAGAATGTATCTCACGTGCACGGATTTTTGAGTGGTATAAACGTCTTAAAACATTCAGCACAGCCAGGTTACCGGTACATTCTGTGTTCCCTTGCGAGGCACTGAAAGCGGTGCGTTCTCCCCTTTCCTTCTAAGAGACGCCGAGCCCACCGGCACACTCACTCCCAGTCTAATTAAAACTTCTCTGGTGTCGATAAGTGTTTGTACTCGTATAAAGGATTGATTTTTAGGTCAGTGCTTTAAAAGAGTTTAAAGAACATTGTGCCTGAGTCGTTTTTAAATCCGACCATCCCAAGTTAACTTTTTGATGCTTCAAGTGAAAAAGGCTTCAGGGAGTTTCATAATCAGATTTAATTTGGTTTACTTTTTATATTTTGTTTTTTCAGTTTTAACCACCTAACGCGGCAAAATATCCAGTGAAAAAAAAAAACGATAATAAAAATCAACTAAGCTTTTGAACTAATGCAAGAATAAACAAACTGTCCTATTAGAGTGAATGAACCTACTTGAGGTGGGAACTGACTACTGTAAATAAGAGTCATTGACAAAATGCTTGGACAGAATGTGTCGTCATAAAATTGTAGTAAAATGTCAGATAATCTTGGCTATAAATAGTCTAGGACATGACATATGCATTATCTATGCCTGTGTTTACATTATCGATCTCTATCATTTTGTGAAACACATGACACAATCAGAAACAAACATTCCGAGTTAAACGTTGAGTGGTTAATTTTAGTATGTAGTATATTTTAGTACTAGGTACTTTAGATTTTTATGTATATTATCTTTTTTCTCTGTCTTTTTTATTGAGTATTATTACTTCTCATACAGTATTTTATCATTTGTATTAGTTGATATTTAATGTAAATTTCTTTTTTTTTTATTGTGACCCGATAGATAGAACAATATTTTTATGTCTAATACACTGTTTTGATGTCCCCAACAAACCCGTATATGGTAGAAATAAAATTATTGAGATGAAAACAACGGACAAGATAATTAGATGCAACGACAAGCTATGTAACCCGCATAGCATTTCAATAATTCCACTGCTAGAGACGGCAAGCGTACTGGCACGCTCCCGATTTCTACAATTAAAAAGTGTTTAAATTTTTTTAACTTATTTCCCCGTTTATATTTAAGTTTAGATTTTGAGATAAAACAATGCCGTCAAATGTGCAAGTTAACGAAAAACAGTCAGTAGTTTGATGAGATCTTCAATATTGCTGCCATGCTGAATGTGTTAAAGTAAGACAAGAAGATGTCGAGGGCGGTCCATGCTCAGGACGGCCATCAACTTCAAAAACGGATGAAACCATTGAGAAAATTGGAAATCTTATGAGTAAAGATCGCCAGTTAAGTATTCGTGCATTGGGAGGAACTGTATATGTTGATAAGGAATCAGTTCAACAAATTTACATGAACATTTCAACATGAGAAAAGTGTGTGCCAAAATGAGCTCAAAAACCTAACGAATCAACAAAAGACTCATAGTTTGAAATTTGTTCTGACATCTTTAAAAAAATCAAGAAGGATCCTAAACTGTTGGAGGGAGTCATTACATGTGATGAATCATGGTTTTTTATCTATGACCCAGAAACTATAAGCGCCAATCAATGCATTGGAAGAGCCCAAATTCACCATGACTTGAATGTTGAAATCAAAGTTCAAGGCCATGATAATTGTTTTTTTTACATCCCTGGAGGTGAAAATTGGCTTCCTGAGGGGCAGACAGTGAATAAATAGTACAATATGGAGGTTTTTGTTTTCCTCTATGTGCGAATAAGAATAATTGTGGGAAAATAAATTTTGGATTCTGCATCAAGACAACGCTCCAGCTGATAATGCACTGGTTGTGAAACCATTTTTGGCCAAGTAAGCTATTCCTGTGTTGGAGCATCTACTCTACTCACCTGACCTTGCCCTGTGTGACTTTTAAATGTTCCCAAAAGTGAAAGTAGCCTTAAAAGAATCCAGATTTGATACAGTGGACGCAGTGAAGGAAAAAGCGATGGATCTCATGAACAGCCTTTCGGATAATGACTTAAAGGACTGTTTTGAACAAATGGAGAAGTGTAGAAATAGAAGAGGGGGAGTACATTGAAGGGGATAAAATGAAAGTTGTAAAAACATTTATAAATTGAGTGATTTACAACAAAAGTCTCTTTACTATATAGCCACACATTGTACATACTCTATTTATCAAATGAAATTTTAAAGTTTTTTCTGCTTATACAAGATGATTTTTATTAAGCCTTCATTTCAAAAATTGTGAGGGGGGATTAGCACATTTTAGGAAATGTAGGCTTTAGAATGTGACCAAAATACATCAATTCGCTGTTATAGGAATTGTCAAAATATGCCAATTAGCAGACAAAACTGTTTAAATACAACGAAAATAAATATGGAAAGTGTTTTACACTTTTGAGTGACTTAATCATTTGAGAACTTTTCATCTGAGAAAATGAAAATTCAGGTTAATTAAGGAAAATTCTGGTAAACCTGATCATCATTCATAGATTTTTTTTCATACTGTCAACTAGGATGGAACCAAGTAAAAGATGTGTTCATGTAAGATAAAGAACGTAGTTTTATTACTTAACAAAAAAGCATGCTATATATTTTAGTATCTTGTTCTTTGTTATTAAACAAAAGGTTACTCTTATTAAAACTGTGTTTATCAGAGACCGCTATTTCCACCCACAAAAAAAATTTTAATTATGCAAGTTCAGATTAGTAAAAAAAGATAATCCATCCTACCTGGTCTGTGAGTTCTGAATCTTCCTCCATCTCACTATGGCCAGCTTCACTTGTAGACTCACTCAAAACACCAGTTCCAGTACTAATTGCATTTTCAGTTTCTTTGGGAACCTTGTTCTAAAAACACAATATTAAGAATGATTAACTATAGACATTAAATGATTTCCTTCAATATTACGATCGATCACCCTAACATGAAACAAAATTATTCCTAATTATAAAACAGTATATTTATGCATTTGCTTGTATTAAATATATGAAAGATATTGTAGTCAAATCATTATTTGTATAATTAAGGAGATTAATTATGATTATAAAACATCACAGCAATGACAATTACGGTAGCTACTAAAGTGATTGACGTTTTTACTAGCTTAGGTAGCTGTTATTACAAATTTATAAAAAAATTAATGGAGAGCTGTAATTTCTATTATAGAACTTATATTTATGTATGTGTTTGTGTGTGCGTGCTAACATGATTTGGTAATTTTTGTAACAGTATTTTGTGATCATAGAGAGCTGTTGAAGATAACAAAATTTATAAAACACAGAATTATAATATAAACTCATTGCTGATTATTGTAGCAACTTATCCACCAGCAATTATTTTCTGCAGACTATTTACCATCGAGAAATATAAGTACTGTATTGAACATTCTTATCGGAAACATGGTGACGTACACTTCAGTCATGTAATGTTTAGTCCACTTGACCCTTATTAATGTGTATCGTCACCATGCTTCAGATATGTATGTTCAACACATTTCCCTAGAGTTAGCTAACTGTTTTTGCCTCTTAAAACTGTCACCATAAAGAAAGTTATTTATATCATTCCTCAGAATGAAAGGACAAACAAAGTAGGGTTTTTTGTCATCCTAAAGGTGCGATTCCACCAAATTTGTGTTCAGCACAATTTGTTACACACATTTTGTACAGAACTTAGGCAGTGCGCGTACTAAACCAGCATCCTTGAAGCCCCCGACTCCACTGGCAATGATGTGTGTAACTTTTGTTAGCGAACAGTGCAGCACACTGTGCACGAACATTTTCTCCCAGTACAGAGTCTTGTGCCTACAGTTTTTAATATGGACGGACGGGAAGAGGTATTGGTTTGTGGTGCAGCCTGTGTTTTATTATGTTGTCTGCTTAAAAAGAAACGAAGAGCAAAACCGCGATGTTGGGTGAGGCCCTTTCTACAGCGACGTAATGAAGAGACGATAAGATTTATGGAAGAACTAAAAATAGACCCCTTGAGTGGATTTAAAAATTTCACACGTATAACTTGCGAAGATTTTGAATTGCTGATCAATGCGATTGGTCCTTTGGTTGTCAAACAAGACACAAACTACAGAAAATGTGTCCCTGTTTCAATAAGGCTTGCGATAACATTAAGATATCTTGGTGGTGGTGATTCTTTTGCAAGTTTAATGTGTTTATTTAAAGTTTCAAAAGAACTTCTTGCTCGGATTGTACCTGAGGTGTGTACGGCATTGATAAGCGTGTTAAAGGAAAATATTAAGGTAAGAAAAAACAACATTTTTTATATTTATCACGATTTTATTTATATAATATGTATTACAACTTTCTAATCTTTTAATTATTTTGGAGGGTTACTCCTTGAGCATCAAATAATAATAATAAATCTTTTAATTACAATAATTCACAAGTTTTGCCAAGTAATGTCAATGCTTTCATCACAATCTATACTATTAAGACGGACCGGAAAATTCGAAGAATCTCCATGATTCCGAGAACTTGACGAACTCTCTGAATACGGTGACGGCATTGGAGTTGTAGAATACTTACCAGTGCCGATAATAGCGTCATACAATGCAATGTCTATATCTCTTTGGACTAAAATCTTGGTCCGCTCATCTTTAATTTTCCGTAATTTTGTTGCATCGGCTGCAGCAAAGATGTCGTCGTCATCTTGTTTCCTTGATTCCATCTGTTTGTTCACGTTATCCATAATGGACAAAGCATGGCCAATTCTTGGGTCTTCATCGACAGATCGACGCTTTAGCATATTGGGAGCCCTAAATGAGCTATATGGCCTTTCTTGAGGGGATTCTTCGGCCCCATGTTCCGTATGTTCTCGTGACAACTGAAACAAAGATAAAAATTTCTTTTTCAGATACCTAATACCTTGGAAGAATGGATGATGGTGGAGAGTCAGTTTGATCATCTTTGGAATTTCCCTCATTGCATGGGTGCTATGGACGGGAAACATGTTGCCATTCAAGCTCCAAGCAATACAGGAAGTGACTTTTTCAATTATAAAGGCGATTTCAGCATTGTACTTTTAGCACTCGTCGACGCTCATTATATGTTTAGATACGTGGATGTTGGATGCAAAGGAAGGATATCGGATGGTGGTGTCTTTAAAAATACTGGTTTCTACGCTGATCTTCAGCAGTCAAAATTAAATTTGCCTCAACCATATGCGCTACCCGGAAGGAACAAAACAATTCCACACGTCATAGTTGTAGATGATGCTTTTGCATTAGATGTAAATTTGATAAAACCATACCCTGGTCAACATGCCAAAGGATCAAAAGAAAGGATATTTAATTACCGTTTGAGCAGAGCGAGGCGTGTAGTAGAAAATGTTTTCGGGATTTTATCTGCAGTGTTTCGCGTACTTAGAAAACCTATTCTGTTAGCTCCAGAAAAAGCACAATTGATAACAATGACGTGTTGTTACTTGCATGATTTTTTGATGAAACAAAAGTCGTCTTCGCAACTTTATACCTCGCATGGTATTTTTGATACTGAAGACCAAGTTACTCATAGCACTATATATGGAAGTTGGCGGAACGATGCACCCTCTGCAAATTTACTTCCTTTAAGACATGTCGGAAGAAGGCCAGCTGGCAATGCGAAAGACATTAGAGAAGAGTTTGCAGAATATTTCCAAACTGACATTGGAATGGTGCCATGGCAAGAAGCAATAGCGTAAAAACCATTAGCACATACATGTAATAAGAAGGAGTTCCCTACTCGAAATTGAATACCTTCTGATATTGATACTAGCCGAGATAAAGTGAGAGCTTATGTTATCGTTCAAAAGAACGTATTTGACTTCGAGTAGTGAGAGATTCATAATAAAAAAATATAAAAACTTACCTGCTCATTTATTTCTTCCTGCGAGTTGATACTAGAATTAGGTTCGTCCCTTCCATGAAGAAAATGTAAATAACTGTAACCAAACCACTTTGGCTTGTAGATGTCTGTAATCCCAGAACCTGAAGATTTTGAATCAGCAATTTTTTTCTTTTCACGACGGTATTGAGCCAAAATGATTTTCCATTTTCTCATGACTTCAGTAGAATCACAATTAAAATTATGAGCCAACTCTTCAGTTGCGTCGTGTTTACTGTTTCTATTTTTGTAGTCAACATAACTAGAGTCCCAGAGAACTGGATGCAATTCAACTGCTTGAATAAATTCAATAATTTTTTCATTTGTCCAGTCCATATTTAAGTATATAATGTTCGCGAACAAATACAATGTTTTCTCTCCAGCAGCGGAAGCAAGACTGAGTACGTGAACAACAAGTGCGTGACGGTCGAGACAGTTCCACCGCTCTCACGCACAAAAGTACCCAGCTGTGCGCGAACTTTACTTGATTGTTCGCGCACAATTTGTTACCGTTTGCTTGTGCGATTCGACCGAAACAAACATTTGTGCCGCACGTTGTGCAGCACACCGGTGGAATCGTACCTTTATAGCTTTTTATAAATAACCAACATATCTCCTGTAATTTAGGTCAAGCTCTTAGTCTAGTCTTTATTATTCAGTTATGTCTTGGTTGTGGATCACGATGGCTAATTTGACATCGTCCAAATTGGATTGCATGCTATTCGATAGTGAGAATGAACTTAGTTATATTGATAGCGCAATGATAGTTTAGTGTAATTGTATCCTTGTAATTTTTTTAATGTAATGAGTGTAAATATGTATAAATATTTTTTTGGAATTATTATATTTTTTTTATGATTATAAAGTGAACAATTTGTTGTATAAGTGTAAGGGGAAGCTAAGAACTACTAAGAACCAAACTGGAAGTAATAATATATAATTTTTTTAACTAATTAATTTATTATTTAATTATTATAGTTCATGTTTTATTTTTTATTAATAATGATTACAAACTGTCAATCAATATAAAGCCTTTATTTATTAAATTATTACTAAGTATAATTTCTTAAATTAATTAAGTAATGATACTGAATAATAATGTTCAATATTTTATAATAATACTAATAAAATTATTAAAAATGGGATTCAACACAATTTCAGTTGTTGTGACAACTGAATCTGAAAAATAATTCATAACCACTCGGGCGTTCGGAATGTGAACCCACTTAATCCGCAATGGGGTTAGTGGCCAAATTTTAAAATAATTGTACTTATTTATGGATTATTGATTGTACTATTCATCCCAATTATACAATAAAACAATTTTTACAATTTACAGAGCATAATCTTTAGAAATTACCATTCATCATTATTTTGCCTAAAAAAAACCTTACTTTTTGGAAAATAAACAAAACCTGTTGAAATTTACATTTGTTTTCTAGCACATTGTTCCATTACAATGATAATGTTTTATTTACATCAGGTCTGTCCAACAAAGTGCTACAATCTAATTTTTGGCACCCTCCTACAGAAATACAAATCAAGTTAATAAATTAAAATAAAAATAAATGCAAGAACTGAAAAAAACATCATATAAAGCTCTAATAATTTAATAGCAGTTTGTTCCTGTCAGGTGAGTTAAAAAACTGCAGATATTTGTTTTGACAGTGTACTAATTATTGGTAAATTTTAACTATGTTGTGATTCGCTCAAACAATTATGTAATGACGTTTCTTGATATAATCCTCTTGAATTTACTGATTAAATAAACTAATTTTACACTACTTAACTAAGTGAATATGTA
The DNA here is from genome assembly GCA_036971475.1 of Prosapia bicincta. NCBI lineage: Eukaryota > Metazoa > Arthropoda > Insecta > Hemiptera > Cercopidae > Prosapia > Prosapia bicincta. The sequence continues at coordinate 212,924,638 of JBAIZL010000004.1, forward strand.
ATTGCTTACTTGCTGAGGCGTTTCAAAACGATCGTTCCTTTTACGAAGCTTCGTAAAAGGAACGATCGTTTTGAAACGCGTCAGCAAGTAAGCAATTACGTATTCATTTAGTTAAGTAGTGTAAAATTAGTTTAATTATGTAATGTTAGTTACAAATTAGTGTTCTTTTGTACACTTTGTAATTAAGTAGAAGTAATAGGACTTTTATTAGGAATTTCTATTTTTCTAATTTATTTTTGCTTTAGGATCAAACGGGAGATTATTTTTCTTATATTTATGGTTATTATTATTTTTAACACCATTATTACAGCATATAGTGCCCACACCTATGTCTATGAATGAGATGCACAAATCGTTTTAGCAGACTTGTTTTTCATTGTACCTATATAATAACATGATTAAGCCAGAGGAGATGTCTACACTAACAGTATTAATAAATTGACCCATTGTATGAAAACATCATAATAATCATAAGATATAGGACTTAAATGTCTATAATAAAAGTTGTATAACTACTTCAACATTACACATTTATTGATCTACTTACGTCTCTCTGGTCACCATCTTTGTGCACTTGTTCTGAAAAAGAGCTCTGTTCGCTAGTTGGTTCAACATCACCTGAATTCAGTCGTTCGTTTCGAAAATTAGTCTTTACGTCTTCCTGTTAATAAAATTAAACATAATCTTACTCATAACTGTATGAAACAACTGTGGCGTAATGTTAATTTTTTAGAGTTAGTTGTATTTTTTAAATACCTCTGAAGATGATTGCTGGGCAATTGAAATGTACATAAGGTTTAAATAAATGTTATTTGTGGTTTAGAGATTTTATTTATTTAGAAATTAATTTTACTCCTAACAGAAAAGTAAATAAATCCAAACAAAACTGAAATTCAATAATGGAAAAGGCCTTGTCTTATGCATAATGACAAGAAAATATACAATCTTATCAAATAAAGTAATATCTCTGTTTCTCATTTGATTAGTCAGAAAAAATTTTTGTATAATGTATTTGACAAGAATTTGATATTTTTAACACATTATGTTCTATAACTCTTTTACCTCAACAGACAATGTTCAACCATACCATACCATTTTCTCCAAGCACTGTATGGTAAAGAAAATTCTATTGCTTCAGGCCAATATATGGACTTTTACTATAATTGACACAAATTTAGTGTCAATTTAGTTTGTTATGAAATTTAGTGATCTTGTTGCAAACATTCAAGGTACAATAAAATTAGTTTTTGAAGCTCAAAATTGTTAAATTATTTTTCTTTAATTTTTATTTTAGGGTAAACCCATTTTTAGCACACAAATTTTGTTGCAGTTTATTTAAAATATTTATTACTAAAACTATTGTTATAATGGCATTTTGCCATACTTTGGATGGAAAAAATTATTTATGAGACAAATATAAGACAGAGAATAACCTAATTTTGCCAGATCTGAGAAAGTATTTCCTAAGTAAAATCCATAGCTAGTGCCACAAAATAAAAAAAGTAAACAAGCCTATCTCATTATCACTCCAAAATACATAATAAACATGGTAAGTTACATGGGTTGTATAAATAAAAAACTTTTCACTTTTGTATTTATCCTAGCCCTGTATTATATTATCACTAACAAACTTATTGTCAACTTTATTGAAAGATAATAATATAAAAATACCCATCTGGTTTATTAAACATAAATCTAACATCTCCAATTATGCAATCAATTTCTATCATCCACTAGAAATATACTATTAAGTATAATTAAGCATAAAAATTTGTATTACCATGTTAATAAACTGTACTGTTTGTATGTAGTCACATGTTAACTCTTAGCCATTAGTCTTATGAGGTAATTGTTTAGCTTACCATGAAATTTGAAGCATTGCCAGGTAATTAAAAAATATTTTACATTTCTTGTGTTGCAAACAGTATTAGAGGAAAAAAACTATGGTTGGACAGGTGATAATAGGTAGCAAAAAAAACTACATAGTGACGAGATAGTATTTTCAAAATATATAGCTTACAGCAAAGTAGTGATGACTTTTCATGTAAACAGGCCAATCGGATAAGCTTCTATGTGAAATACTACATTTTCACAATCTTTTTTCAAGCTATTTAAATCAGAAACTATTCATCATAACTGTTGCCTTTGTACATTTAATTGCTAAATGCATTTTTCTCTTCTTATATATAGAACATTATATTCTTATACAACACTAGTATTACTTACTCTGTAAATATATTAAATCATCTATGTTCTTTGAACCTTTAAAAGGTTTCCATGAAAAACATCTGGAATATAATGATTTTTCACAAACAAGAATGATTGGCATTCATTTTTTATAGCAGATAACTATTTTTCTAGCACATCTTGCTCGATACTATATAAATATGTAATACTATATAATATGTAATATATAGATTCTCAACTTCTTCAATTGAGAATAAGAAGATTTATATTAACAGCTAGCTTTAGGATACTACAGTAGAGTCTCGATAGTTCGAGATAGATGGGACCGAGACGCACTCGGATTACATGGAAATATGTTCCTGTAAAGTAGAAAAAATAAGGGTCTTACGATCCCTCATACTATAATTATGAATGGACAAAATACATTTATAGAACTATATTGATTACAGTACTTACATAAATTTAATTTTGCTTTGGAATACATTTTTGTTACATTTTTTGGAAAAAGTTATAAAGTGTCTCTGAGTCTGCTTATCAGAACGTTTTTGTTCTGCAATGACACGTAGACATCTCAGCAGAAGTACATCTGTTGCTGTGGTGTATTTATTCAATATAGCGGACTGCAGTTTTGATGGTGCCCATTCCTTCTCCATGACTAATTTTTCTTTCTTGTACTGTCTCGGTCAAACCTTTATCTTTATTCTCGTCATCACTACCTTCAGTAGTTTTTTATACCATTTCAATAACTGTAACATCTGCTATCTCAAATTGTTAACATCAGAATTTTAACAACCTAGACAATTCTTGATAAGAAATGTCAAATTGGTTTCTTCTTGTCAACAACACAGTCAACAGTTTTATTATGACTCAGGACTTTATTCCATTACTTATTTAATGTTTCTTATTTTATTTCGTTCTATAATTCGGCTCTCCAGTACACAACTTCCTTAAGTTTATATTTATTTAGAAAGCCTACAATGCTTTCTTCCCTTTCATTTGCTTCCAAGACAGATTGTAAAAGGTAACATGTGTATTTTTTCCTGTACATTCCAGAACACCCTGATAAATCAGCTGGATTAGACTCGTAACATTTGGGGGTAGAAACAAAGTTTGGATATCATCAGAGCGTAGTTGATTTTCATCGAGATGCGATGTATTTTTCTAACAGTAACTAATTTTAATTTCTTTTCAAATAGATAAAATAGTATGAAATAGAAATAGGCTCAAATTTAACAGAAGCTCGAAAAAACGAGGCTCGGATTTTCAAGACTACTGTATTTCACTCCACCTTTTGACTTCACTTCTCTAAACACACTGTGCTTCTATTACCAACCAATATTCATGAATAAGTTCTGTACTCTTAAACAGTGAAATAAATTTTTCTACCTCTTTTCAAAAATGCTCCTACAGTTGCCACCTTCAAAACTGTTCGAATGTTTTAGAATGTCAAGTAGAATGTCAAAAATGTGTACATCAGCGGTGTTCATCGATTTCGAAGCAGCCTTTGATAAGGTCTCACGCATATCTATTATTTCGCAGTGTATGGAAATCGGTTTAAAAGGGAGGATATTGAAATACATTGTAGACTTCCTTAAGGATAGGAAAATTAAAACTAAGATCAATGATACCTACTCTGAAGAAGAATGTACTCTAAACGGAATACCACAGGGGTCAGTCATTAGTCCTACTCTTTTTAACATAATGATGCAAAATTTAGGGAATATAGACCTTCCAGGCATCGGCATGGCTATTTTTGCAGATGATGTCACTATCTGGGCCACTGATAAAGACCCAACTGCTTCTACTCACCAACTGGAAAAGGCACTTACCAAAATCTCTGAGTGGTCTGAAAAATGGGGACTAACCATTTCACTATCAAAAACTGAAGTATGCTTCTTCTCCAGGCGATACTTGCACAAAAACTATAAACCAGTTATAAACTTAAATGGAAACGTACTGCGGCATAACCCAAATCCTGTACTTCTGGGTATTAAACTGGATCCAAAACTACTGTGGAAAGAACATGTCCATTTCATAGCGGACAAATGTGCAAATAGAATAAAAGCATTGAAAGTTATAGCCAGCAGGGCATGGGGAGCAGATACATATATATTAAGGAATTTTTATTTGTCCTTTGTAAGATCAAAAATCATGTATTGTTGTGAAGTTTGGGGTGGAACAGCTGAAACTCATATTCGAAAATTACAAATATTACAGAACTCATCTCTGAGGATTTGTTTGGGTTGTCCAAAAACCACAAGTATACAGTCTATGGAAATTGAAATGTCAGTCATGCCCTTTGACTTATATATAAAAAACAGAATGTGGAAGAAACATTTTCAGATGAAGGCAATTTCACTTAACACTCTTTCTAACATTGCATTGGTAACTAACATCCGACAGTCACTGTTCTACCATCATAACAAACCCTGCGAATCATTAAACACAATGGAATCAGGAAAAATTCCAGTTGTTTTGGAACAACAACCCTGGCTTCGAATCCCAATAAAAACCAATCTTGAAATTCCTGGTTCACTCACAAAAGAAGATTCACCTCACCTACTAAAATCTGTCGCTATGGAATTGATAAACACCACATATAACAACTTTGTAAAAATCTACACAGATGGTTCCGTTGATAAAGAGAACCATAGGGGAGATGCAGCTTTTCATTGTCCAGAATTAAACGAGGATTACTATGTGCCCTGCGATTCCTCTTCAAGTATGAATGCTGAATTGATGGCCTTAAATGCTGCTTTGGTTTTTAGCAATACTATGGATGCACAGAACATCTGCATTCTTACCGATTCCAGGTCGGCCCTTCAAGCCCTTCAAGTACAGCACACTACAGACTACCATTTTCGAACATCTGAAATAACTAAATTGTTAAAAAACTTAGAACAGAAAAATATTGTATTTCAATGGATCCCCAGTCATTGTGGTGTTCCTGGGAATGAGGAAGCTGACAGATCTGCCAAGGCGTCTTGCAACTTGTTTCCATCTCCTGAAAGTTGTTACTCCTTAACTAATTGCAAAGAGGCAGTTGATAAAGAATCTCACATCTGTTGGAGAAAGAAATGGAGAGAATGCAATACTGGGCGCGAATATTATTCATTACAAAAACAACCTAATGATCCAAAGATCTTCAAGTCATTATCACGTTCAGTGGCATCTTTTGCGGCACGAGCTCGTATGGGACACATTGTCACCAATACATATTTGAAAAGGTTTCATATTACTAACGACTCTATCTGTGGAGTGTGCAAGCAAGAAGAGGAAACATTAGAGCACATACTTTTGAAGTGTCCTGTAACAGCAGCAACAAGGAGTCCCTTGATAAAGCAACTAGGACGGGAATGTACCCTGGACAGAATCTTGAAAGAAAGTTGTTTCTGGTCATTGGCAGAGTGTGTGTATAGGAGACATCGAGCCATCGAGGCCAACCTTGGAAGCTCGTAATAAGAAGTAAGAAGTAAGTCAAAAATGCTCCTACAGTTGCCACCTTCTTGTCCTACTCATTTAATACATATTTTGAGAGCCTTTGTAGAATGTCAAGTTAGAGCTTTCTTAGCCTAGCATTGTCAATGAGTAATTATATTGCATCTTTTATCTTTTGTTTATCTAAGTAAAGCAAATTATTCACCATTGCTTTAGAATGGCTCTGAATCAGACATTTAAACATCCTGAATTAAAGGATGCTTTTCTACGTTCCAGATGATTCATTAGAAAAGAAAATATTCCTTATCGCTGATTTATAAATCCCCTTTTATTTTTCTAAAACCAGGTAGCAACCAAATTTTAAAATCAAACAAAAAACTAAGGTTAATTTTAAGTGCAAAGCTTTCTAAATTGTAGTTTTCTTTTTCAATTTCTAATAGGAAACTTTAATTCCTTTACAAAAATGCAAATGGTTATTTAATTGATGTGTTCATTTCATAGGGGAAACCCATCAAAAACTAGAACTTAATAAAAGAATAGAAGAAAGCGAATTTTATGCTAAAATTTATGCTAAAATATTTAAAATAAATTATACATTATAACTTTATTCAATAAGTGATTTATTTAACTTGAATTAAATTTATTATAAGTCTGTAATAAAATATCTGACTTGAAATATTGTGCTGAAATGCTTGCTAAGAAATTCTGATATAAACATCTTTCAGTAAATGAGAAAAAGAAACAAGTTGTTTATTGAGAATATCTGTAACCTGAATAAATCATTTCACATCAAACAATAATCACTGCTTTTAGAACAATTACTCTCAAATATAAATCCACTTAGATAAAAAGAAATAGTTTAACATTTCACTTTTTTAAGAGATATAGATTATATTCACATGGCAATTTGATGACATAAGATACACAAACTTATACTTTATTAATTATTACTACTCTCATGTTGGCAAAATAATTTGTCAAAAAGTACAAAGTTTCAAACAGGTTCAACTTCTGAATGACCATTTACTAACAATTTCTTAAAGATCGATCTGCTTTTTCGGATAACAGTTAAACATAGAGTAAATTTTAAGATCAGCACTACGGCTCCGATTGGCGAATTTTTTCCTGATCAATTTGACCTTGCTGAACATGAATCTGAAGTTTTTTTTACTGCAAACACATAATTATATTAAAAAAATAACCTAACCTGACCTGACCTGATTTTGGCAAAAACTTTTTTCCTGATAGATTTGATCTTGCTGAACACGAATCTGAAGTTATTTTTAACGGAAAACACATATTAATCTAAGAAAACTAGGTCAGGTTAGGTTGGGTTATTATGAATTTTTTTAAAATGTGTTTACAGTAAAAAAACAACTTTAGATTTGTGTCAGCAAGGTCAAATTGATCAGGAAAAATCATTTCGCCGATCGGGGCAGTAGTTGCTGATCTTAATAATTACCAAACATAGAATTAACAAATATCTTTCCCAATTAGTTATTTTATTTAAAATAAAAAGTAGAAACAACTCACCATTTCTTCTACAGATAGTTCTCGACTATCATTGCTTTTTGTTTTGCCGAATAATTTATGTGCTTTCGCTTTTAATTCTTTTGGATGAGGAGTATTCTGCCTTACAAAAGGTGTCTGAAAAGAATTATTAAAAGCACTAATGAGTAAAAAAATATGCTAACATAAACACATCAAATGAATTATTGCTATTTATAAAACAATGCTACAACAAACAAAAATGTAAATTAATCACACACATGCAATAGAAAAAATATCAGTAAATATTTTTCAATCAAGTGTATTAGCAAAAAATCTTAATGTTTTATATATCTCAAAATCTACTCACATTTTTGTTAACTTTGTAACAAAAATATTCAAAATCCTGTGAAATCATTTTGCAAGGTTAACTTATGATCCTTATCCATGTACAGCATATATATATATACTCGTATATTTGACCATCTACTTTAGACCTACATAGAGTAAGTGAATCAATTACTAGCATAACAAGGGTCAATATGTCAATGTCACATGTCTCAATAACAGTGGGTGTTCAAAACTTCATTATCTTGTAACAGAAACTGTGTTAAATGACCTTTGTTAAATGACCTTTGTTGAAAAAGTACAAGTGTTTGTTTATCAATCAATACCCCAGTTAATATAAGCTGGGTTAATCACTTTTACTTAACTGATTAACAACAATGTAAACTAGTTTAGAGTAGTCCTACAAAAATTATGAGTGAACAAATTCACTTGATTCTTCCTTTTTTTTATTTAATTTTGAACCTTTTTTTAATTACTGTTTTTAGGCAAATAAAACAACAAACAAATATATTATTCTGTGTGTGTGTGTGTGTGTGTGTGTGTGTGTGTGCGGTCAAAGGTATGAATCACTGATACTGGAAGTTTGTTCAGTATTCATTTTTTTAGAAATGGTAAAAAAATGTTATTTTGTACTGGATTTCCAATTCTTGTTGGACTCTATTTAATTTTCAACCCTTTTTTTAATTACTGTTTTTAGGCAAATAGAGCAACAAACAAATATATTATTCTCTCTGTGTGTGCAAAGATTGAGAATCATTGATACTGGAAGTTTGTTCAGAATTCATATTTTAGAAATGGTGAAAAAATGTAATTTCGTTCTATATTTCCAATTCTTGCTGGACTCTGTAAAATAAATCCTCATTTGTCTTCTGTTTAAGAAATAGTGCAGGATTAAGTTAAAATGCTCTTAACAATCTCCATTTGTATAACAAGACTATAAAAAGATTTTAATCTTTTCTAAATGATTTATTATTAATAGTATTATTCAATAATAAATTAATAATTTATAACTGGTTTCTTTATGAAAGTTTTCTTAGCTAAAATTCACTACAAAACCTTATAAAATGGGAAATGATATTCTACATTAAATTAAAACCTCATAAAATCAATTTAACATTTCTGTTACAAAAATTACCTCTTTTCCAGTTTCAGATTCCACATCTTCAGTGAATTTAACAGAATGTGTCCTTGAAGCTTCCCTTTCTTCCCAGTTTTCGTCATCGCTCTCATTGCCTCGTACATCTGGGGGTGATAAATTGTAGGCTTGAAACACTCGATCACTGGTCAGGCCTAGTGCAAACACAGCGTGCAGGAAAACAGAGACAGAGATAGAAAGAGAGTGAGTACATTGCAGTCTAGGACCCTACTCTAGAAAAACCCTCCCACAATAAAAAAATTGATATGCTTGATTTACTCCTTATTGTATATTTTTGTAGTATAACCTAATTATTTTAAAATTGAAAATATAACGACTTTTCAGAATATGGCAGATGTTATTTTAATTTATAAAGTATAAACTAATTGTTAATTGCGAGATTTCTTTACTCTCAGTTCAAATGGATTGAAGATAAGTAAAATTTTAAAATGTACTGGTTCTTTTATGATGGATTCCTCTTGCATATTTGACTTGTCTCATATTTTTCTGTTGTTACATTACCTAGGCTAGCTGTTTATATAAAGTTTGGTTTATACACATCTTTTATTGAAGTGAAAGCCCAATTAAGACTTTATAATACCTAATTTTTAAGAATTTTTTTTTATTTTACATTCATCTTTCAAAAAAAAAAGAAGAATAATGGCAAAGAGGACAATATATATATAGCTTTATAACACTGACTGTCAGTTTCAAAGAGGGCAGATTATAGATCGATCTAAATAAAAATTTATATTATGGATTCATATTTTTTCTTTTAAATTAATGTTCAAATCTTTCTTATTTGGAAGAAAGGACTGTCTGAAAATAGCTAAAAAAAACTACTTTTTTAGCACTTGCTTTATACATAAGTGTTAGCTATGGGAAAAGTTAGACTGTATTTTTTAATAACCTGATAAAAAAGTTATACACACCAACTAAAGCAGGGGCTTATTATAAATGTTTGTGCAATGACTGATAATTTTTGTTTACATACCTGTATTTTTCTGATTATATTTCAAAATTTCAAATAATATATTTTGCTTGTTATATCTAGCATGACAGAGGTACAGAAATTTATAAACTGACTTTTATAAAACAATGTTCTGCAGGCAAAAATAGAACATTATTTATAAAGATAAGTTTTTAAAGTAAGTTATTTGTTTTTGTGTTTGAAGTTTCATAGGTGCATAATGCAAGCTATTACCATCTAATATTTAAATAAAATTTAAAATATTCAAATATTTATCCCATGTAATTCTCCTTAAGAGCTATGACTGCAATGTAACAATAGTTGTAAAGTAGTTATAATGTGTACAAAACTACTATAGAAAGAAAGATTACAAAAACATACATCCATGCAGAGGTAAAATTCAGCTAGTGCAGTATGAAAAATATAAGTGCATGCTGTGCATATACAAAAACATAATAGATATTTCCACTTAGTGTAAAAATAAAACTTAAAACATCAATTTAACATCTAAACATTTAAAGAAAAGAAATGCAAACTGTCTTTATCAATTTTAGAAACAGAACTTTTATTGTGCATAATAAGTTGAAATTTAGGGTGACACAGAAAAACGGGAATTTTTAAAAAAATTCCAAAAATATAAGATTGATGGAAGAAAATGGTTTTATTTATATTACATGAAATATCAAAACTTGCCATTTATGAAACACTGATGGAATATATGATTTTTTAAAAACAACATCCTTTAGGTGGCGTCCTCCTCTACGAATGCATTCTTGAAATCTGCGGTGGAGATTTCTCATTGACCGCTGCAACATCTCAACTGGAATACTGTGAATTTTATCCCGAATTCTCTGTTTTAACTCATTTACAGTTCTTGGTCGAGTTGTGAACACTTTAGTTTTGAGATAGCCCCACAAAAAGAAATCGCACACGGTCAAATCTGCCGATCTAGGGGGCCAGAAAACGTTACCGAATCTTGAAATGACACGGTTACCAAACAATACTCACACAGCCTCCATTGATCGCCGTGCAGTGTGTGATGTCGCACCATCCTGTTGAAACCAGGATTCTTGAACGTCTGGAAAATTGTTCAATTCAGGTGTAACGAAACGTTGTAACATTTCCACGTAACGATCAGCATTGACAGTCACTGCAATCCCCCGTTCATCCTCAAAAAAATAAGGTCTGATGATCCCATGTAATGAAACAGCACACCATACTATAACCCTATTAGCGTGTAAAGGGCGCTCATGAGGTTCATTAGGATTTGTGTCTGCCCAGTATCTGTAATTCTGCTTGTTAACATAACAAGTGAGATGAAAGTGGGCCTCATCTGACATCCACAACTTGCTTAGAAATTCATCGTCATTGTTTATGTGTGTTAACATTTGTTGGCAGAATTGCAATCGTCACTGGTAATCATTTTCCTTCAACTCTTGCACTATCTGCAGCTTGTAGGGGTGAAATTTTAATTCTAAATGAAGAATTCTGCGAACACTCTTACGGGACATTTCAGCCGCAGCTGCTTGCTTACGAATCGAACGGCGTGGACTCTTCAATACAGATCGGCGTACAACATCAATGTTCTGTGCAGTACGAGCACTACTTGGCCGTCCCGTTGGTTTCTTCTTTAAAGCTGATCCACTCTCTTCAAAATTATTAATCCAACTTCTAATGGCATGTTTTGACGGAACGGAATCATGCCGTCCTAAGTTGTAAAAACGTCGGAACTCAATCTGGGCAGCTTTCAAACTATCACCGTTTTTATAAAACATTTTTATAGCTAACGCACGCTGTTGCCCGTTCCATTGGTCCATGGCTACTGTAATGGCGGCTTGTTTACTTGTACACTGTCGCTGTCCCGCAGTGCTGCCACCTCCTCACGGCTGCCACGATGCGTTACAAAAATTCCCGTTTTTATGGGTCACCCTGTATATATTTTTAAAAAATTTGTTAACTGAAAAAAGTGAATAAAAGCTATACTTATATTCTAACCCACGAATTATACCACAAACATGTTTTGCTGATCAAGTGGAGCAGTATCCTCAGGTGAAAAAAGGCTGACAACAAATTGGTTTGAAAATGATACAAAACCTCATTTATTTTATATTCGAAAAGTTAATTCACTGAGACAAAATTAGATGCCATTATTATGAATTGAAGTGTCCTGACAACTTAAACAGATATCATAAAAGACATTACATATTGCCTAACCTTTAAACATGAATCATTGAGGTCTAGTTGAAGCAATAATAAAACCATAAACATTGATACAGACATTTTCAAAACCAATGGATTATTGCCTTATTCAGCTTTCAAAACTGGCAATATAAGTTTTTTTTTAATAAAACCTAACCTCAGGATGTATTAGTTGTAATCACTTGTGATCTCAGGTGTAAGCACTTGTAAACCTAGGTGAGAAGGTTTTCTTTTGCACGGCACATTTTAATACGCTAAGGACAGAAAAGTAATGGAAAAACAGACAAAACGTTAAATATTGCTCAATGGGTACTGAATGTAATAGCTTCAAAACGAACCTGTAGCCCCATCTACTACCACAGTAAGTCAAAATCTCTGCCACTTTGTGGATAGCCCTTGTATATTTTTGAAAATATCATTTGTATATATTTCATCTTGTGTATATATTCTATCATGAAAAAAATTTTATTTTAAAAAATAAAATACATTCTGTCTTTGAATGTCATTTTTTATATATTTCCATTAACACATATTGTACAAAGCAAAAATAAAGAATATGAATTCAAAATTTGCAGAGAACAAAGAATTTATCAGATGAGGTACTACATTCTTTTTTTCCTTTGAAAAAAAACCTTCAGGTATATTCCTCATACACATATTCAGTAAGAATGTATTCTTATACACTTTTCATATTGTATTTATTATTATTTTTTTTTTAATACTTAAACTAGACTTTACAGGAATTCATGATTCTTTTGGAACGTTTTTTGTCTTGATTTTTAGTCCATATTTATTTAGGGTGGATAAGAGTTTCACATGTCTCAATCCAACTTAATCTCCTTCTTGCTCACCCAACTTCTAAAAGTGACTCAAAAACAAAGACAGACTAACTCAGTTAGTCAGTACCTCAGTTGATGAAATACACTTGCCAGGCACATAAAGCATTAAACTCTAATTTCCATAGCTACAAATTTGCATTTTCAAAATAAAAAGAGGATTTCCTTGATCGTAAAACAGAACATCTCTTTCCCAAAAATAACAGACTTGCTCTTGTATTTTTACCCGAAGTCATTGTAGAATGACCGAACCTGCATATACTTAGAGCAAACAGAGTTTCTCCTTCTCTAAATGATTGATATATATATACATACTTTTATATATGTCGCAATTAGGGATGGGATGATACCTAAAATTTTCCATTCCGATCTGAAAATTTTCTTTCAATTCTCGATTTTTAAGTTGATTCCTCTAAGTTATATAGACGTACATTATAATCTCCAATAATTTTTTTATTCAACATCTTGGTCATACGGTGTAGCCTTTTAAAAGTTCCGTTTTAATGTAATAAGCTACACAAAACATTCAACCTATTTATGAATAGGAATTTCTGAAAGGCTGGATAAAAGTAATAATTTATTTAAAATTATATATATGAAATTCAGTTCACAATTACAGTATAACTTCAGTAATACCCATTTCAGTCTGTATAACTGGAGAAATTGGAGCTACCTTTCTATTTGTTATGTTTCGAAATTTATGAAATGGTGGCGGAGTAATGGAGGCCATAGATGGGGGGGGGGGGTGGAGAAAAATAGTGTCGATCCCTTCCGAGTGAGACATCATAGCAAGAAGAGAAGTGACAAATGAACCAGAAATGCTTCTGATCATCTTTTTTGTTGCGTCATAAATAATAATAATAATATTTTTGTTATCTCAACTCATCATTTCCTTTAATCGATTAATTCATTCAACACAACTAATACTTGAATAAGACATAGTTGATAATTAGTTATATTTCCTATAAATTACTCCACATACATATTTTAACAGTTAAAAAAATAAGAATCGGATTTGGCACTTTAATCAATGGAGAATCAAGTATCGACAATTCCTCGATATCATTAGAATCAACGATTTTTGGAATCTAGAATCAGAATCGGTAAATCCCTAGTCGCAATACCATCAACGCAGATTTTTAATTGAAGATCTATCTGCATCAAGTTGCTTTATTCAAATCTTTGTTCCAAGCATGCGACACATCTACATCTGGCAAATTTAATTAAAATTTCTTTTCAACAAAGTTAATGCCTTTTACACCTTTTAACAACAGCTGATATTGAAGTTTATAAAGCAGGGCATTTGGAAGTTGATTGCACCATCAGCCCACTTGTATAATTCAATATCCAAACACAAAACACAACCTTTTTTCAACAGTAATTCACAATAAAGCTACGATTACCACAAATTAATGATAAAATATTTTCTACAATAAATGTAGGGTTTGTTTACACAAAATAAGATACACACATTGGAATATGTCAGTTAAACATCACTTCTTTCAATGGTGTGAACGTTTAATGTGCAGTACTTGTTGGAAACAAACAAAAGATAACAATATTGTTTAATTAGGCATAATTTAAAGTCAGTTAAAAACTGAGACTGAAAAATTTACATTTATTTTCATGCAAATTTGCATTTTAAATGAATTGCTATTTGGAAAATAACATGGCGAATATTGGCCTAAACCTATGACTATGAAATAAATTCTAGTTTAAAATTATCTTTGTAATAGTGATGCCAGACATTATGCGGTTCTAGCAATATTCAACAAAAAATATTACAATTCCAACAAAAAGAACCATTAGGATTTACTATTTATATTTTTTAGGTTATATAAATACTAATTTTAAATAGTCTTATGTATAAAATGTGTGCATTGTTAAAACCAAATATATGTTTTATTTAAGTAAACCCAATGATTTAGACAGAGTCTGAGTCTGCATCTATTCTGGGTGAATGTTAATACATGAATGTTACTTGTAGTCGAAGTATAAGATATATTTGATAATAAAATTCTGATAATTAATTAATTAATTGTCTGTGATCTGTCATTAGGCAATATATAAAAAAATTAATAGTTATTAACAGACATTATATAAAAATAAAATTCCTCATTTCCTCTCTAGACCAAGTTTCCATGTCCTCCACATTTCAACATAAATGGGATATTTTATTTTGCTTATTTTAACCTAGTACTGCTGTTTTTTTTTTATAATATTGTAGGTTGTGTGAGCCTGTGTAGTAGCCAATCATAAATTTTGTTTTAATTTTTGGTGATAGATGAGATTTTACGATGGGGTTTTTATATTTTATTATGAAGAATATAAAAGATATCTTCTTTGAAAACAAAAACTTAGAAAAATATTGTTAATTACATTAAAAAATTATTATTAAGTGTTATAAATGTATCTTAACTATGTGTAGCAACATTATTCTACAAAAGAAAAGTAAAAGTTATAAATTTATTCAACAAATTATAATTTTATACAATTTCAAACAAATTTATACAAAATTAACTGCTTCTAAGAGTTTGGTGCATGATG
Source organism: Prosapia bicincta (assembly GCA_036971475.1). Taxonomy (NCBI): domain Eukaryota; kingdom Metazoa; phylum Arthropoda; class Insecta; order Hemiptera; family Cercopidae; genus Prosapia; species Prosapia bicincta. The sequence goes on from JBAIZL010000004.1 coordinate 212,939,786, forward strand.
AAATAATAACTACAGTTGAGCTACAATCATCCGACCTCAGACTATCTGAATCGCTTTCAAATTTTCAGAAATAAAACTGAGGCGGAAAAGTACTCCGATTTTTGAGATAAAGATTCTGTCTACATGGGCTATTAGCCTTTTCTCCGCAAAGCTAGTGTAGGAGCAGAATAAAGATTATTGTAGTCTCAGTGTAGTACAGTATAGGTGACTGTCGTCTATCACTAGGTGGTAGATCTGTTATTTAGTTGGCGAGTATGTTTTGTTGTTTATCATGGCTTCTAAAAGAAAATGAGTGGTCTTATTGTAAATGGATAAACTAATTATAGAGATAACTATAATAAATCCTATAAATTAATTAAAAGAGTTATGGGTTGACAGTTGAGTGAGATGTATGGTGTTTGACAATCAACAATTGCAGATATTAAAAGGAGTAAACTTACACTTTTAAACCTGTCAGTGCTTGAAATTGGAGATGAAATTTCTTTAAGAAAATCAATGAAAGTATCAAAACAAAAGAATTAGAAGACACCATTTTAAAGTGGTTTTTTTTTCGAACAATGGGCAACCCAATTTCAAGTCTGACTCTTTGTGAAAAAACTGAGATCTTAGCTCAGAAGCTTGGAAAAAAATATATAGTTTCTCTCTTCCATTTGAACATACATGAAGTAATTAATGTTTTTGGCCTTTTTTTTTAAAAAAACCTTAATAATCCGAATTTTTGTCTATCCAAATGGGGTCTGGTCGGGTAATTGGAATTAAACCCGATACTGTATCTCAATGGTTTAATAAGATTTAATTAATTTTCTTTAATCTTTGTTATTATATTGAATTTTCATTCTTTACTTAAATAATATTGAGCACGAATATGTGAACTGCTTAAAATTTATCTTGAATAATTAAAAATGTCTGCTTAGTTTGGAAACATTTTATTTTCTGAAACCTAAAGATAGTTCTGGGAACAAAAATCTTTCAATAATTTAGTGCTAATTGACACTACGGACAGTTATGAATAAACTAACTAAAACAAATATGTAATAATAAATTAACTCCCTAAGCAATCCTAATACTTTTTTTTTAATTTTAAGATGTTCACAATATTTCCTTCAAATGTGAATAAAAGCTAGATATTTAAATTTTTGAAAATTAAAGCCTGGAAGAAGAAAAGAAGCACTTAGGCATACATCTTCAAATTATGTTTTAAAAAAATTGCTATGCATAATTTTAAAAATTAACTTTATGGTTGTAACAAAAGCGAACATTTTCAGAATATATTTTTCAATTTTAACTATATAATATAGTTTAAAAAACTCAAAATATTGATTTTTTCTTCAGTAGAAATTACTTGCAAGCTTTTTAATGAGCATTATAAATAAAACAGTAATATTTGCAGTTCAGTTACCAGAGTTATCCGGCTGATATTCTAGTTGAGGCAGCAAGAAGCATGTCAGTACCTCCTCTCCTGTTGCCTCATCTACATCAGTTTGGAACTTCAACATTGGTTGAGCTTGGTTTTCTGAGAGCCACACTGCTTTTAATTTTAAGTTTGCCAAAGTCATAGGCAAATGTTGTAATCTAAGAACAAAATTATTTATTAAATTACTTCATGTATACTTATTTTACAACTACATTCTTTTTTGAATATTTGGTGTTAATTTTTCTCAAAAGTGAATATCTTATTATCAATATATAAAATTAATCTATATTGATTCAAATTTGGGTTAAAAGATTTTGTTAAATTTTCAATATTAACCACTGTTATTATTGTTTCTGGCGGTTTATGTTAGTCTGTATAAGTGTTAGTGTATATAACATAAAAACTTTTTTTTTCTGACAGTAAGACATTATAAAAACATTTTATCAGAGCTAAAATAGAATTATTCGTGTTTATTTTGTAATTTTACAAATGACTTAATTAACTACTCTTATTTTATACATTTTTGTGTTTTTCGTAATGTTGAGCTGTGAAACTGAATGTGCACTTTTAGTTATAAACCTATATCTCTGTTGTTTGTGGATAAAATTAAGTGAAAATTTAGAAAAATGTCATTTTTATTTGTACAAAGAGAAGATGCTTTTATTTAAGAACTGTTTTTTAATACTCAGTAAAAAATGGAAAGAGAAAAGTTTGGGAAAGTGTTTTTTATTAAGTACCATTTTTTCTCATAATTTTTGGTTTTACATGTTTCTTCTAATTCTAGGTAAGCGTATGTTATAGTACAGTCTTAGAGAAGTAAATTTAAAAAAGAATCATGAAAATTCATTGATAAATAAAAATTTTGTGTAAGGTTTTTCAAAGCCTTACATTTTTAATAAATCATGACCGGTACTGGAGCAGATACCCTAGCAAAACGTTTCGGGATCGAAAGGGTTATAGCAAAATAACCACTGGGTGTTGAGTTGAAAACATTAAAATTTAGTGAGAAATATTTCTTGTGCCAGAGTATATTACTATGACCTAGAAAACGACCAAAATTAATCATGATTATAAAACATTCTAATAGTATAAATAAGAAATCATTATAAACATTATAGACAGCATAAAGAAATCAATATTTCTGTATTATGATCAACTGAAAGCAAATAGTCAATCAATGAAATCGAAAAGACAAAAGTTTTATGTCCAAGTCAGACAGAAGACCAAATTCTAGTAATGAACATCTATACTAAAATAATTAAGAAAGAATAATTAAACATGTATAGCCAATAAGCTTATATCAATGGAAAAACTAAGTAACAAAGAGTTATGATTTACTAGTATTGAAGAAAAGGTATTAGTGTAAACTTAAATATGTTTAAATTCTCAATATTTTCATTACACGGATTAATTGATGTACTTTAGTGATTAATTTGTACTAATTAAGAAAAGAAATAGTACTTAATAAATACATTTTTTACTAATTTGCAATAATGTAATATGAAGAAATATACTTCTTTTAAAACTGTATATTTTTGTCATATATTATACATATTTTAATTTGTTAATTACACACAAAAATTCTCACCTGTTTCCTGAAACATCAAGGACATGAAGTTCCTGGCAATTTCCCACTTCAGATGGCAAAAACGTTAATTTGTTATCTCTAAGTGATAAAACTCCTAATTGAGACAAATGACCTGCAAAAAGTACAATTTTAAAAAAAATTGAAAACTACTCCAATTTCTGCTTTACTCTAAAATAAAGGATTCTGTATCAGAAAGAATTGTAGAGCTATATATATAACATTATATACTGTGAAAATGTTTATTTTTTTATTGTAACGATTAACCTATTATTGCTTATATTATGAATGTGGAAAGCATAATTATCATAGTGGATGAATAATGTTGGAAAATACACCTGGTCTGTAAGTGGGGAAGTATAGCAAGAGTGCAGAGTTTATGATTTTTCTATAAAGGTCATATTGAAAGACTATTTTTTAAGCTTATGTTTTTGAATAATATTGTTATGAATTTAAATTTTGAGGTTTCAGGCTCATTTATAAAAAAATTAGTCAATGTATTGTTTCTTGTTTTTTATTATGGTCAAGGGTTTTATATATTAAGATTGTTCAAAAATCCAAATCCAATAATAGGCAAAATAATAATAATTTTTTTATTAAATATCCTCAATTATTTATAATAAATTTTAATAAGATATATTTAATAGTTTCTCCATGGTCTTGCTTAGGTTTTAAAAAACTACATTTATCGTATATAAAAACTCGGCATGATTTTTTTTTAAAGCACTGATGGCAAAGAATGAAATGAAAATGTTATATCCAAAACAGCAAAATTTTAGAGATGTAGATTTTAAACGTTATAAAATGATTACCCATAAAAATTACCTATAAATATCTTTGTATATTTGTTTTAATGAATAAATTCAAGTTAATTTCATCTTGCAGCTCTTGAATTATTAAAATCAGAATTCTGTAATTTTCAATACTTACCAATTTCTACGGGAAGACTATGGAGACTATTTCTATCAACATTCAGATTTGTAAGTTTGACCAGATTACCTATCGATACTGGCAGCTCTACAAGGAAATTTTCTGTTAAAATAAGTTCTTGTAGCGACTCGCATCTGTAAGTATAAACCAGAAATTAACAATATTTAGCTAATTAAATTTTACAAGTAAAACTGTTAACAAAGATGAATTTTTATTTGAAAATTAATAGTTCTTTTGCACTTGATGAGATATTTATTTAGAATATATTATGTACTACATTAAAAATAATCAGTGATTCGACAACATCACAACTTTTGATGACTGCTATACTACAAAAATAATTAAATCACTCCCCCCTGATTGCAATCCCTCAGAACTGAGAAGACGTCTCCAATCTCTTTTCTCCTGACAGACTTATATAAACTATAATCACTCATATGCTCATGGAAACAATATATATATCTTTAATCTGTGCATCTGTGACATCTGATTTCTACTCTACACAATCTGTGATTACAATTTATATTATTTTATTTCATTCTCTCATATTTCTTTTTGTGTTTTCTCTTTGATTGACAAAGACCACTGTGTGGTTGAAATATATCATTGGTTAAGTGCTTTTATGTGTTTCTATTTCAAGACTACAGAGTGGACTCTTACCAAGGTAAGTCTGTCAGTCTCCTAGTCCAAAAAATCTAAATAATCTTTACCAACCAAAACTAACCTAAATATATATATATATATATATATATATATATATATATATATATAACTAAAACAAAGAAGTAATAATACAATATACTGTATCAATTTATTTTAAAAAACCAACTTCAAATTCAACACTTCAAACTGAAGGAACTAAACTTCCCTTTTTGCGGAAGCAAAACTTAGACACTCTTTGAATGAAAAACAACAAACCAGAAGTGTATGACACTTTGTACAGCCCCTAGGGTACATTAAAACTAAATTAAAACGGACCTGCTTATAAGTTTCTGTAAATATAATCACAAAAAAGCTCTTCTGGGTCAACTTTTTCAAGGAATATTCAAGAAAGCCATATCCTTCTTGACACCAACAAAATTTATTACCAACTGACACTTTATTATACATTCAGACTATTAGAAATCTAAGAATAAGTAGAATTTGCTGGTGGACTATAAAGGAGTGAAATATGTTCATTTTGTCAAGGAAAACAAACTTGAATCTTTCCAATTTTGTTGTCAGGATGTTTATTTAATTGCAATGCCATGATTAAAAATGTTAATCTACAAGTTCAACATGACATCTCCCCTCTAGTATAAAATTTAATAGAGGGTTAATTTGTAGAACTTCAGAATAATAAACTTGTTTTTTAACAAAAATTTAAGGCCAGAACATTTGGATTTTTTATTATATTGTATATATTTATTTATTTATTATTTTTTTTGTAAATTTGTACATTTACGTAGGTACTCTACTTCAAAAATTAAACCTTAGAATACTTTTCTTGAACTTCAAAAATTAAAAGTGTGTCAATTTGAAACCAAATGCTTAGGAGGATATTGACTATTTTAGACACAAATTTCATTAAATAAGTACTGGACATTACATATAGCCCTTTTTCTTAAACAAGAATTGCTTTGAATCATCAACTTAGGGTTCACCATTTCTTGAGCCTTATAAGTCAATGCAAACCCCTACAGAAACAAAAATCAATGAGTTTCATAAAACAAAATTATTTCATTTCAAAATAAAAATTATTATTCTTGGACTCTGTAATCATGTAGAAGTTCACAAATAAAAAATCATTTATTATAAAATGGAGCAACATCGGTTGGATCACTTAAAATGGACAAGTGCACATTCAAATCTTCAAACCAACTATTATGTTTATTTTTTAAATAAATAAAACCTCTAAGCCACAAATAACATTTATTTAAACCTTATGTACATTTCGATTGCCCAGCAATCATCTTCAGAGGTATTTAAAAAATACAACTAACTTTAAACAACATAATACAACAAATATATAGGCATAAACCGGCAACTACTTCGCCATGCCCCTTATTTAAAAAACTAGTACGACCAATCACGTTGCAGTAAATTCCCCCTCTACAACTTGGTCCGGTCTTCCCCCTCTCGTGGTGAAGAGTTACCGTTACAACTATTTCAATTTTACTAAAAAACAATAATATTCCTTATTAACAAAGTTATAACTATCTCCTAATTAATGAATATAACTGAGATTTAGGGATAGGCCCTTTATCACAATTTAATAAATTATTTTCGTCATATTTGTGAATGTACAAACTTTCAAAACTATTCAAAAGACCTTTTGAATTAACAGTTTTCAATAATTTTAGATCATTTAATTCTAAAGTGTGTTTAGTGTTTAGAATATGTTCTGCAACACTAGATTTTTCAGGTCTTTGAAATTTTATATGGCTAATATGTTCATTAAATCTGGTTAATATTTTCCTTTTCGTTTGGCCAATATAAATTTTATTACATGAATTACAATTTATTTTATAAATCCCAGATTTATCTATCATCTTAATTTTATCTTTGGGGTTACCTAATACATTTTTTAAGCTATTTAAGCTTTTGTAAGCTACTTTTAAATTTACCTGTTTAAAAACTTTATCTAGACCTTTTGTTAAATCCATATCAAATGGTAGGCTAATGAATTGATTTTTAACATTTTCTTTTTGTGTTATTAAGGTAGTAGAATCGTTTCTAAACTTTTTTAATTTTTGTTTCTTCAATATATTATCTATTATTTTAGGATCATATCCATTGAATTTAGCGATCTCTTTAATTCTGGCCAACTCACATTTAAATCTATTTTTATGCAATGGAATAGTAATTAATCTATTAACCATAGTGTTAAAAGCTGCTAATTTATGGGATTTGCAATGGTTAGAATCTACCGGGATATATCTATCATTATTTGTGTGTTTCCTATATATATCAAATTCAATTTTATTATTATTTCTAAAACATAATACATCAAGAAACGGTAAACATTTATTATGCTCTATTTAAAAGTAAATTTAATGTTTTTATGTTCATTGTTAATTAATGATAAAAAATCTTCTACGTTAAACTCTTTGGTATTAAAAATTGCGAAAACATCATCTACATATCTAATACTCTAGGAAAATACGTGAGTTTGTTTCTTAATTCCTTTTCAAAATTTTTCATAAAAAGTTCGGCTATGAAAGGTGATAAACTATTCCCCATAGCTGTACCATCTTTTTGTTGGTAAAATACATTGTTAAATGAAAAGTAATTCTGAGTCATACAACATTAGGTTAATTTTACATATTCGTTAACTTCATTAATCTCTATGTTATTTTCAATTAAAAATTCTTTTAACAAAATTAATGTTTCAGCAACTGGTATGCTTGGGAATAGTGAACAAACGTCAAACGATACAAATATTTCGTCTTCTGTCAGTTCAATATTTTTCAATTTATTTATAAACTCTCCTGTATTTTTTATTGAGCTGGATTCTATATTAAATTTAAAATTTCCAAAAACTTTATTTAACCATTTTGACAAATAAGTTGGTGAGTCAATCCCCGAAACTATCGGTCTCATCAAATATCTTTGGGAGGCAATATAACCTAGGTATAACTGCATTTGAAACATTAAATTTATAAATTTCATTTTTTGGAATAACTAAATTACAACTTCTAATAATATTTACCGTTTCTTTTACAAATTTGTTTATTAGATTCTTTTTTAATTTCATGAACATTTCTTCTTTTAACAAATTATTAACTCGATTAACATAATCTTCTTTATTTAAAATTACAATAGTATTACCCTTATCCGCTTTTAAAAGATAACAATTACGATTGTTTAAAAGCGGATAAGGGTAATACTATTGTAATTTTAAATAAAGAAGATTATGTTAATCAAACGAAAAGGAAAATATTAACCAGATTTAATGAACATATTAGCCATATAAAATTTCAAAGACCTGAAAAATCTAGTGTTGCAGAACATATTCTAAACACTAAACACACTTTAGAATTAAATGATCTAAAATTATTGAAAACTGTTAATTCAAAAGGTCTTTTGAATAGTTTTGAAAGTTTGTACATTCACAAATATGACGAAAATAATTTATTAAATTGTGATAAAGGGCCTATCCCTAAATCTCAGTTATATTCATTAATTAGGAGATAGTTATAACTTTGTTAATAAGGAATATTATTGTTTTTTAGTAAAATTGAAATAGTTGTAACGGTAACTCTTCACTACGAGAGGGGGAAGACCGGACCAAGTTGTAGAGGGGGAATTTACTGCAACGTGATTGGTCGTACTAGTTTTTTAAATAAGGGGCATGGCGAAGTAGTTGCCGGTTTATGCCTATATATTTGTTGTATTATGTTGTTTAAAGTTAGTTGTATTTTTTTAATACCTCTGAAGATGATTGCTGGGCAATCGAAATGTACATAAGGTTTAAATAAATGTTATTTGTGGTTTAGAGGTTTTATTTATTTAAAAAATAAACATTACGCCACAGTTGCTTCATACAGTTATAACTATTATGTTGTTCCTCATATTATAATCGTCAAATTACTGTTACTCATGTCAATAAAATACAACTTCCTAAACATATAAAAAACAAATTCCTCATGAATTTCTTCATTAGTTAAACTATCACTCATTATACAGTAATAACTTAAACCTTTGGATTCCACTACCGGGTATAAATCGGCAATACCAGTATGAGTTTCAAATCTGACAAACTGAACCATTCCTGAGTTGGTGGTTCAGGTAAAACTTATTAATAGAACAACATGTCCTGCCGTTTCAGATAGTCACAAAATGTGTCGGTTTCTCATACACAAGTGCCTGTTTGCGGAATATATTATTTAGTCGTTTTGATTCAATTTTTTAAAGGTTAATAGTGTTGAAGTTTGTTTTAAAAAGTCACTCTTTGGTGAATTGATTATTAATTTGTTTTGTTTCAATTTGCTAAAGTTTTGTGGTTTAAAATTAAGTATTATTTCACAACGGAAGATGCCAATGTTATGAGAACTATGCAGTTATTGGACGAGGAAGAAGGTATGCTATTAGAATTATCTAACGACGAGGGAACTAATTTAAATTGTTCTTTAGGCAAATTTTTGGATTTAGAAAATGATGAGTCCGATATTGACGTAGACAGTAAAAATGACAAAAGTTTAATTACTTGCCTAGTTCTAAATCCAAGTGGAATATAAATTAAACTATATTTTAAATGAAATATGTGATTTGATTACATGTAAAACCTAAACTTATAACTTAATATTTCTTTTATTATTAAAAAAATATTGTATAATTCCATAATATTAATTATTTAAAGCCTTTATAAATGACAGCGTAAATGAGAGAAAAAATGTGTTACAAGCCATCAGATTAGTTACGGCGAAGACGTATGCCGGTTCATACCCGAGTTTGGAGTGCCAAGCCAAATCAGCATTGTCATTGTCAGAGTGCAAGGCTTAATTAAGTATGCAAAACATGGAAAACTTGCACAACTATTACAGAACAAATATAGGCAACTAATTTAAGTATAAACCTATTAGGTTCTTTAAAAAATCAAACATTTAAAGATAGTACATAGATAGTAATAAAGTAGTCAACTTTTTTTATAAATTATATCAGGTGAAATATTTTTTTGATATTATCTGGTAAAAAATTCAGCGAGGTTTTCAAACTAAGTTTTTTTTTTAATTGAGCTAAGCAATGCAATCTAGCCCAGCCAATTGTTACAAATGTTTAATTATTTTAACAATAATCATGATATTAAGAACACAAATCAAAACAAACAGTAACCAAACAGAAAAATAATACTATGATGTGCCTTTACCTAAAATAGTGAGCTAATAATTTTAAAGCCCATTTCAAACAAAATTATAAGTGAAAACATTCTGTACTTACTTTCCAATGTTTGAATTAAGTGTAGCTAAACGATTTTGGTCCACTTTCAGGATAGTTAACTTCTGAAGATCACCTAAACCGTCGGGCAACGTTTCTATCATGTTCTGTGATAAATGCAAATCGGTTAAACTACACAAGCCTCCAATTTCTTCAGGTAAATCTTCTAGTCTGTTCTCTGATACGTCCAGACATATTAACTTTGTTAGGTTACCAATTTCCTAGAAAATTCAATACTTTGTTATTCAGAAGTGTTTAATTTTATAAACATTAAATTGAGCAAAGGATATTGTTCTATTACTAGGCTACTTCATATTTAAAAATTTTATGATACTATAAAATATTTCCTAGTAAATGGTAGCATCCCGTAACATGACAAATAAGAAGTTTACTAGTACACAGAAATATTTAAAGGAAATAGACAAACACAAAACGGCCTTTTATATTTTCTCCTTGATATTTGCCTTCAATCTTTCTAGTGTTTAATCTGTAATAATAGACAGCCTACCAATCAACATTTTGATTCCTTCATGGAATTCATGACACCTTTTACACGAATATTTTTTACCAGAGGCAAAATTACTTTGTTAAGAATTATCCCAAGATTTTACTCTTCTGTGTGATGATAACAATAAAACCCTCCAACTTTGGAGAATCAAGATAACTTCAGTCACTCTACAAACTTAAATCCCTACTTATGTCTGGTAGTTTGGTTAATCATACAGATACTTTCAATGATGAGACCAAATTCTGTTATATCATACGTTTTAGATTAATCCTTAATTACTTGTTAATGTATATGTTTAATTTCGATGATAAACATATTGTGGTTATTAGGTGCAGATATCTAGCCACAAGGAAAGTGGAAAATAAGTATGTGATCCAGGTTTAGCATCCAAATTTCGTATAATACATATTTACAAAAATTACTAAATAAAATTTCATTTCCTACACAACCAAATCTAAACCAACAATTTTCAGGTGAGTAAAATTTATCTATTTAAACTTAGCCATCTTCATTCGCTATTTCATGCTATATTTCTTTACTGTTTATACTATACTATATAAGATCAAAAGCAAATTATTTTTTTTTTTGTAGAAACACTTTTGATTATCAACTGTTTTCAGTACTACTAAAACATTTTGTTCATATTACACTATGGCTGAGTTATTTCAAATTGTCATATTACTATTTTCTAAACAACCAATATTTTCAGAGACCTTAAGCTATTGCCTCATTCATCATTTGTGCAAGATCGCAAAAAAACCACTACAATTGTAATTTCCCCATTATTTGAATTGAACCTTCTCCAGATAATCTGACATCTGATTTTGCTCATTAAGATAAATTCATAATAATTGATCACTAACCTTCTACATTATTCACTTAATTTTCAAGTTACTTAATCAAAGCTATTATCATCTTATTAAATTTACTAAGACTTTTCATTGCTAACATTTTTTTATCTTTCGATTTTTTTAATGTAAGCACTTTTGGATTGACTCTTAATTTGTAAATGTCATTATTAGGATATAGTAATATTAGTTATTATTAATTGTTACATATGCCTAAACCTAATTTAACAAAAATGTTTTATATACGTTGAATACAATAATTTTCTGTTTTTTTTTCAGTGCGGTAATTTCTTTAACAGTTGACATGTTTTACAAGTCTTTCAATTATTTAAGAACATACATTACTTAACTCCTAATATTTATATTGATCCTAGCAGAATCATTAGGTACAATAATTCAATTTTTAATTATAACTCAACATTGAGCAAAATAGATTATCAACCGTCAATTGCTTGATGTTTCTACTTATGCTAAAAATTTGGTTACATTGTGAAGTTTTAATCTATTAAATATTTAACAAAATTTCAGGTTTATAGGTAAATTGTTCTTTTCGAAAAGTTCATATTACGTTCTATGAAAATTTAAATTAGTTTATTTTATATTTATCTAATGTAAATTGATTAATTTTTTTCTGTACAATTTCTTTACCCCTTTTCTTTAAGTTTGTTTAGTTCTAGGCAGTTACCAATGTATACTTCAGTTTAACTATAGAATAATAACGTTATTAAATTCCTTCTATTAGCTCACAATCTCTCTCTCTCTCTCTCACTCTCTCTCTCTCTCTCTATATATATATATATATATAGATATTTTCGATATTCATATAGGATTCGACAATGGTCAAGTGACCGAAAGTTGCCTCATCACAGAAAGTAAAATTATTACACTTAGTGGTGGATAAAAGTATTTACAATAGTAATATATCAACTTCATATATATATATATATATATATATATATATATATCTTGTACAAATTTTTAATCTTTAATAAAATATGTTTTTATTCATCCGATCAAATTCAAATATTTTTTTTCTAACCTATAGTGGATGACAATTTATGTTAATACAGTTTTTTCAAATATTTATTCAATAATTAAATTATAAAATTTTTGGGGTCCAGCCAGATTCGAAATGAAAATCTTCCTGTTCGAAGTCTACTGCGCCTTGGCACTACTCCAACCTTCCAATACCTAGAAATATATTTATCAAAGATAAAATGAACTCCCCCCCCCCCATCTGGTTGTTGTCAAAACCTCCATTGTACAACTTAAACTGTTGCCGTGGTTACCACACAATATCATAAATAGTGCTCTAGAGTAACTAAAATGAAATTTTTCTCAGTAGCCTCAGTAGGAATCTACTTGAAATTTTTTTTTATATAACTTTTTTTTTGTACTATTTTACTAACCATGCAAAAATGTTGCAAACACATATAATTATTACAAATAAAGGTAAAAACCAACCTCAGTTGGTTGTAATACTGTTGTTTTTAAATTTAACTGTTTAACTGATAAATTTTTTACTGTTATTTTTAAACTAAAGAAACTATATATATTTTAAAAGATTTACTAAACAATAATTTTATTATATACAAATTATAACCTAAAAAAATATTAAAAGCATGGAAATTTCAATAGTTTTTCTACACACTATGTTAAATATAATGCTCATAGTTTTTTTTTTTTTTTTTGTATCAGCATAAGCTACAACACTTTCTCTCTCCTTTGACAACAATAAGGCAGTTTGATTTACAGACTGGCACTTGTCTATGCAACTTATCAACTGTTTCAATCTTAGACTTAAGCTTTTTATTTAGTATATGAGTAGCAAATCCCATCATCTGCTATGGTTTTTAACTCTTAACGGTTTCATTTTAAGTACTAGTGACAAAATACAATATAGGAAATGTTATAAAATAAACATAAATGGGCCAGCTCCTTGTTTTCTTTTCACAGATTGTCTTTTGACAATTCTGATCATCTACTGATCCTTTCGCCTCATTGTACGTTAAAACCATTTCTAGTTTATTGGTGATACGGTCTACTTTAGCATTATCATCATATATATTGAACAGTCGTGTAAAACATTTTCGATTGTTAGGTTTAAATGACACAGCTGTAAATTGCTTTTTTCTTGTTTCATGTGTATCAAATTTTAAGCAGTTAATTAAAAATATAACTTGCAGTTTTTGTGTTGTACATCCTGAGGTTATAGAAATTACACTTGTTTGTAGTAAGTTGGTAAAAAAACCCACTACTTGCTGATTTATTAAGCAGACGTGTTTGAGCTAGATCAGCACATTAACCAATGCTGTGTATTACTGACAAGACTGTTGCTCAGGTGTGTTGTGTTCGTGTGATTCTGTGGTGTATTTCTGTTCTGTGATGTATTATTGTTCATAGAGTAGTTGTTAAATATGTGCTCAAATATAGTATTTGATTGGGAGTGTGTTTCGCCATTTAGAATGTGTTGTGGATAGGTATTTATGGTGTTTATATATCTCATAGTTTTCTACTGTGTTAAGTTTGTTGCTTTTACTGGCATAGACACAAATCTAAAAATGCTACATTACATCAACCAAAGCAACGAACTTAACACAGTGGAAAAATATGAGATATATAAATACCATAAAGACTATCTACAACTCATTATAAATGACAAAATGCACTCCCAATAAAATACTATATTTGAGCATATAATTACACGACACAGAACAATAACACGCCACAGAACAGAAATACACCACAGACTCACACCAACACAACACACCTGAGCAACAGTCTTATCAGTAATTCACAGCATTGATTAATGTGCTGACCTAGTGAGAAGCGAGTTGCTGAATAAATCAGTAAGAAGTGTTTTTTTGCCAAGATAATAAAAACAAGTGTAATAAAATATAAATTATGAAAATAATTTTTTTCCTGGATGCTGTTGCTCAAGGAAAAGAACCTATCACCACACTGTTGAACAATAACTTTGAAGAAAGATGATTATCTTTAAGTGTGGCATCTTAGTTTGTACATAGCAGAATTTCATCAATTATTTCAACTTTTATTTATAAACAGTTTAAAACATTCGGCAATATTAAGATCGCCATTAAACTTAGGTCTAATGTGAATTATATTTTTGTTTTGTGTTTTACTCTGTAAGTGTAAAAACAGAATTTGTAACAACAATTTTTTCCAAAAAGATCACTTTTATTACGAGACAAAAATATTTTCAACATTCTCTCATCATCATTCATTCCAGTCATGACACTGAAAAATAATGTGGTTTCAGGAAAAATATTTATCATAATTTTGTCATGTATACCAGATTGTTCCTGCTAGATGTTTCACTAATTAATTATTAGTAATTAGTATTTGTATAGCAACCCTCTGCATTCCAGCAACACATAAAATAAACGTGTTGATTTTCCAAAAAATAAGTGTAGTAAGCAGACAGAGAGTAAACAATCTTACTTCTCACTGTCTCAACTAACACTAAACAAAGAATGTACTGCAGGCAGGAAATATATCTGGAGTTTCTAGTGTATAGAGAGTGTCTAATGTATCTGGAGTTTGATGGGGGTATAACAGAGCATAACATGACATGGGTGTAAGAATTACGTATTGTTAAGATGATTTTATAATAAAGAATTAGGACTTTTGTATCTACAAAAGTAAATATTGAGCACAACATAAAATATAATTAGCAACTTCATACCTATGGTTATGATTTTTGACATCAAATGTCTTCACAGCTATGGGGTCACTAATCAGTATGAAGTGTATGGTTAACATATGAACAGCATAATGAATTTACAGTCAGTGATTATTTTTTTTTTAAATTAGCCTTTCAACTTATAACAATAATAAGTTTTGTATTCACAAAACTGTAATATATTATAGAAGAAAGAAAGAATATAATTTTCGAGAGGTTGAACATTTTTGTACTATAATATTAACTGAGAGAAATTGATGAATGTAACAACAGATGAATCACGAAATAAGATTGGAAAAAATTTCAGTCTCCAAATAGATTGTGATAAAATTTGTAAAACTAATTTAAAGAATATTACACACATACATGGATCAACATTCACTGTGTAAAACTATTTTGAAAAATTGACTGTGTTACAAACGTAGTTGTAAAATTAGTAATTTTTTAAAACCAAACGAATTCAAACACAGACACTTCATTGAGCTCCTTGAATGACTAAATAGCGATTACTTAGATGTACTTTGTCACAATAAAATCTGTAGGTTAAACTTGGAAAACGTTTTGAGACGTGTGTAAAATACAAATGAAATGCAAATATTTTTAATGCTTGGAGAAAATGAACACTTCCCTGAATTAACAGTACCAAATTGGTGTGATTTTGCTTTTTCTTTAGATGATCTGACACATTTTAACAATTTCAACATACATTTACAAGGAAAACATTTATATCTAAAGGTTTAATATAATGGTGATGATTTAATATAAAGGTAAAAATCTCTTTAGATGAATTTTTTTTACTGGGAGAATGAAAATTTTACCATATTCCTAGATTAGAAACCATACCTCCAAATATTTCAAGAGGTTAATAACAATATCCTTGCACTAATAAGAACCTTACAGCACCGATTCAATTTCTTCAAAAATGTTGACAAAATTTTGTCCATTACCCAACACTCATTTTCTGACAATGTGGATAAAGTTTCTAATGAAAATATAATTAATTTACAATGTAATAAACTATTGTGGATTATCAAAAAGAGAAAAAAAATGTGTGCTGTTCCTACAAGAAATTAAATCATGAAAAATACTGACATTTAACAATTTAGCACTCTTCAGCTTAACTTCTATTTGTGAACAAATGTTTTCTTCAATATATCTACAAAGGTATGGAGAGATCAGAATTTAATTATTTACATTTGGAGATAGTGTTAAGAATAACTACTATAGGTAGTATATAGAGTCAGATAATAAGAAAAAAATAAACCATGCAAAGCCCCTAACAAGAGACCTTAATTTTATATTAATTTGTTCTACTAATAGCCTACATATGTTATAAAAATTAATCATTTTTTGTATTTTTCACATCTTTTTTAACATATTTAAATTGTAACAAATATATCTCCTGGGGTACAAAAAAACACTTACCACTAATCCAGCTGGGGTTGGGTGTAGCGGGAAGGGCAAAAACTTTTGACCATCCCTGAGATAAGGTTTTAAAACTGTTAATATTATTTTTGTTGTTTATATTACACATGAAATAAAGAAAACAAAAATTTCCTATGAATGTAATATTTTATTTGTGCAAAGTAACAGTTTATTGTTTGGTTTGATGTGTTACATATAAGTGTGTTTGATAATATATAATTTTTTTTTAGTAATACTGCAATTGATATTTTTGTCATACAAACATTTATAAAATATATGATATTTTTTAAAGGTGTTAATTTGTTTAGTCCAATTACTTATTCCAAATAGAAAAATCAATAAATAAAGTTTATAGATAAATAATAAAATATTAAAATAATTTACTTAAAAGCAGTTACAAGATTTGAAAGAATTGTACATAGGATTGCTATAGACATAAATTAAAGTAAAGTTTCAGAAAAAGTTCATTTTATTAGAAGTATATGGAACATCTCAAAAATTAGTTTTAATTTGGTAATACTACATATGCAAATTTATTATTAAGGATGGTAATGAATGTTTAATAACATAATCGTATTATTGTGCGTAGTGTGCAATTTTATTTGCAAATGAACAATAATAAATAATATTAAACTTGTAATATGTTGCTTTATAAAATGTATGTATCAAAATATTTATGAGTTTAACTTTGCTATCTTAAATGTATTGTGATTGGTATGTTGAGACTAACTTTTGAAAAATCATTACAGTAGAGTTTCGAATATCTGAGTCCTGATATTTTGAGCGTCTGTATCATTTGAGCCTATTTCTATTTCAGCCTATTTTATCTATTTGAAAGAAAATGATTAGTTAGGCTTCTAAGAAATGTTTATAGCCATATGGTATGCAAAGGAAAAGAGTCGGGCTTTCAAGAAATGTTATATCAATATGGTATGCAAAGCAAATTAGTCGGGCTTAAAAGAAATGCTTATATCAATATGGTATGCAAGGGAAATGAGTCGAGCTTTCAAAAATTATTTATAGCCAAATGGTATGCAAAGGAAATGAGTCGGGCTTCCAAGAAATATTTATATATCAATACGTTATGCAAAGAAAATGAGTCGAGGTTCCAAGATATGTTTATATCAGTACGAATTGCTAAGGAAATGAGTTGAACTTCCAAGAAATGTAAATATAAAGTTCTCCTATTTTTTCTAATGCACAGGAACCTATTAGAGGAACATATCGGTCCCATCTACCTCGAATCATCGAGACTAATGTGCTTTGAAAAAGGAGTTTGACCAAAATTGTCAAAGGAGTTAATAGACAGAATGTAAAAATATCAATATAAACCTGGTCTCAAAAAGACAATAAACTTACAGGTGGGATATGTTGAAGCTGGTTATGGTCCAACCACAGTTCTTGTAGGGAAGGCAGTTTTCCTATGTGGTGAGGCTGAAACAATAACAATTTATTAGCAATGAGGTACTTGTCAATTTGTAGCTCTATTTGACGTAGTTCTATTTCATTTACGTTACTGCTTTATATAAAACCTTATATACCTATAGCGATATTCAAATAAAATGATTGAATATATAACCATGGAAAGTAACTGCTATAGATTTCAATACACAATATCAAGAGCACAGGGGTACAATATATTACAATGAAAATATTGGAAAGAACCCCAATACCACAAAAATAATCAAAAATAACAAATAAAACAAGCTACTTAAGATTAAATCCTTATGTACATTTCGATGACCATGTTATCATCATCAGAGGGTCTTATAACAAAATTACAATCTAGCAAACAAGAAGTTACAAACTAGAGCGATCACTTCTGAAGATAACTACCATGTAATCAAAGTGTAAATAAAGTAATTGTAGTAAAATAAAGATTTTTGTATTGGGGTTAGTGGGTTTTATTTAGTTGGTTGAAAATGAATTAAAAGTTTTTCTTAAAACTTAATGAATACTTACCAACTCATCAATTTCATTATCTCCTAGATCAAGACGTTCTAATTTTGTTAGTTGTGACAAGGACTCTGGCAAAGATTTTAACAAGTTCTCTCTTAATTCTAACGATTGCAGACTCGATAAACTGTAACAGATTAAAATGTAGATCCTATTTATGTTATTATATTTTAAAAAGTCACTAAATACTTTCTATAACTAATTGTTTCATAGAAAACATTTCATTATATACTTCAATTGTATAAGGAATTCGGATGAGAATTAGTGGAAGCATGGTGTCTGTGTGTGTTTTGTGTGTGTGTGTGTGTGTGTGTGTGTGTGTGTGTGCGTGCTTGTGTATTTGGAGTTTCCTAGCCATAAAATTAGATGTAATGAAAATCAATGTTTTAAGTACAAAAATAAGACAAAAATAAATTGAAAATGTTTCCAAATGGAGAGATTTGAGGAACAAGATAATCCGAGATAGAGGTCTGAGTTCTTAGTAAAGTATTTACTTCTGTTTATAGATACCAATGAGTAAATGAAGGAAGACACTTCACTTACTACTTTGATGGTGCCGCCTTAAAATAACACATTTTAACAATACCTCCACTATCTATAAATATTTAGATCTTTATGTATTGTTCTTTCTCCAACTGAACACAATGATCCAAATTTAAATGTTATACTCACTCTCAAAGTTAAATATCAGCCTGGAAGTTAAGTATCATTACTAGAAGCATAAAAAAATGTTGCTATTGATCAGTATATAGTGATATATAGAACAATATAATAACAAAAGATACAATTCCAAAAGGAACTTAGGAACAAAGATATTAAAAATAGGTTGAGAATTTAATGCTCAGAAAAAGACTATTTACAGAAGTCATGAAATTAATGTAATTATGGGTAAACATAATATGTATATAGTATGTAATGTAATTAATGTTGTACTTACATTATTTATGTCGACCAAAAAACTCAACAACACTATTACGCAACACAATAAAAAAAACTAGTAGCCTGCAGCATAGTACTTAATTACAAATACAGAATGTTACTCTATTTTCATACAGAAAAAACTTATTAAAGTCATTTGAAAGAAAAATAAATTTAGCAAAAAAGTTATTAAATAATATTGTATATTAAATCTATGTTTTAGTTTTTAAAAACGTGTCATTTTCTTTTGTACAAAGAATTCTTTTCTGGAATTTCTTTTCTTTACTACACTACAAACAGCGCAGGCGATGTTTCTTATTGCTGTGACGAATATGGTGACGAATTAGAAAGGTTCTACTGTATTCATTATTAATAGAATATTATCAAAGTTTGTGAATATTGTTAAGATCTTGATGCTCGATGTTTCTAACAAAAACTGTATTGAAAAGATTTGGTTTCCACTGAGGGTAACCATTCTAGGAGATGTGTACCATTATCAACTCAGACTACAAGTTTTAAGATGAAAACAAATTATGTAAAATCAGTTTTATATTTCATATTGTTAATACTTAATTGTTAAAAGCGATCACAATAATTACCCCCTGAGTCATTTGAATATTGATAATATTGTAACATAATAATAAACATAATAATATTTGTTTAATAGGGTGGGTGTAGGGTAGTAATTTATTAAAACATCTTAAACTTGTCTTTAAACATTTATTCTCAACATTGTTAACAATGTTAAACTAAATCAAAATTTAAAAAAAACATTTTAAATACTGATTCTAAACCTTTATAAAGTTATTTGTTATAAAAAAATGATTACTACATTCATGAGATGTTTTATAAGGGCTGAACTTTAAGTGGATCATAAATCTTCTAGAGTATCAAAAGATATAAAAATAACTAATTTAACATTATTTCAACCAATTAGAAGGTTGAATCTACAGTTTTATAATGGTTGCAATAAGGGCTAGTTTTCACTTTTTTTTAAAAATCATCCTAAATATTTATATTGTATATTTAGCAACCAAGACTAAACTAGTAACTGTCTTTTAACCTAATTCATTTTGTAATTATATATTTTGTTAGGAAGCTTGGAGGCTGTCGCTTAAAAAAAACATTTTTTACCAACAATGCTTTCGAGAATACTTCTAAAATTAATTTTCATAGTATGTCTATAGTTTTGTAGATACTGTGATTTTTACAGTTCTAGCCAGATTCATTTTCTTTGTAAACAAAAGTTTGCCTGTTTTTACTGCTGGTCACTTATACAAGTATGTCGATTTTCTGCCAACTACCCAATAGATTAGGAATAAAGCCCAAATAAACAATGAATATATTTTTCCGGAGTTAACCAATCCTCAGCTGCTCATTTTTCAGTCAAATGTTATGATAGATTGTTCTCAAAATTTAAAAAATGTTGATTCTGAAAGAATTTGAAAAGGAGATCTTTAAAGGCAAACTGTGGAATAGTTACACAGAATTTGGCGGCGCAGAACTGAAACTTGACCCAGAAACAAAAGTTATAACTATACTAAGACTCTTAAAACCTCTGGGTCTAATCTGTTGCTGGGACCTGAAGGAGGCCTCTGCTTGAATTAGCAGAGGATTAGGAATGATTCCAATCAATTGTGATTATATTAATAAAAGGTGGAAACTACATATACGATTAGGAAAGTGTCTTCAACTTTCAAATAATTTCATCTTCCTGGCTGGTATCTAAGGTTGGGACTGTCTAGAGCAGGTTAAAAGGAATTTACTCAATGCTCTTTACATCTATATACAGAGCCTCTTAGGTCATTCTATCAGTACATTTCCTACTCTATCTGTCTAATTTTTTCCTGTTAGCTAGCCTGAAGTTCAGATCCCTTTTGATTTTATCTGTCTTGTATTGGGAGCATATCCTTTTCATTAACCCTTTGCACTGGAGTGGCCACTATATTGGACTTAACCCACTTCCAAACATCTCATGATGTTTCTCACATATATTTCTATCAGGTTAAATTACTATTTTAGTGGTCACTAACTTACTTTCTGCTAACCGAGTCACCATTTCCATCTCTAGCTTTCACCTATAAGTAATTATTTTGGGACTTGCAACTGATTGGACATTTTAGAGATATAAAGTTAAATATTTACATTACTAAACAATAAGTTCATAAAGCATCACTGTCTTAGCTAGACTAAATTGTGCAACGCTATGATAAACAGAATAAACAGAAAGTGGTAGTCATTTCACCTGGGAAGAAAGCAACTTCAAAAGTCTAAGATGGCGGAGAATACACTGTGGCCATTTTAATAGTCATATGGCCCTAGAGGAATACATTTAAATTCTGTTCCGCATAGAGTAGATTTTTGGGTACTTGCATATTATACACAGGCCACTATTGTATATATGTTATTTAAATGAGGTAAAAATGAAAATTACCACCCTCAATGCAATGTGCATAAAATGAATCAAGAACATGTCCTGAAGTATATATATATATATATATATATATATATATATATATATATATATATATATATATATATATTCTTGATATTTAACGTTATCCATTGTTTTTCCGTTGCACTGACTTTATGAAGTTAATATATTACTATGTAAGCAATTCCATCCACCACCAAGTGCAATAATTCTACCCTGAGTGACGAGGCACCCCTCGGTCAATCGACCATTGTCGAATCAGTCAAGTGATTCGACAATGGTCGATTGACCGAGGGGTGCCTCGTCACTCAGGGTAGAATTATTGCACTTGGTGGTGGATGGAATTGCTTACATAGTAATATATTAACTTCATATATATATATATATATATATATATATATATATATATATATATATATATATATTTATATATATACATATATATATGTATGTGTGTGTGTGTGTGTGTAATATATATATTGGAGCCCGGTAAGAAATTACACAGCCCTTTACAACAGTGGCCTTTGTATAATACATAAGTACCGATTTTTTATCTAAATAAGAACTAACATAACCTCTTGACAGTAAACTTAAAAGGATACATTTAAAGTGTAAGTGTCAATAAGGTTTAAATATTTTTCTTTAAAAAAAGTAAACGATTTAGAATGCATATTTTAAATGTTCTCTTTCTCCTATTACTAATAATTTATTTGTGTTAAAATCGTAATTTAAAAATATCCCTGCATCATACTGTTGAGTAAAGTCGCGTGGATAGAGTCTAGTTCAATTGTATGAAATTGTTTGTTAGTGCTGTTTCATATTTGTATAACAATGACTCAATGCCATCATGACTAATAATACAATACACAGTCATTACAGCCTAAGTTGTGGTTTTGTGATTCATACAAGTTTTCGTTTTTATAATGGTTAACTTCTAGTTTAGAGCTGTCAAACTCTGAACTCTAAAACTGTTAGGAGCTGCAACTCAATTTTTGGGCAACAATCTATGTGCAACACCACTGAACTGTCATTTAAAATCCAATTATAAATAATAAATGAAAAGATTTTTTATGAATACTCGTAAAATATGTGCTACACTATGCCTTATCATAGAATATTAAAAATATTTACTAAAAAAACGTTTCTTTTATGTATCATGTTGAGCTAGAATTCTAAATTTGAAAATTTTTAAATTATATAAAAATTGGGAAAAAATTTACATGGTAAACTAGATAACATGGTGTTAAGTTAAAAAAGTTATAGTTAAAAAAAGAAACTCCTATTATAGATAGAATAAACAAAGTGAGCAAATATTAACCATCTGTAAAGTAGAAGAGAAATATTTTAGGAACAATTTCAGGTTCAAGATACGATAATTCTGTAAAATAAGCTAACTGCCTTAAAATTCAGTTTGTGAACACATAATTTTTCTTCCATATGTAACAGTCCTTTATTTATATAAGTAAAATATCAGTCCTTTAAATGTATAGATCTCGTTTGTAATTGCAAGAAACCTCTCAGGCACTTTCCTGGTTTTAGCCATCTCACATTTTTAAAAAACAGTAAGTTCCATATCATGAATAAATATCCTCCAAAATTTTGTCAACTTTTCAATAGAATGTTTCCCTCCACTTTATCGTACTTATTTTATCAAATATGCATAGTTTAAATGTATTATCTTGAATCACAGAATTTTCACATGAAGCTCCCTGGTGATTAAGGCAATGAATCATTGGACTATTTCTCAATTATTGCTCAATTTTTCTCAAGCAGTAGCTTTAATCTTACATCTTTTCCTGACATTGCAGGTGAACAATCTTTTACAATAACTAAATACTCTTGAATGTTTTAGTCCATTACGTTCGGTGAATCTTAATTAATCACTTAAACAATAGCTTATAACTATCTAAACTTAAACTAAAGTTCGGATAGTCATAAACTATTGTTGAAGTGATTAACTAAATACTGATTGACAACTTGACCGTCATGTTTGTGTTTCTTTAAAAACAACCAATAAAAACTTGGATTTAAATCTATGAAGAGAATGGATCTACTTTAAAAAAGAATGCAACAGCACAGTGGAAAATTCCTTATATTCCACAGAGAATCGAAGTTGCAGACCTATAGAGCTTCAAATTATTAAGATCTTGGAATATAATGTTGTACCTAAATCGGACAATTTCCCACAATTTTAGACAACTTTGTTTCAGTAGGATGATGCGATTTCAGACACTGCTATCAATTACCACTATTCAAGAATTATTCAATAGCTGTTAATCAAGATTCAGAAAAATATCCTGGCCCTCAAGGTCACTGGGTTTTAACATTTTTCTCCATATCTAAAATTTATGTAACTTTTTCTGGAGGACTAAAAGTTATGGCTTCACTAGCTGACTATGAAACAAAAATGTAAAAGATAAAAATGTGTGGTATTTCTGCTGAAATGTTATGGCAATCAGTGCTGCAGCCAGGACAATGTTTGCAGGAGGAGGTACGACCCGGATTGTCAAGGAGTGGAGCCCTTCTTGAGAAAAATATGGACATTTTTATCTCTAGAAATCATATTTTATGCTATTTTGGCACTTTAAAACTACCAATAGCGAAAACTGTTTTGCTAAACACTTAGTGCTGTTTATAGGGTAATATTTTTTTCCTAAAATTAATTGGTTTGGAGGGGCAACCATAAAACGATACCATAAAAAAGGTTGAATTTTTTAAATTTGATTAATTGGAAAATTGTTTCTTCAAAAGCAAGTTGAAGTTCCTTTACCACGGTTTGTAAAATAGTTTGTTCTTGCTAATATTAAATTTTTATTTTTTCAAAAGCTGTGTATAAAGGTTAAAGCTTCTTGTGTAACTCTGTATCTTATTTTCCAAGCAATAATTTATTTTATTTCCACTACAAATATTAGTAATAAAACTATGTAAATGATTACTCATTTAATTATCATAAAACTATAGGACTGAATAATTTTAAAAATTTTTACAAAACATTCATGATGAATAGAGCATGAGAATGTTATCATTATCCATCTATAGGCCTGTGGTTGATCCAAAGTCTTACATCTGGAGGTTGACTTCAAACTAATGACAGAATTATGGATGGCCAGCATTCCTCCCAACAATAATCCTCCGCTCCAGTTGAATTTGATACCACTTGGTCAGAAGGTATTCTCCTAATCAACTCCTGTATAATCCAATTTTTAAGAAATCATATTTATGTTCAGAAGGTTTTCGATCTTCACTGAAAACATAGGTTTAGTAACCTGTAATTTTTTTCTGCAATCTCCAAATACTGTGGTATCTGTTTGCCTTGTTAAAATTTTTTTCATGTTGATTTCTCTTAAAACTGTAGACCAACCAGTTTATATGTTTTGTAGTAACCATATAATACAACTTCATTAGTTCACAAATATTTACTCAGGAAATTTAAACTTAGATAGATTAAAATTAAAAGTACTCTACCTCATAAATGTATGAGGGGAAATTCATCACAACCTATTGGGTTTAAACCCTTCTTTGACAAACTTCATCTAAAATCAGTATTCAATTGCATTCTCAAATCCAAATAGAAAGAGTCTCTCAGACTATAGTGTTTATACAGTCTTCAAGTAAAACTTCTGAAACCTTGTTTGTAAGTACCCAAAAAGTACTTCAGTATTACAAGATGATCTAAGACACGCCCAAAGAAACAATTTTACTGTAATACCAATGTAGTTGTGTATTCATGATGTTAGTTTTGCTTGTGTCCATGTACCCAAAAAGTACTTCAGTATTACAAGGTGATCTAAGACACGCCCAAAGAAACAATTTTACTGTAATACCAATGTAGTTGTGTATTCATGATGTTAGTTTTGCTTGTGTCCATGTACCCAAAAAGTACTTCAGTATTACAAGGTGATCTAAGACACGCCCAAAGAAACAATTTTACTGTAATACCAATGTAGTTGTGTATTCATGATGTTAGTTTTGCTTGTGTCCATGTACCCAAAAAGTACTTCAGTATTACAAGGTGATCTAAGACACGCCCAAAGAAACAATTTTACTGTAATACCAATGTAGTTGTGTATTCATGATGTTAGTTTTGCTTGTGTCCATGTACCCAAAAAGTACTTCAGTATTACAAGGTGATCTAAGACACGCCCAAAGAAACAATTTTACTGTAATACCAATGTAGTTGTGTATTCATGATGTTAGTTTTGCTTGTGTCCATGTACCCAAAAAGTACTTCAGTATTACAAGGTGATCTAAGACACGCCCAAAGAAACAATTTTACTGTAATACCAATGTAGTTGTGTATTCATGATGTTAGTTTTGCTTGTGTCTACATATACAAACAAATTCATTATTTGTATTCGATCTTAGCTCTTTAAAGTTTGAAGTTATAAGAGATACTGTAAACACGTTTTAACCTTATTAACCCAAACAGAAAACAAAATTAGTTTAAACACTCCATTATGCAAAACTCTAGTCTAAATATTCAATTCAAAAATTTATTTATAAACATGAAATGTACATTTCAATTCCTTCTCTTCTCATAAATACTTATTTAACATTCCGCTTCCATCATCTTGGAATTTCATTTAAATTCAACACGGGAAATGAGTCTTATCGTCTATAATAATGCTGTTTGAAAATATTATCTTCTGAGCTTAGGATATTCTGTTATACAACAGAATATTCATATTTAGAGTATTTCATTCAGAACGTATATTGAAATAAATATAGTAGTGTATATTTTTTTATATATTTTGAAATTAAAAGTAAAGAATTTTTGGTGTATATAAGAAAGGTTGTATTGACAAAGGGCTGTTATAAAGTGACTTTGATGTCCAAATCCTCCTCCATTAAAAGATGTCCAGTTTTCTTTCTGTGGATAAATTGTAAAATTATCCACATGAACAAGGGAATGAACACTTATCAAGTCAGATTGATTCTATTAGCCACGTACCATTTCCTATGTTTATCCAACTCTATTATCTCCTAAAGCCTATAATTATTAAAACTGTTATTTAGTTCAGGAATAACCATGTCATTTTAATGTTAACTGTAAAACTAATATCATAATATAACACATATGTATGTGCAGAAGAATAAACTAATATATTTAGACCCATAAACAATAACCACAGTAACTTCATATTGCGTGTTAAATAATGTTTTAATTTTAATTTTATAAAAACTCAAAATTATTAATTATGTTATAATGATATTAACCCTTAAACTATTCTTTTTCTCAACATACCTTCCAAAGTCGGGTGGAAGAATGGATAATGACATATCATTGAGTCCCAATACGGTGAGACTCCGTAATTGCACAAACCCTGCTGGTAACCTAAAAAGAAAAAGAACATTCACATTTTCATTTCAACAAAAATTATTAAGTAACAGAAAACCAAATATGATAAATTGTTTGCCTAAATTACTCACAAGAAATTTTTTCAACTTTAACAGAATATCCCAAAGTTTATTTTCTAAATGCCAATAAACATTTTACTTTATAACAAGCTTTTTCAAGAGAGATAAAGGTACCAGTATATATAAAATTATTTGTATAGTAATAAAATAAAGTTCACCACTGTTTCTTGTAATTGTTAAACTTATAACATGAAAATGATAAGTATTATTAATAGGTATTATGTTCCTCCTTAAATTTCCCCCTGTTATACAAAAAAAAAGAAATGAAATGTCACAAATAAATATATTAGTGATTGCTATCAGTAATTTTAAATCAGAAATTACAAACTTACAATCATATAGTTATAAATTACAACCCCTAAATATCCAATGGGTTTTCTATGTAGGTAGACAGCCAATAACTACATCATAACAGCCTATAATTATTTTGTATATAATTAGAAAATAATTAACATCATTCCTTTATTTTATATTATGTACTTTATGAAGATGATTTTGTAAAAGAGTAATTTGCATTAAAAATTTTAAATTACTTTATTTTAACAAAATAAGACACCATGTTATCAAAATGTTACCAATCACAAACAAATATTTATCTTCATATTACATTTTTACTTTTTGTGATAATTTTAATTTTTAGTAATAATTGTATGTCCAAGAAAAAAAATGCAAATTTAATTACCTGTGTTTTCCAAAAAATCTTGCTACTGAATTATTTTAAACTTTTTCTATAATCTTACAAAACTTACCCATTTAAAACTTGCAGTTTTTTCTTGTACATTTTGAGGTTTTTGTAGAAATTACACATTTTTGTATTAACTTGGCAAAAAAAACCACAGTATCTAAATCAGTAAGAAGTGGTTTTTTTGCCAAGTTAATACAAAAAAGTGTAATTTTTACCCATTTTTTTAAAAATCAAACATAGGCCTATATGAATATTGTTTTTTTTTTTTTAATTTGGAGGCCTGAAATATTAATTTTGTCTTCACAAAGTTTAAATAAAAAATATCATTGCTTTCAAAAAATTATAATAAAATTGTAAACACCAAAATTTTAATACACTTTCAAATCTAACAGCATTTCCCGAGCATGTACACTTGCTGGATTGAGTCCAGGGACCAGCCTTGGTACAACTGCAGAAAGCATAAGCATCTGACTCACAGTTTAAACAAATTACTTTTAACAATGCATCAAGTTTAAAAGCAAAGATTTTGTGGATCATAAATTTGTACAAAAATGTGTATTTCATTTTCAACTTCAAATATTTTCAATACTCTTCTATTATTTCTTTTCCAAATCTGAATTTTAAAGTACTCGTAATTTTTAATTTGTAATAAGTATTTTTCCTTGATAACAAATATACTATCTGATTAATGTAGGACTAGTAGTTGCTTTTATACAACCATACAAAGATTTTTTCTCATCTGCAAACCATTGATAAGTAGTACTGTACATTAATCAAATTCCGTACATCACTTTTCCTTGTCACGCACAAACAGAAGAATTACACACTAACATTCACAGTTTTATCATTAGTAACAAAACTTTGTCATTTTGTAAATCCTGTCATTTCTCTCAATTCAAAACTATTTTTTAATTCCTTCTTTTAGTTCACACTTTCGTTAAATATATCCTGTTCACATTTTCAATCATTATAATACTATGTCAATAATAAAATACTTCTTATTTATTCACTCAAGTTCAAATACATTTTTTTAAACTTGTAGTGAATGACACTTGATGTTAATACCGTCATTTCAAATATTAAATTAATTCATTAAATTTAAAACAACTTATTTTACTTCTATATGGGAGATCAACTTTTCACAAAAGGGGCATGGTGTGCAATAGTTATTTAGTCCTATCTAGCTTAAAAAAAGTGATAACATATGATTTCATAAAACAGCTGTTTTAACGCATAGTTTATTTACTCTATATTAATGTAATTATTTAATAAAAAGTGATTAAAGTAATTCTTTTTAAACTCAAGTAGGAATTGAGTTTAAAAATTTTAGTTTATATTACTTGTTTTGTAAATAATTTGTGTCTTTATTAAAAGAACAATTACTGTCAGTGGGAATATATGCTAACACTCACTTGTTGGTGCCTGATAGTGCTAAAAAGTTATGTATTTATTATGCAGCTTGTAAAGACTGACTGGATTTGACTAAGTGATTAATTCAACGTCTGACGATGAGGAAACATTTTGCATTGCAAATTGTTAGTGACAACCACAGCTGTACTTAACAGTAAATACTGCCCACTTTAAGCGACGTTATACATTTCACTGAAATATAGTTCATTAATGTCAGCACTGTTTGATTAAACTTGTACTACATTCGTATTTACTATCTGAAGAATTTTAACTCTTAATTTATATTTGTATAGAGCAATATGAAAATAGTTTCTTCGCTTGCTTTTTTTCATTCATGTCCATTCATTACAATTACGTTATTTAGTAAAATACAAACCTCTTTTATATTTTTTTTTCTTAATATGACAAACAAAATAAACAATTAATATGGGCTTTGAGTGAAAATGAATTATATCTCTTTTCACCAGCCTAAAGAAATAAAATGAAATGAAGTACAGTATTAAAAAGGGCTTTAGCGAGATTTATTCTAAATTGTATATTTTTATTACTTAGTCATTTTTCTGGTTCCTTATTTCAATTTTTATTAAATTGTATGGTGTAATGATTCTCAACTCCTAAGATAATATTGTGTCCTTAATATACCAAACCTGATTTGCCTGAAAGTAAATGTGTAGAATACAAATTTTATTCAATAATTCCTGGTCATAAACATGGCCAATACAGTCATAACTTAAATGGGGTCAAAAGAGTATGATAATCATTTATATAAAAAAATATTCATAGAAATCAGTTCAGTGGTTTCAGAATAATCAGTGAAAAAGGTTCAAAACAAACCAGTATTGTAGGCTGTAAAAAAGGGAATTACTGGGCTAATACTTATAAAACTAAATAGGGAGCCACCAAATGTGGATGATTCTCTTTAATTAGAAAACATATTGACTGAAATCAGTCTTTAGTAGTTTCTAGGCAAACAAATAGGGATATTGAATTAACGGCAACATACTGACCCTATTCTTACTAAACTGAAATGAAACCACCACAGAATCACCCTCTTTCATTCAGAAAAAAGCTCATAAAAATGAGTCTAGTAGTTTCATAATGATAACTGAAAAAGCTGTCGAAACCTGGCCTGTAGTGTTGGCCAACAAAAAAAGGAAAATGTCTAACAAAAAAAAAATGAATCATTGACAATATACTAGGCCAATCTTTAAAAAACTGAAATGGATCAATTATCTTGATTTCAAAAATAAAAACTTACCATAATTAACTCAGAAATAACCACTGAACAAACATTAAAAACACACAAACCCAGTTAAAATTAATGTGTAAAAAGTATAGATAATATTTTATATTGCCCATAATTAAAATACAGTTTATGAAGTGATTTTTAAAATTCTACGTTTATGCTTTACAAGATATTCTAGAGAAGAACAAGCAGTATATGTATTTTCTCACTCCTTCAAGTATAACTATGTAAAAAAATGTATAAGTTTTATCATACTTTAAGTAGGTATCATATATTTAAGGTTCTTTACTCGAAAATGACATTATATTCCAAAATTTTCTACAATGTATAAAGATTGCTTTTAACATTAAATATTCCTAATAGATTTTATTTTCCATCATTATTCATTATTTGATCTAGACGTATTACTTTAATAATTATAATATAAATTTGATATGGTTTACCCTTGGACCATAGGGCTCCTCAAGGACCAAAGAACTTATCAAAGGCAACTCATATAAACCTCACTAAGCCAGAGTATATTCATATTTTAAAATCTCCATTTATCAAGAACACTTGTGGGAAGGAGACCCCCATTAAGAGACTTATGTCATTTTATTTACATGAAATTTCAGTGTTGGTCTAGCACTAAACAGATTGATACATGTGTATTGGGAGTTTTTAGCAAGATAGTAGTAAAAGTTGTTTTTTAATCATTAAAATCGAGAATATAAATAAAACCTAAACATAGTAACTCTTTACAAATTTATCTTTAGGAGAGGATGAGTACTTATAGTCTTTAATATAAGACACAAATCACAAGAAACTTTTACAGATGTTGTATTAAACCTTCTTTAACAATTTGTGGGAAAACATTTCCTTTTTATTAAATACTTGCAACTTCGCCTGTGTAAGTTCAAAGTTGTCACACTTTAAATAAACATCATAATGATAATTGATCGTATATAATAAATATACATAATAATATAAGGAGTATCTATTGTTAATTGAGTCATTGAAATTTAAAAAAAGGAGTGTATTTTAAAAATTCATTTATCAAAACTGTTGGACAAAAATCTATAAGATATTATTTTACTAATAATAACTTTTTCCTACAAAACGTAATATTTTTTTAAATATTTGAAATGCATATTGATCAATCTGAAAAAGGTCCAAATGTAAGAAAATGAATGTAATAATATCAAAATGATTATTTAAGCACTTATCTTTTTTTATTAAAAAATAGATAAAACATTTACTAAATGTGTTGGATATTTTATTTTTAATTTGCGCGGATACTTTGATTGTCTCGAAACCTATTTATGTATAACATGATGGTTCTTCCATCTGGGGCAAGAATCACTAAACTACTGGAAGAGCTTAGGCTAGAACATGCAACATAAAGTTACTCATGTGAGAAACAGTCACCTCTCAAATAAATTCCAGCTATTTTCTACGACTATCATTGTGATTTGTTAATTGTCATCGTGAAGCAATCTTCAACGTAAAGCAATCTTCAAGTGGAGTTTGCATTCTTTTGAATTGAAAGGATAATCTGATGGAATTAGTGGTGTAAAAATAATATTGTGTGTTTACTTGTTCATTTATTATATTTTTTCTTTCGTTTTGACTTATAATTTCTAAATTTTCTAAAATGTTTAATCATCCTCCTTTATTACCACAATGTAATATTTATTTCCCTGACAGTCTGAGTATCCCAAAACCTCTTTATGTATAACATTATGATTCTTTCATCTGGAGCAAGAATCACTAAACTACTGGAAGAGCTTACTCTAGATCATGCAACATAAAGTTGTCCATGTGAGATACAGTCATCTCTCAAATCAATTCCGGCTTTATGAGTTTTGCCCAACAGTCAATGAATGTCATGTTAACTTTAGCTAAACTTAATTTAGTATTTTTAAACATAATAGCTGATCCGATAAACGTTGTCCTCCTATACATATAGATCTTCAATTTAAACAGAAATTTAAAGTAAAAAAAATTGCCAAATTATGAAGTTTTTTTTGTAATGTACAAAGGTATTTCATTTGTTTCATATCATATCTGATCGTGTACTTATTTATGGTTACCGAAAAACAACTATAGCCACCTCCAAATATATATGAAATCATAGTTTCTAAATAAATTTTAATTAAATATTTCTAGAACTAACCCGTAAATAATAGCCTAATTCGTATGATTCTCAAAACAGAACTATTTAGTACAATTCTATATCTATTACAATCTAATATTACGTTGACACATTAAAAAAATAGAATCCATATTTATTATTTTATAATAATTTAGTAAGATTTATTTTATAAATTTATTTATTTATTAACTTATACATTAAGACGTTTTCAATTCAATAGGATTTTACTTAATATAGTACAGTAAATAAAGTAATATAACATATGTGTTAAAACAGCTGTTATGCAAACTAACCGAAATACATATAAAATTTGTAAGAAATCTTATTTTCATTTTATTCAAGTATCATATGTAAGTCATAGTGTGATTATTCATAGCGTGTCATCTATTGATTATTAGCTGCATCTATATTAATAAATCTTAATATCAATATAAGTGACTGAATGCTTAGTCTGAAAAGTAGGTGGTTGCATTTTTTATTTTTTTTTAAAACATATCAACTTACATGCCTCCAATTAGGCTCCAGCTATGATAGAATCTTCCCAGGAGTAGGTTCAATAGCTTCCCAAAGTTTCATGTTGATCGTATGAACAGTTTACATTATACAACCAGGCAGAAGTGAACTCTATGTATTTCTCATGGTAAATTTCTACCTGGCAAATTTTTTATTTCTACCCCTTAAAATTTTTCAAAATCCTTTTTAAGTGCACAACGACATAGTATAGAGGTTCCTTCTAAATTTTAAGTCTGGTTCTCAATTTCGGCTCTGGGTTGATCATCAGTCAGTCAGCACTTCAATTTGTATATATAGAGATTTAGGCAAAATACACAGGAGAGTGCGCTTCTTTCTTTAACACGACTGTTTCAATGTGACCATGTTCTTAAAAACCTAAACTAAAAAATAATTATGTTGTGAAAAATATTAACTTACCTGGGGATAGGATTGCTGCTGAAATCTGCGACTTGCAGCGCCCGCAAGTTTTTAATGTTTTCTGGAATGTCAGGTATGTCTGAAAAAACAAAATATGTAAATTTTACTATACAAGATAATAAAGTGGAGATTAATCAATACATTTGTTTAAAACATACTGTCCTTTTTTATTTTATTATTGTTCATGTTGTCTTTAATTCACTTTAGTAAAAACATGTTATATTTAGAAATTCCCAAAATGAAACATTTTAAATTCAGCCTTCTTTTTATTCAAGTTTTAAGAAGTAACACTCAAATATTTTTGTCAATAATTATTTACTAACATCACTAAGCTTTGATTCATAAAAACAGGGACACTAAATATTACAGGTTGAAGTGCCTATATTACTTAAGCAAACAAGGCACTTTCAAAAATACTTTTTTAGGCACATAGCCATTAGGGAAATGTAATGGGTCGATAATATAAGACTTGGAGACGTACATCCTTTTTAGAATATTTTAATAAATGTGTTTAATGAAGTAATGCAGAAGTAAATTGTATGTACTTACTTCAGATATAAAATTATTTTTTGAAATTTATTTTGTATTTGTTTCAAAACCAATAAGAAAAATGTTAAATTATACAACGTTTATTTATAATAGTTGAATCTCTCACTTTTTTCATCATGTTTATAACAATGATTTATAAACTTATTTTGTATGTGTTTCAAAACCAATAAGAAAAATGTTAAATTATACAAACTTTGTTTTTAATAATTGAATCTCTAAATTCTTTCAAGTAAAAACAATCAGATTGATTGATTATCAATTTTATGATGTAAAATTATGCACCAATAAGCAACTTTTTGTTTTAAATGGAATTTATGACACACTGAGGAAATATTAAAGGTTTTAATAACTACTGAATGTTCAAATAAACTTTGAAGTTATACCATATTGAAGGGTAACTTTTCCATTATATACAGAGGGTCAAACTTTGTGCAACATCAATAAGGCAATATAATAAAAAAAAAAAAAAAAAATAGCTTCTAAGTGTTCTATAATGATGGACCACTCTATAAATTAGGTCAGCTGTTAGCAGACCTTAATAATCACATTAGGCGAACTTTGAAAGCATTTTGAAATTAAATCAGTGTCAAATGTAGGTGATATAGCACTTTATACAATGGAGCAAAATAATGAATATTAGTTCATAACAAACAAATGCTCCTTGTAGATTATAGGCTTGTTTATTGTTTTGTTTTTTCTTTGGATTTTTTAATTATAGCTTTTAAAGGATGAAGTTTTTGTTTATAAATATGTGGATTTTCTATTCTCATTTATTTCACATCAAATTCTCAAAACAAAATCAGTTGAATAAGGTATGTATTGTGATAAACTGTGACTTTTGAAGTATGCAATATGTATGGACAGAAACTTATAAAGAGCACACAAACTTGAAGTTTGATACATTTATCCTAAATAAAAAGAAATAAAAAGTAACATAACATTACAAAAAATTACTAAAGTGGCTTAAAAATTATACTTATTAAAGTGTTTCTACAATTACGTTCATTGGCCTTCAAAAATGTAATTCATTAAAATTTTCACATTTAAAACTTATATCCATTTGAAAGTGTTATTATATTTTAAATAAAAATACATCACTTTCATTTGGTCCTAAGTACACCAAACCAATAGTTTTAAAATCAAAACTACATAAACAAATAAAGTTTTTCTTTCACTTGAAAGTTTCATTTGAAAAACAAAAAAATTAAATTATTTTTGTCTATTAAGAACATCTGGATTATAGAAGTTACGACATTTGTACCAAAGAAAAGTATACAAACAACACTAAGAACTATTAGAAGAACTTGAAATGTAAGCTATACTTAGAAAATAAATAAGTTTATACATAATCAGTGAGAACAAACAATGAAGAAAATAATAAACTCCTGAATTACTTCTAAGTTTCCTGTAGTAATATTTTATTCTATTCTGAAGTTTTTTATAAATCTTTGGAAAATTATTATATTAAAAAATATTTCAATAATTTCAAACCAGAGAATAATGTTATAACAACAAAATTATTTAAAAGGATCAAAAGAAGAAGAAAAGAAATTACACATACATTTATCCCTTAGGGTACAGGTTAGGATGCTCGATCGAGTGACTATGATACCGATGACAAGGGATACTGATCCTGCTCTGTATGTGCCAATAACAGGCAGGCATAAACACACTGGTGAAATTATTCTACACCTCGCTTTTTTTGGAAGGCTCATTTTATTTCAAAATAAACTCCCACGAAATTAAGAACAAACTACCGAGTGCCAAATAGCGTCTACTGTTCACATCACTGTCACTATCTTGAAACGTGACACAAATCGCTCACCCACACATGACGTAAATGAGTAGAGCCAGTGACGGCGAAAAATCAACCAATGACAGCTGTGGTAAAATATCAGTAGCTTTTCAGTCACCACAGCGTCATTTTGCCCAATCACAACAGAGACAACCCCCCCCCCTTTCCCCTTCAGACAACGGCACTGTAGGATAATCGGCGCCGTGAGCCGACGGTAAGAGCAGAGTCAGTAACAGTGACTAATTAACCAATGTCAGCCGTTTCATCCAGTGATAGCGCCAAATCAACCAATGACAGCCGTTTTATACAGTGACTGCGACTTTTTGCCCAATCACAACTGAGGCAACATCCGATCAATTCATTGTCACTGAAAATGGCATTTTCCATATTTTGTCACTGGTACCACCAGCGACAAACGAATATCAGTGACGAGTAACCGTGACAGAAAATATCGACCATCCTTAGTACAGATAAGGGTAGACTGTTCTTGCTGAGTCTGATAGAGTTAGTACACGGTTAGTGACTGTTTCCTAAGTGTGCCACCATTTCCCCTACCTTCAATATCAGGTAAAAGTCTTCTTTCTAGTTTCCATTAAAAACCTACACTTACTATCTTCTCTACTTGTGAACCAAATGAAGAGTAGGTCCTCTTTATAAAAGCAACCCACCATACTATGACATTAACTTTTTAGTACATATAATTCATAATTCTTGTTAAGCTTTATGGACAGTAAGTCACATCCATCGAGTCCCTTAACACATAAAGCAGTACTTGAATACGATTTTTGAAATTTTATATTCACATCTTTCTTATAAAAGATCAAGTAAGTAGAACATTATTTAGTTCAAGATTATTTCAAAGATAAAAGTCCACTTTAGAACAGGCGCTGCTCAACTTAACGACTATGCACAGCAGTCAACTAATGATGACTGGGGAGATTGTGCCTCAATAAATTCTTTTATTGTGCAAGAAGTATACAAAATAAACTGAACACTACGGGCAACTAAATGAATTATATTATTTTTACTATTCACTAACTCAATCATTGTATAGTTGGCTTTTGAAACAGGTAATTACAACTATCCGCTGCAAGGAGTAGATTTCTCTCATTACCTTAAGAAGAATTCTTATTCTGTAGCATACAATTAAATAAAAGGCGCTCTCATTTTAATTTGTTTCTCGTTTTATCTCTTTGAAAAGTTCAGAAGTTTCTCTGGGCTTCTGTCTGAATATTGGACTGGGGTTTGAGTATTAACTCAAACAAACTTTATTTCAGATTAGGGATAAAAGTTTTATAAAAGAAAAACCACTAAAAATACATTTTTGTTTATAGATTTCTTTTTAAAAACCACCCAAAATATTTTGTATTTAGAAAATTTAAATACTGCATAACTTTTTTTTTTAATAATATTGTTGTCTGGAAACCGATTATAATATTTTGTAAAAACAATTTTTTGATAAAAATAAATTGTTATACCGTTTTAAAAAATTGCAACAAAACTATAAATTATAACATGACAAAAAATATAAAATGAAGTTTCCCAATGAAACTAAAAAAAAGAAAAGAAAAAAACTACAATAAAATAAAACATATAAGATGAAGAATTGTAAAAAACAAATTGGTAAAAATATAAAACATATTTATTTAACGAAAAAAAGTAATGGCTTTTTAGGAGAAAAATGTTGCTTTTAACGAATTGCAAGGAAAACGAAAATTATACAATTACAACAAAAACTTATTGAAATTACATAAAAAAACACCGTAATTTCATTAATGAAACAGCAGACAAAATGTATAATAAAACACAAAAGATATAAAAGAATCGTTAAAAACAAGAAGATAAAGTTAACAAAATGATTTAGATGAAAAAATAGATAAAGTAAATAATAAAGGTTACTATATAATAGTAACATAAAGACCTTTAGAAACATACTCGAATATTTTATCAGAGAATGTCTTTCAATTTATTACATACAAGCAACTGTTTTACGATAAGTGACAGTGTTTTATGTTCCTGTCGAAACAAATATTCAAGGGTAAAGTAGTGGACAAGAACCCGAGTCACAATAGCCTACGTCATAACTTACAGACATGTAACGATAAGAAATTACAGTTTGTATCAAGTTAAAACATTTGTTTATACGGTTACACTGTTGCGTCAGAGCATCACATACGCAGTCAGTAGCAAAGGGTGATCACTTGCCCACTCAAATGGACTATTATTTTCGTAAAGCGACACTACGAACCGAGGCTTTGCGCGCCCCCTTCTTTAGATGACTAACAGCTCATTTTTACAAAATGTATTTAGTAGCTTAGTATGATTTTACAAAACAGTTTCCCGACAACCTAAGAAATGTGTAATTTCAAGTGCTAAAATAACATAATATATCATTTTTACAAAAAAAAGCTCTGTCAGGTTCCGTCCTCTGACCCCTCGGAACGCCTCCCCCCCCACAACAATACATCGTCCTGGCTACGCCACTGTCAGAAGTGATACAGAAGAAGAGATTTTGGCGGACATTGAAGCTAATTAAATTTAATTAGCAAATAAAATTAACTCGTTTAAATTCTACACCAAGTTACAAAATGAATTTAGAAGTTTTAGATTGCTAACAGTTTTGTCATAATAGAGAAATTATATTTGATTTCAGATAAGTCTGTTATTAGCTTCCCCTCCCCTTCTACTCAGTGTTGGTCGATGACGTTTGATAATACTAGGTATTGCATTTTATAATGTGAAGGGCATTTGAATCCATAGATGATCTTATACAGTTTACTTGCTCGTTGAATTATTATTCTATGACAAAAATATTCAATTTCTTTCACTGTATAAGATTCATTCAATTACTACTATTAGTCACACTTTCCCTACTTATCTACATATCGTGTTCAAAATAGTTAATAAAATACTTTTTATTCATCCGCTAAAGTGAATTAATTTTTTTTTTTAATGTTAGTGGGCGACACTTGATGTTAATACAGTTTTTTTCAAATATTAATTAATTAATTAAATTTAATTAGTTTTAATAATTAATTTCGCTTTATATTTTGCCACTTAATATTGTGAGTCTGTCATATGTATTTTTATATCAATTGTAATTATTTATAGCAATATCAATATTCGAATGCCCCTGGATGCCAGGTCAGTTTCTCTCGCACACACGCACACTCACCCTTACGAGCACAGAGCATTAGGCCAGACCGGCCGTTTTTCCGCTCCATTGGTCATCTAGTGGTATCTTCTAACCAAACTCTAACTTTTTAAGTTGGAATTTTAACTAAAAACAGTTAATAGATATTGATTCTAGTTAAAATTACAACAAAAATAATACCAAACAACCCTTGATTTACTCTAGTAGTTATTAGTCACTTTAACGTATCAAGTACAGTGTTTTCCTTTAGCGTTTTTACAGTGTTTTTATTTTATGTTATCCCCTCCATGAACAGTGACAATAAATTGTAGAATGTTTGGTATCAATTTTGTCGTAATAATGTGCAGAATTAATTTATGCTAAACTTTCTGGGGTGTGTTATCAAAATTAAAAAAATAGAGTTTGCTCAAGGAAGCACCACTAGGTGATTAATAAACAGAGCGCCTGAAGGAACACGGCCCGTCCTAGAAAAAGGCAATTTGAAAATGGTGTGTAATGATTATCGGATTCGGGTGTTGCAGTTTAAAGGTCGCCGTTATATACACAGGTCGCCGCTACAAGTGTTGTGCACAGACTTAACGCACAAGACGCGGTTATAAAATTTAAAAATGTCTAACTAGTCTTCCACTTTATTAACGAGGTCTAAACCAATCCAAAAAAAAAACTTTCTCGTGCGTTAGATTTAATTACTGGAAAGGTTTTTAGTGTGTGAAACCTGAAACTAAACAAAACTAAATGGATGGTGGTAATCTAAATCTAGCAATTCGTCAACCAGGTGATAATAAATAACTAGTTATTTCATTCGTGTACTTGGAACCGTTAATAACTCAAAATGGGACTATGCAATTGAAATACGTGATTGAAAAAGCATTTCACAATTATTCACACACAGTAGCATATCTCAATAATTGAAAATAAATGGCTGAATATTACACATCCAGTTTTGCTATATGGTGTGGATGGTAGACATTAACGGGCTGGGAGCATCTAAAATTTGGTTAAACCGACGTATTGTAAGCGTCTCTTATCACATCGCTAACGCGAAAGTAGGCCGAATCGGGAATCAAAACGAGGAAGGTTGGATATCCTGGTCATCTGATGAGACATGTAAATACTGTTTGCTAAAACTAGTAGTAGTCTAGAAGAAGACGGAGGGAAATAAAAAAGCTGTCTCCGAAGCAAGGCATTTGTGTTTATAAGCAGTGGTTTCGATTGACGTCCAATTATTCAGAAGTGTGGCATTTGAAAGTTCCTCACTCATCAATGCCTCTCGAAATTGTCAATGCATGAAAACACTGAAAATCTACTACATCTGATAATCTTTGACTTTAACGAGAGTATTTGTTAGGAAGTAAAATTTAAAATAAAAATAGCTATTCTTATAAAATATACCACGACCTAAGAAATTTTAAAAAATCTTTTATTTTTGGGTTAAAATTTTGAAGAAGACCCGTTGACTTCTGATAACAAAAGTAGCTCTTTGTTGATTCAAATATACCACCTTGGAAATTATTTTTACAAAACATCAAATAGGCCTATAGTGACCAGTACGTCCGTGGTTATTATTTCACGATAGTGGAGTTTCCCGTGGTAATTCAACGATAGTGGAGTTTCAGTCAGGCCCAGATAGCTGTTGTAGGACAGTATAGAAAGCCGGGCTAACCTGCAGAACCAGGGTAGCGAGGATGTGGTCGATGTTCGACACACTCAACAACCTCTTCCTTTACACCTTTTGCTTTTTTGTAATGAACTTATTATAGAAATGTTTATCGTTAAGGAAATGCAGAAGTCTAGAGTGAACCTTGCATTCAAGATTCTGGGGGAATATTCGCTGTATAATCACCACAGTCCTGGTACGTGCTAACAGCCATCCATTCGGTTGTGCAGAGGAGACGGTCGTGATGGAAACCAAGAAGAAAATGTTGTTCCATGGAGAGGACACTTTGGGCGTTAATAGTTACGCGCGCACTAAGGTGGCACGCCACGGACGGGCGTCCGTCATGGATATTTTTAAAAATCAATATCCTAGCATCAAATGTGTGTGAGCTCACTTGGTAGGCCAGCCGGACAGGGTTTCCCCACCGTTTCAAAAGGTCGGAGAGGAAGAACTTCAGACCATTTCCGAACGGATGACTCACCGGCATAAAACGCAACATTTACGTTTGCCCACATCTCAAGAATGGTTCCTACTACTTCATTCTGTGTACGGGTTTTAAGATTGTGCTAAACCTGGAAAACTGTATACATTGTTTGGCATATAAAACCCGTCTGGTCTTCAAAATGTTTATACAGAATCAATAGTATGTTTAGCGTATTAAAAAAAAAGTCTAAGAAATCATCAGATTAAGTAACACTATTTACAGCGATTATGTGTAACTAAAAACTCATCAGCTTAAATAAGACCATTTATTTACAGCGAATATGTTTAACTAAAAACTCATCAGCTTAAATAAGACCATTTATTTACAGCGAATATGTGTAACTAAAAACTCATCAGCTTAAATAAGACCATTTATTTACAGCGAATATG
Source organism: Prosapia bicincta (assembly GCA_036971475.1). Classification (NCBI taxonomy): domain Eukaryota; kingdom Metazoa; phylum Arthropoda; class Insecta; order Hemiptera; family Cercopidae; genus Prosapia; species Prosapia bicincta. The sequence continues at coordinate 212,981,274 of JBAIZL010000004.1, forward strand.
TGTAACTAAAAACTCATCAGCTTAAATAAGACAATTTATATAGAGCGAATATGTGTCACTAAAAACTCATCAGCTTAAATAAGACCATTTATTTACAGCGAATATGTTTAACTAAAAACTCATCAGCTTAAATAAGACCATTTATTTACAGCGAATATGTTTAACTAAAAACTCATCAGCTTATATAAGACCATTTATTTACAGCGAATATGTGTAACTAAAAACTCATCAGCTTAAATAAGACCATTTATTTACAGCGATTATGTGTAACTAAAAACTCATCAGCTTAAATAAGACCATTTATTTACAGCGAATATGTGTAGCTAAAAACTCATCAGCTTAAATAAGACAATTTATATAGAGCGAATATGTGTCACTAAAAACTCATCAGCTTAAATAAGACCATTTATTTACAGCGAATATGTGTAGCTAAAAACTCATCAGCTTAAATAAGACCATTTATTTACAGCGAATATGTTTAACTAAAAACTCATCAGCTTAAATAAGACCATTTATTTACAGCGAATATGTTTAACTAAAAACTCATCAGCTTAAATAAGACCATTTATTTACAGCGAATATGTGTAACTAAAAACTCATCAGCTTAAATAAGACCATTTATTTACAGCGATTATGTGTAACTAAAAACTCATCAGCTTAAATAAGACCATTTATTTACAGCGAATATGTGTAACTAAAAACTCATCAGCTGAAATAAGACCATTTATTTACAGCGAATATGTGTAGCTAAAAACTCATCAGCTTAAATAAGACCATTTATTTACAGTGAATATGTATAGCTAAAAACTCATCAGCTTAAATAAGACCATTTATTTACAGCGAATATGTTTAACTAAAAACTCATCAGCTTAAATAAGACCATTTATTTACAGCGAATATGTGTAACTAAAAACTCATCAGCTTAAATAAGACCATTTATTTACAGCGAATATGTGTAACTAAAAACTCATCAGCTTAAATAAGACAATTTATATAGAGCGAATATGTGTCACTAAAAACTCATCAGCTTAAATAAGACCATTTATTTACAGCGAATATGTTTAACTAAAAACTCATCAGCTTAAATAAGACAATTTATTTACAGCGAATATGTGTAGCTAATAACTCATCAGCTTAAATAAGACAATTTATATAGAGCGAATATGTGTCACTAAAAACTCATCAGCTTAAATAAGACCATTTATTTACAGCGAATATGTTTAACTAAAAACTCATCAGCTTAAATAAGACCATTTATTTACAGCGAATATGTTTAACTAAAAACTCATCAGCTTAAATAAAACAATTTATTTACAGCGAATATGTGTAGCTAGAAACTCATCAGCTTAAATAAGACCATTTATTTACAGCGAATATGTGTAACTAAAAACTCATCAGCTTAAATAAGACAATTTATATAGAGCGAATATGTGTAACTAAAAACTCATCAGCTTAAATAAGACCATTTATTTACAGTGAATATGTTTAACTAAAAACTCATCAGCTTAAATAGGACAATTTATTTACAGCGAATATGTTTAGCTTGTTATCCAGGGCAAAAAAGAGAGGGAAAGGCTCTGGTCAAGAGGAATCTGATTCCTGGATGGAGAATCTGAGGAACTGGTCCAGCAGCGGCACTAACCAATTGTTTAAGGCAACGGTACTTTGATGATTGAACTTCGAAATGAAATGACTGCACCTAAAGAAAAATGATGTTGTGCGTATGTTAATAAATCAAATAATGAAAAAATTTCGTTAGTACTTAATATGGGAAATTATAATACAATTTTAATTGGGAAAATTGATGTATGTGTGACCTAATCAGCGGCTGCCGCAGCATAAACTGCTCATATATCTTACCTTGTCGCTGTCAAACGCTTGAAATGTCTGGCTAAAGAGAGTGGTGAAGTTAACGACTTCTAACGACAAATCTTTCAACTGCGAAAGGAAATGACCCTGACTTCCTGCACATGCTTAACCACCATATGTTAACATTACCTAAACTACTATAGTTTCAATAGGTTGCCGTAACCGTCTTTAAAACCGCAAGAAAACGCTTTGTATGCTTCAAATTTTGTTGGGCTGTGTGTTGCATTGAATGAAATAAATTTATTCTACCTATTTTAGACTTAGTTACCGAAGTGTCGTGACGCTCTGGAAGCCGTTTGAATTTAACAGAGAACATATATAGAAAATCCGCTTCTCACATTTTCTATAAAAGTAAATGAATGATTCTTAAAGCACGATAAAAATGTTAGTGTTTGCTACTTTTATCAAATTATAACCGAAATCAAACTGCAGCAGTTTAACCTTATATATTCCCTATTGTCGAACACAATATTTCGACAAATACTGGATGTTGAGGGAATAGTCAAGCAATTGTTTTTAAATTAGAGACTAAAGGTTAAAGCTGGCTGCATCTTCTCAACTACACGCCTGCCGTTTTGCACAATTAACTTTAATCACGTGATTAAACGCAGTACTATTTTCATCATACAGTTTGCCTTAAGCGACCTATAGGCCTACACTTGATTCGAGCGAACCAAGATCGCCGTTTTCATCGCATGTGTGGACGTAGTAGAGAAACGTCCGTTACGAACTATGTCTTCCACGTCGGTCGGGAAATTTTTGTTCGGTTCGCCATTGGAGCTCTCCAAGATAGCTGTGTGTAGAGGACATGTCCTGATCGTTATTGTAGTGTTGTGCAATTTCTCGGCGTTGTATGTTTTATAATAAAGTGTCCGATTAAGACGGGTTTATGAAGCTTTCCGTGAGCATCCTTGTTTGCGGAAAGTTAAAAGTGACGAATAGAGAGACAGGGACAAACGCGATGAAGCATTAGACAACCTTCCTCGCACGTGAGTCAATCCCCACGGTAGACATGGAGTTCCGCAAGAGTTTTAGAAAGAATATAGAAAAGTCAGGGATTCTATGAAATCTGGAGCTTCTGAGGATTGCGTGTATAAAACCAAACTGTGGTATTACGCTATGTTATTGCTGTAAGCAGAGAAATATCAGACCTTTATCCGTTACCCCTTCATGCGTGTGTGGAGGAAAACTCTCACGAACTTGGTCCGGCGAACCATGTTCCCAAGTGTATTAAACCGCTTTAGTTATTTGAATTGTAACTTCTTATGGCGAATCATATACAAGCAAGTGAATCGGCAGGAAGTGATGTCATGACAGGGATTCCAACGAAAACGCGTAACAATCTGGTGAACGGTGTATTGAAACGATATTATTGAAAGCCACAGCTAACTACTGTTTGTATTTACTTAGAGGTTGTTATGAGGTTATGTTTAAACCATTTTTTAAAAATTCCTTCTATTATCTCACACTCTCCTGATATATATCTTGTACAAATTTTTCATCGTTAATAAAATACATTTTAATCATCCCATCACGTTCAAATACATTTTTTAAACTTGTAGTAGATGACTATTAATGTACAAAAGTTTGTTCAAATATTTATTCAATCATTAAATTATAAAAATTTGGAGGTCTAGGACGAATTTGAATTGATGCGTATCTTCATGTTCAAAGTTTAGCGCATTTCGCACTGAGCCAACTTTCCTATAGTTTAAAAGTGTATTTCTCAAAAAAAATAAGAATTGTTATTTTGCTCCAATATGGTTGTCGTCGAAACCTCCGTTTTACAACCTTAAATTGTTGCCATGATTACCACACATCATCATAAATAATGCTCAAAAATTAAAAATGAATGAAAAGAATAAAATAAACAAAACAAAGTCGATTAGCGGTATCGAACCTTGCTTCACAAACTGACAATGCGAAAGGAAAGCGAAAAGAAACTACAACACAACGCAAGCGACGAAAAAAGAGCATTAATAGTGTCTAAGAAAAATGATATTCAACGAAGGAAAATGAAAAATTGCAAGGAAATTCGCTTTCTATTTTGCCACTTAATATTTTTATTTTGACACACACACACACACACACACACACATATATATATATATATATATATATATATATATATATATATATATATATATATATATATATATACATACACATAAAAGAAACTAGAATAAATTTTCTCTTTGTTCACTTAAGTAGGAATTATCTTTAAAAAAAAGTTTTTATATTACTTGTTCAAGTAGAACTGCCTAAATACAGTTAAATATCTAAATATTCATAAATTCAGTTAATTTGATAAAGTTGTGTAATGTGTATGATTTCACGGCTATTTATTACTCGCTGGCCCTCTCACTCTTATTCTACATTAAAAGGTAAGTTAAAATGTATGTTAAAGGAAATTGCATTATTTGTTATAGTTAACGGTAAATAAAATTATCTACAATACTAACTTGTCAATGACTGTAGTATTATTTGTTTATTAGTTTAATATATGAGGACCAATTAACTTAATTTAAAAATGTATATAAGATAAATTTCAAAAGGTAAAATTATTTTAAAATGTAAAGTTGTAGTAATAAATAAGTTTGTTGTGTTCTATATCAGGGTTGTACAAGTGGCGGCCCGCTGGGCTACTCTGTGCGAGCCGCCAATAATTTTTCAAACTTTAAAAGAAATAGTCAATCAAGTTATACAAAATTGGATCAGTGTATCAGTCAGTTGAAGCCATCTAACAGCCTCAAAATGCACCTCGTCTAATTTAAAAAATGTTTCCCTCCCGGGCAGCAATTTTAATTTCACACCCCCGATAAATAGATTTCTCGAGCCCAGCACCACACATTGGTGTGGCCCGCGGTTTGGTCCAAAGATTGAGTTTCTCCCCCCACCTTTGTAAGTTGGACAACTCTGTTCTATATTGTATGAGTTTTATACGTTTTATAATACACACTCCTTGCCAAACGTTTAACTTCAAGTAAATTTCAGTCACATTTACTGAACAAAATGTTTTCTCAGTACGGTCTACAAAAATCTACTTAGTTTATAATTTCAGTAAGTCGTTAATTAGTTTATTATGTTATTTAAAAATTAAAGGTATAATAAATATAAAATTTTTGAAGAAAAATTGGGCAATTAAAAACTGTAAAAGGATATGTTAATACAAGTTAATATTAATAAGTTTACAAATAGCATTATTTGACGTTACACTTCGGTAGTTCCATGACCGATATTGTTTTTGTATCCTTGTCGCAGTGTTATTTCAATCGTTCGATTTATTGCTTTATTCTTACGGATGACAGATTAACGGTGAGTTATAAGTAACTTTGGTGAAAATAATATGCGTTTTACGAATAGGAGTAGTGCATAAAGTGTCAAGTAATATATTATACGCGATGTGAGCCCATAATGGCAGCCTACTGCATTACGTAAGGACAAATGGAGAACTAATATCGACTGATCTATGACAAAGTATGTTCGAATAGCGATTGTTTCGATTACAAGACATGTTCAGAACAAAAATACTATGGGTTAAAAAACATAATTTCCATACTAAACCAAGAGAATGCAAAATCCTAATAAAAACTAAAAAAACAATTCCTGCGATTTTACAAAAAATATTTTTTGGCAAAGTTGATGATCATAAAACTAGATACGAGAACACCGCAAAGAAACCTTCCGAAACGCGGGAGAAGAATTGGATGTCAACATCTAATGCAAACACGAAGCCGTGATAAACGCTTGTCTTAAAAAAAAGATTTTTACCTAAAGAAATTTCGAACGAAAAAAGTATAAATTTAGCATCTTTACTCAAATAACTAGTCGACTACAATTATTTCCTTAATTTAAGCGGCCCTGCCGATATCTACCAGCCCTACCATTTTCATTATAAAAGCATGACACGTTTCATAGTACCACATTACCTGATAAGTATCAGATAAACTTGAATTGTTGAAAACTGTAATTTATTCTAGTGTAAGCCTTTAATTTTCAACATATTGTTTGACTCTTTTCTGAAGAGCCTCCAGTTATTGAAAATTGTAAATACACTGCTTATTTCCATTTAAAAAAATCCATTACCAAAAGATTTAAAACACTAAAAATATTCTTAGTTGAAAGTACAAAATAAATTATAGCGCCAGATAATTTCACTTAACCTTACCATATCTTAGCAGTAATTAAAATTTATCACATCAGCTACACGTTTCAGACAAAGTAAATTGATAAAAGCTCCAAAAGAGTATGCATTACTGAAGGTACAAAGTAAATTACGGTTAAGCACATAATTTCATTTATTTAACCTTAGCATATTTTAGCAGTAATTCAATATTATAACATCAGCTACAAGTTTCAGAAAAGTAAATTGATAAAAGCTTTAAAAGAATACAATCTACTGAATGTACAAAGTAAACTACGAAAAGCGGATATTTTCATTTATATTCATTCAAAAAAAACCCTGGCTGTAATTATTACTATGCTAAAATTAAAATTTATTTTAAAAAAAATTTTCAAAATCTTTTTTCCATTTCTGTAAAAATAGAAAATGGAAATTAGTTCACGCCAAAAAATCACTGTTTCAACTCAGAACAGTGCAGGCGTTATACTATTAGGTAAATAACAAGAATTGGCCTTATATGCAGGCAACAGTTTTCTAATCTAAGCCAGGAAGATGTTTATTAAGTTGCAGCCATGTGTTTCACGGGATGAGAAACAGAAAGCCTAGAATAAAAATATACCTAACCTAACCCACGCCGTCCTCTTTGGGAAGCAAGTAGCTTTGCAGCTACAGTGCCCCGGCTACAGCAAGCAAGAGTAACGAAGTATTTAATTTTTTTAGTACTTTTTTGGATAAAATGACTCGATTTTGATTAAATTATATCTTCCTGCCGTTCACCCTTTGTAAACCTACATCTGGTCAGCAGTTATTTTATCGGTTCGAAAATGAATTTTATATAGGCCAGGACATATTTTATCGCTTCACCAACATTGTTAAATTATAATGAACAATAGGCTAAATTTAAAAATATTAATCAATTCCTACTGAGGTCAACAAAAAAAATTCTATTTTAAAAAATGTTTGTTTATATTAAATTTTTCCAGTACAAAATATACAGTCATACCCAACTTGAACAAGTATTCATTTTAAAATAAAATAACTCGTAACCAGGTATGACGCATACGCCCTTCAAATGTATGCATGAAAAGGAAATAAATACACTTTACTAAAATCTAATGTTACAGCATTTAAACGAGCTAGTTATTTGATAACTAGGCGAAGGCCTTGTAGAAACGCAATTCGATATGGCATGTTGCTATGGCAACGTTACGATAATTGAACTATTCTATTCCCCAAGAGTTCTATATTGTAATTTAGTTTATTCCACAACACGAATAGAACGTCTGGTTTATTTAACGAATCGTAAATTCGGCTTTAAATACGTAATGTAAACAGTTTTTGTAAACATTTAAAGTATAGATTTAGGTTGGTGAATAATAAAAGTGATGTTATTTATGTCGATCTGACAAGTCCCCGACATTAAAAACATAATTATACCCGGTGTTGAAGAGAACATTTAGACAAAAGGGAATAATAAAAATGGCACTGACGCACCAACAATTAGTAATTTTAATTAAAAGAGAAAGCATTCCCTTTACAACACACACTACTTTGTAAACTCAAAGCTTACTTATGAAAAGAAAATTATGTTATTCTACATTACAATATAACTATAACGTATCCAGTAAAAATAAATTTGGTTATAAATTTAAAAAATTAAGTTTTCTGAAGTAATCTAACTTATTGACGAATGAACGACATTGATCCTAATACGCGTTATTTAAATGCAGCATATAAAATGCAGCCGATCTTTAACTTTAAGCATCGAACTAATTAGCTCACTTTAGTAACATTATTAGAACACGCACTCGCGCGCGCGCGCACACTCAAAACACACACACACACAACACAACTTAACAGGATAATTTATAACTATATTGTAAAAGGAAAATAATATAGTGTAGCCGACATTAAAAAAAATTATTTTGTAAAGTTTCGTGTATGTTCTAAGGTAAATGTTGGCATCACTGAGTATATATATATATATATATATATATATATATATATATATATATATATATATATATATATATACATACGTCATATATAATATGACAGATAAACGTTTCTGTACGGATCCAGAGGAGCACCTTAGAAGCCTATTACACGCTTACTACAAGACAAGGCGGGCTACGATGACGTAATTTAAAGCTTTGTAGAAATGTCAATACATTTACAGGTACAAATGAAACTAGCTATAAAAACTAGATCTTATGAACGTGACCGCTAAGGAAGGGTAGGATTTTGTGCTCAGTTTAACCGCGAAGCCATTTATCTAAAACTCTGAACTATCTCAAAGGCATTTTTTTACCAAAAACATTAGCATTGTTTTTAAAATGAAATAATATTCTAAGCCGATACAAAATATTCTATTTATTATTGTTTTCTTTAGCTGAATAAAACACCAAGATTCTTATCCCATGATAGCAGCGTGAGGGGTTGTAATAAATTACACACGATTACCTTAGAAACTCTGTCCGCCTCTGATACTGATATGGTAAGAATTATGGTCCACGTGTTGAAAAGCCTGCTATCAATCGAAGTCAACGAGAGATTACAGATAAGGTTAGCGAATAAAAAGCGAAAAATCAGTATGATGACAGATACATGGAGGGATAGAAAGGTAAAGGTATAGATTAATATTACCTACGCGGAGTCATAGCGAGGATGAAAGTGTAATATTACAGGTATGAAAATATATGCAGAATGAATGTAGATACATAGAGTCACAGCGAGGGCAGGAAAAGGGGTGCTAAATTTCAGTAAATATGTGTAGAATGAATGTAGATATATGGAGTAATAGCGAAGTTATAGTTAGGGGTGCGAAATTACAAATAAATACATGTAGAATGAATGTGGGTATATGGAGTCATAGCAAGGCCAGGGAAAGGGGTGCGAAATTTTACTTAAATATATGTAGAATGGATGTACGTAGATATTTGGGATCATAGCGGGGTTAGAGAGACAGCTATATGTTGAATGATAGTAGATTATTGGAATCATAGGTAGGAATATAAGTATGAAGGAGGTCAGTACATGAAGGCTAGTGGAAGGAGGAGATTTATCAAGGACTTCAGTCATATTATACTCAAATGTTAAGAACTGAAGTGTTACTCACTATGGTAGTCATAGAGGAATGTTTCTTATTAAACAATTTTAAAATACAAAGCAGATGGGGTATAAATTTTGATAGAAATAATTTTTAAAATGTTAACGAATACACAACATGGTGATAAGCATCATGAAAATCGCGATATTTTGTTCGCTACCGCAACATGTTCTCTTTCAACTTTCAAAGACAATAAAAAACATGTGGCACTGTCAGACAAATACGAGGTTTACACCAGCGCTGTGCTCGCTGGTTCACACCTCTGTTGACGTCATCACTATTTGAGCCGGAGACAAGCAGTCTGTTGACAAACGGCCCGCAGCAGGTGTAGCCAACAAACAGCTGATCTGTTTTGGCCATGCGCATGTTCAGATATCGATTAACAATTAATTTCAACCGAACGTCCCTTGTTCACATACATTGTTTCAATTGGCTACAATATATAGCAGAAATATTAAGTAACGACTTGTTATAAAAGCCCTAATGATGAATATTCGAGCGGATTTATAGGTTAATTTTTGTTTTTACCGCGGGTGTGAAGGGACGCACGGAAACGTATTCTCACTAGCGTATTTCTACTTCCACGCTGACTTCACGAGCGATGATACTTTTACAAAACAATCATGCCTAAACGTGCCTACGACAGTCTATGTTCCATATTAGCATTCTTCAACCTTGTTGACAAGTTCAGAAATCTAACTGCATCCTTATAACTTCCTACCGATGCCGATGGTAACATTGCCTCTGAAAGGTGTTGACAGACGAAACACTGTAGTAACACTTGTGCCACACTAAAGGGCAATTGCCATAACAATATAGTAATAGTGGGGAAAATATGATTTTTACATGACTAGTAACACGTTCTTCCATCTGTCCCCGCTACACATTCCAGAGGCGAATTTACTAGTGGTAAATGGAAACAAAATCTTGAAAGAATTAAATTAAAAGAATTTATTTATATACCGTGTAAGCCAAAGTATTCGAGTTTGATGTAACTTTAAAGTCCTTTCTTATGATAAACATTTACAAACACATGGACTTCCACATTATTTATAAACCTTTAAAGATAGATGTGTATAGCCCTATATGATGCATTGAAAGCGCTTTCAAATTTAAATAAACCTATTTAAATAAAACATTAAATAGTTTATTTTTACCTTTTGTATTCTGTAATATCTTGAAAGAGAGTTATGCATTGAAAGGTATAGTCAAAACCCGGACTGCCTTTGTTACTTCCCTCTTTTTATTTAACTAATTTACGATTCTCTTCAAGTTTAACCTTCTTCCCTATTAAATAACGAATCAAATGAAAGAGATTTTTTTCTCAAAACAATAAAAAAACATTCTCAACTTATTATACACAATGAGCTGACACTCATTCTCATAGGCCTATTATGTTTTATTAATTTAATAAAAAAAAGTCGGTTTGTTTGTAGTTTGAAAAGGCCATATAGTATAACAATTAGATTTTAACATATATCAACATGTGACTGGCCTAGAGTAGGGCCTATATCAATTAGATTTTGAAATATATTAATTCGTCAGTTACATAGGAGCACTTACTTTTTGTTTAATGAGGACGGGTCTGAGTTGGCAAGAGGACTAAGTATAAACAACTATGTCCCACAAATGGGCAGAGTAGGCCTATGTAATATAGTTGTTTCATTCCATTTGGCTTAAAATTAGCGGAAAGATGAAACAGCTGATTATGATGTAGGTTTTGAGGTAGAACTGTTATTTTAACGTAGAGGTTATGTAGCTTTATTTATATTAACTGTAATAACTTAATAAAAACTAACTAAAATAACATTTTTCTTTGTTGACCTAAGTAGGAATTTACTTTAATTTTGTTGTTGTTTATATTTCTTGTTTTTCTTTACTTTTTATTCCCCATTCATCGAAATTACAATTTTAGTGATATTTTTCCAAATATATAAAATAAGTTTTCACTTATACAATAGGCATATTATTTGTCAGGTTAAGCGATGTTTGCACGGGATAATAAGAGTAAGTCGGCTGCCGGTGGCATGAAAGCGCTCTTTCGAAGCTTTACAGACTGCATGTAAGTAAGAAAAAGGCATGTTAACCTCTGACACTCGGACGCGCAGGTAACGTAGCTTACCTGAAGTCAACGGCCCTACTTTCCAAGGAAAAAACTTAATGTGGCTTACTGAGTTAGATAAATGACCTAAAGGAACTTGGTAACAACTACAAAGCCCTGAAGAAGAGCAGATTCAAACCGAGTTTCCGCTGACAGGAAAAGAACCTGAGCAGCGTTTACACAGCAGTTTGTAACTGAGAAGTTAGCAAATGTTTACAACTTTTAACGAAAGTTTGAAATTTTTCAAAGTACGCTTTGTAAATTTGTTGCTAACTTTGCTAGTTTCAAACTAAATCTTCGAGTTGCACAGAGAGTATTGTGTTTCCACTAGTTGTCGGTAAAACATCGAAATTGCCTTTGATCTTGTTTGAAACTCCAATGTGGGCCAAAACTTGCAAACCTTCTCCCCTCCTCCCTGCGCCTACGCGCACAGCGTTCCACCTACTACGTATAGCTGACATCTTCTCTAGTGGTTCGAAGTATCAAATGTTCAAAATTGCTGCTTCTCATAAATTATTTAAAACTGCCGTCCGTCCTCAATTCTCCTGACAGTCGATCAATATCTCCCAGTTCAGATCTGCTAAAAGAGCTCTGTCAGTAAATCTGGTTCTTGCTCTTAGCGACGGTCTTACCCAGTGACTTCTTGGGGCTCTATATAATGTAGTCAAAATATAACAGTCACTTGCAGTTGCAATAACGTCCTCCACTCTCCATATCTTGGGATACACTAGCCTAAATAAACAGTTTCAAACACGTCAGAGGGCAAAAATAGCTTGTGTTTTTTTAAAAAAAAGGTTATAGTTGTAAACTGCAGTGTAAACGCGGCCCTAGCAAACAATCGGAAAGCACTATGAAAAGCAACCAATCAGAATCGATTGACTGCACAATATTATAATTAAAACGCGTACGTTCAAACATTTAAAATATAAACGTTTGATTGGCCCTTCTGAGGCTTTACGTGCCCAACTCGCTCGCTACTTTTATCCCCGTTTTACAAACCAGAGGAAGACAATGCACTACAAAAACCCCTCGTTTTACTCGGCAGAGCTTTATTCCGACCCGTTCATTTATCGGCTGCTTCCAATGACGTTTTAAATGGAATTCCACTGTATTCACAATATAAACAGACAGCCGGTGTTGCGTGAAGGATTTAATTAACGTCAGGATATATTCTATCGTCTAATGAACTCGAATGGTTTGTACAGGCCGCCACCTCCAATCGTCGGTCTGCAGCTAATACGAAACGAAATGTGATCAATACAGAGCTTTGTCTGCTTCTTTAATGTAGCGCAAATAAATTATATAGACATGACATTTTCATGGGTGACGAGTAAAGAAGTCTGCTTGGAAAAGGATGAAATCATAAATCCTGCTGGATATACACATTCATATGGTTACCAGTTTAAATAATTTTTAAAAAATATTTTGTGCACCTTTTTTGTATGTGTAATTTTGAGGCTATTCAACCCTTGGCACAGTTGAAGAAGCGACGGTGAATTATAATACAATTATGAAATATTTATTCAGAAATAGGGATAAGCTAATCACGTACCGTATGGGAAAAAATCAGTACTGGAAACTGAATCAGCTGTAGTTGCCTTCTCGGTCAGCTGTACCTACTTTAGATTGTTGCCGCTTATTCGTGTTGACGTATTTCATTTTGAGGTTAGTTTTTGCTGACATGGTGCTAAGTACTGCAGAGAAAATTTTCATCACAGAGCATTATTTTGTATCATTAGGAATTGGACGTGAGGGTGGGTCAAGTTTGTCACACACTACAATACGTTATAGTAACTCTAGGCATTGCAGTTTTGCATTGCACCGCGTTTTTTAGGGTTTGAACGTCCTCACAGTGTTGTATAGAGGCCACAGAATAGTAGCCGTGTAACCATATATTACGCTGTCTCAGGAAGAGATATAATTGGTGCATACTGTGAAGTCAATAAAGAAAATCCTCTTACTGTAAATCGGGACCTATATAGAGTCATTCTTGATCCTATAGGACCTCAGGAGATTTTGTTGTGCCCGAAATCTGCCTCTTCGTTCACACTCGATCTAGTAAGATAGCGCAACCAACCAAACCGCCTTAGACATGGCTTTCCTTCTTTAAACTTTTGGTAACCGACTCATTTTGAGGTTAGTTTTTGCTGACGGGGTGCTAACTACTGCAGAGAAAATTTTTACCGTCGAGCATTATTTTTTTTTCATTTGTAATTGAGGGTGGGCCAAGTTTGTCACACACTACAATACGTTATAGTAACGCTAGGCATTGCAATTTTGCCATGTAGAGTTGTGGAAAAGTTCGTAGATCAGGTAGTGTTTTGACACAGCGGAAGGGCTTTTCAAGTCGCCCATTACTGTCAGTACAAGAGGGCAAGTGTTACGGTCAGCAAAAAGAGGCATAAACCGAACATGTTTGAAACTCAATGTAAAGCAATAAGTAGGTGAGAAGAATGTTCAAAAACTTTGGTGGTGTTCCCTACTACGTAGATACTGTGCAACCTTTGAGTTGTATAAACGAAACAGCCAGAGTTTAGTACTGCTCTTCAATGTTAGCAATGTACTATGGAAAATCTTGAGTTTTTGAGTGACGTATAGTTTTCGGATGAATATTGTGTGCACCTTAGTGGTTTCATAAACAAACATCGCGTTTTCTAGGGTTTGACGTCCTCACTGCGTTGTACAGAAGCCACAGAATAGTAGACGTGTAACCATATATTGCGCTGTGTCACGGAGACATAATTGGTCCATACTGTGACGACAATCATGTGAATCCTCTTACTAAAAATCGGAGCCGATATAGAATTATTCTTGGTCATATAGGAGAACTCGGGAGATTTTGTTGTGGCCGAAACCGCCTTTTCGTTCAAAATGGTTCTAGCAAGATAGCGCAACCAGCCACACCGCCTTAGACAACATTGCTTTACTTCAATAAACTATTGGTAACCGACTCATTTCCTTTGGAACAAACTGTCCTCACCCAGCCCACACCTCTGACGCCTACGTTTGGGCTAAGATGAAGAAGAAGTTATTCAGTGATGACCCACCAGCCACCATCGTCCAATTGCAGGAAAAAATAACCATTTGTATAACGAGCATGAAACGACCCTTTCTTTACCAAAATAATGGGAAACCTTCCAGAACGGAATTATTGCTTAAAATTGAACAGAAGTCGTATAGAACATGTTATGTAACGGAACTATTGCTTCAAATTAAACAGAAGTCATATGGAACATGTTATGTAACGGAATTATTGCTTCAAATTAAACAAAAGTCATATGGAACATGTTATGTAACGGAATTATTGCTTCAAATTGAACAGAAGTCATATAGAACATGTTATGTAACGGAACTATTGCTTCAAATTAAACAAAAGTCATATGGAACATGTTATGTAACGGAACTATTGCTTCAAATTAAACAAAAGTCATATGGAACATGTTATGTAACGGAACTATTGCTTCAAATTGAACAGAAGTCATATAGAACATGTTATGTAACGGAACTATTGCTTCAAATTAAACAAAAGTCATATGGAACATGTTATGTAACGGAACTATTGCTTCAAATTAAACAAAAGTCATATGGAACATGTTATGTAACGGAACTATTGCTTCAAATTGAACAGAAGTCATATAGAACATGTTATGTAACGGAACTATTGCTTCAAATTAAACAAAAGTCATATGGAACATGTTATGTAACGGAACTATTGCTTCAAATTGAACAGAAGTCATATAGAACATGTTATGTAACGGAACTATTGCTTCAAATTGAACAGAAGTCATATAGAACATGTTATGTAACGGAACTATTGCTTCAAATTAAACAGAAGTCATATGGAACATGTTATGTAACGGAATTATTGCTTAAAATTGAACAGAAGTCATATGGAACATGTTATGTAACGGAATTATTGCTTCAAATTAAACAGAAGTCATATGGAACATGTTATGTAACGGAATTATTGCTTCAAATTGAACAGAAGTCATATGGAACATGTTATGTAACGGAATTATTGCTTCAAATTAAACAGAAGTCATATGGAACATGTTATGTAACGGAATTATTGCTTCAAATTGAACAGAAGACACATAGAACATGTGTCCACATAGAACATGTGTTGTATTCAGTTCTATGGTTTTAGCTTATCGTCTACATTTAGGGGTGACGACCCGTAAATGTTACCTCAATCGGCTTTATGGTTTTAACTTATCTACCACATAGTTACACCTAAATAGAGATGAACCTGTCAGGTCTTAAAAGATCACTGCATTCAACTCAATGCTTTGACTAATATTACACATAATTTTACACATAAATAGAGATGAACCTGTCAGGTCTTGAAACGATACTAGTCTGAACTTCATTGCTTTAACTTATCTCCCACATAATTTTAAGTTGAGACAAGCCTATCATGTTTTGAAACTTTATCTTAATCGGCTTTATGGTTTTAACTGATCTACCACATAGTTACACCTAAATAGAGATGAACCTGTCAGGTCTTTAAACGATACTGAATTGGACTTCATTGCTTTAACTCATCTCCCACATAATTTTAAGTTGAGACAAACCTTTCATGTTTTGAAACTTTATCTTAACCAGCTTTATGGTTTTAACTGATCTACCACATAGTTACACCTAAATAGAGATGAACCTGTCAGGTCTTTAAACGATACTGAATTGGACTTCATTGCTTTAACTCATCTCCCACATAATTTTAAGTTGAGACAAACCTTTCATGTTTTGAAACTTTATCTTAACCGGCTTTATGGTTTTAACTGATCTACCACATAGTTACACCTAAATAGAGATGAACCTGTCAGGTCTTGAAACGATACTAGCCTGAACTTCATTGCTTTAACTTATCTCCCACATAATTTTAAGTTGAGACAAACCTTTCATGTTTTGAAACTTTATCTTAACCGGCTTTATGGTTTTAACTGATCTACCACATAGTTACACCTAAATAGAGATGAACCTGTCAGGTCTTGAAACGATACTAGCCTGAACTTCATTGCTTTAACTTATCTCCCACATAATTTTAAGTTGAGACAAGCCTATCATGTTTTGACACTTTATCTTGACCGGCTTTATGGTTTTAACTGATCTACCACATAGTTACACCTAAATAGAGATGAACCTGTCAGGTCTTGAAACGATACTAGCCTGAACTTCATTGCTTTAACTTATCTCCCACATAATTTTAAGTTGAGACAAACCTTTCATGTTTTGAAACTTTATCTTAACCGGCTTTATGGTTTTAACTGATCTACCACATAGTTACACCTAAATAGAGATGAATCTGTCAGGTCTTGAAACGATACTAGCCTGAACTTCATTGCTTTAACTTATCTCCCACATAATTTTAAGTTGAGACAAGCCTATCATGTTTTGAAACTTTATCTTAACCGGCTTTATGGTTTTAACTGATCTACCACATAGTTACACCTAAATAGAGATGAACCTGTCAGGTCTTGAAACGATACTAGCCTGAACTTCATTGCTTTAACTTATCTCCCACATAATTTTAAGTTGAGACAAGCCTATCATGTTTTGAAACTTTATCTTAATCGGCTTTATGGTTTTAACTGATCTACCACATAGTTACACCTAAATAGAGATGAACCTGTCAGGTCTTTAAACGATACTGAATTGGACTTCATTGCTTTAACTCATCTCCCACATAATTTTAAGTTGAGACAAACCTTTCATGTTTTGAAACTTTATCTTAACCAGCTTTATGGTTTTAACTGATCTACCACATAGTTACACCTAAATAGAGATGAACCTGTCAGGTCTTTAAACGATACTGAATTGGACTTCATTGCTTTAACTCATCTCCCACATAATTTTAAGTTGAGACAAACCTTTCATGTTTTGAAACTTTATCTTAACCGGCTTTATGGTTTTAACTGATCTACCACATAGTTACACCTAAATAGAGATGAACCTGTCAGGTCTTGAAACGATACTAGCCTGAACTTCATTGCTTTAACTTATCTCCCACATAATTTTAAGTTGAGACAAACCTTTCATGTTTTGAAACTTTATCTTAACCGGCTTTATGGTTTTAACTGATCTACCACATAGTTACACCTAAATAGAGATGAACCTGTCAGGTCTTGAAACGATACTAGCCTGAACTTCATTGCTTTAACTTATCTCCCACATAATTTTAAGTTGAGACAAGCCTATCATGTTTTGACACTTTATCTTGACCGGCTTTATGGTTTTAACTGATCTACCACATAGTTACACTTAAATAGAGATGAACCTGTCAGGTCTTGAAACGATACTAGCCTGAACTTCATTGCTTTAACTTATCTCCCACATAATTTTAAGTTGAGACAAACCTTTCATGTTTTGAAACTTTATCTTAACCGGCTTTATGGTTTTAACTGATCTACCACATAGTTACACCTAAATAGAGATGAACCTGTCAGGTCTTGAAACGATACTAGCCTGAACTTCATTGCTTTAACTTATCTCCCACATAATTTTAAGTTGAGACAAGCCTATCATGTTTTGAAACTTTATCTTAACCGGCTTTATGGTTTTAACTGATCTACCACATAGTTACACCTAAATAGAGATGAACCTGTCAGGTCTTGAAACGATACTAGCCTGAACTTCATTGCTTTAACTTATCTCCCACATAATTTTAAGTTGAGACAAGCCTATCATGTTTTGAAACTTTATCTTAATCGGCTTTATGGTTTTAACTGATCTACCACATAGTTACACCTAAATAGAGATGAACCTGTCAGGTCTTTAAACGATACTGAATTGGACTTCATTGCTTTAACTCATCTCCCACATAATTTTAAGTTGAGACAAACCTTTCATGTTTTGAAACTTTATCTTAACCAGCTTTATGGTTTTAACTGATCTACCACATAGTTACACCTAAATAGAGATGAACCTGTCAGGTCTTTAAACGATACTGAATTGGACTTCATTGCTTTAACTCATCTCCCACATAATTTTAAGTTGAGACAAACCTTTCATGTTTTGAAACTTTATCTTAACCGGCTTTATGGTTTTAACTGATCTACCACATAGTTACACCTAAATAGAGATGAACCTGTCAGGTCTTGAAACGATACTAGCCTGAACTTCATTGCTTTAACTTATCTCCCACATAATTTTAAGTTGAGACAAACCTTTCATGTTTTGAAACTTTATCTTAACCGGCTTTATGGTTTTAACTGATCTACCACATAGTTACACCTAAATAGAGATGAACCTGTCAGGTCTTGAAACGATACTAGCCTGAACTTCATTGCTTTAACTTATCTCCCACATAATTTTAAGTTGAGACAAGCCTATCATGTTTTGACACTTTATCTTGACCGGCTTTATGGTTTTAACTGATCTACCACATAGTTACACCTAAATAGAGATGAACCTGTCAGGTCTTGAAACGATACTAGCCTGAACTTCATGGCTTTAACTCCACATAATTTTAAGTTGAGACAAGCCTATCATGTTTTGAAACTTTATCTTAACCGGCTTTATGGTTTTAACTGATCTACCACATAGTTACACCTAAATAGAGATGAACCTGTCAGGTCTTGAAACGATACTAGCCTGAACTTCATTGCTTTAACTTATCTCCCACATAATTTTAAGTTGAGACAAACCTTTCATGTTTTGAAACTTTATCTTAACCGGCTTTATGGTTTTAACTGATCTACCACATAGTTACACCTAAATAGAGATGAACCTGTCAGGTCTTGAAACGATACTAGCCTGAACTTCATTGCTTTAACTTATCTCCCACATAATTTTAAGTTGAGACAAGCCTATCATGTTTTGAAACTTTATCTTAATCGGCTTTATGGTTTTAACTGATCTACCACATAGTTACACCTAAATAGAGATGAACCTGTCAGGTCTTTAAACGATACTGAATTGGACTTCATTGCTTTAACTCATCTCCCACATAATTTTAAGTTGAGACAAACCTTTCATGTTTTGAAACTTTATCTTAACCAGCTTTATGGTTTTAACTGATCTACCACATAGTTACACCTAAATAGAGATGAACCTGTCAGGTCTTGAAACGATACTAGCCTGAACTTCATTGCTTTAACTTATCTCCCACATAATTTTAAGTTGAGACAAACCTTTCATGTTTTGAAACTTTATCTTAACCGGCTTTATGGTTTTAACTGATCTACCACATAGTTACACCTAAATAGAGATGAACCTGTCAGGTCTTGAAACGATACTAGCCTGAACTTCATTGCTTTAACTTATCTCCCACATAATTTTAAGTTGAGACAAGCCTATCATGTTTTGAAACTTTATCTTAATCGGCTTTATGGTTTTAACTGATCTACCACATAGTTACACCTAAATAGAGATGAACCTGTCAGGTCTTTAAACGATACTGAATTGGACTTCATTGCTTTAACTCATCTCCCACATAATTTTAAGTTGAGACAAACCTTTCATGTTTTGAAACTTTATCTTAACCGGCTTTATGGTTTTAACTGATCTACCACATAGTTACACCTAAATAGAGATGAACCTGTCAGGTCTTGAAACGATACTAGCCTGAACTTCATTGCTTTAACTTATCTCCCACATAATTTTAAGTTGAGACAAGCCTATCATGTTTTGACACTTTATCTTGACCGGCTTTATGGTTTTAACTGATCTACCACATAGTTACACCTAAATAGAGATGAACCTGTCAGGTCTTGAAACGATACTAGCCTGAACTTCATGGCTTTAACTCCACATAATTTTAAGTTGAGACAAGCCTATCATGTTTTGAAACTTTATCTTAACCGGCTTTATGGTTTTAACTGATCTACCACATAGTTACACCTAAATAGAGATGAACCTGTCAGGTCTTGAAACGATACTAGCCTGAACTTCATTGCTTTAACTTATCTCCCACATAATTTTAAGTTGAGACAAACCTTTCATGTTTTGAAACTTTATCTTAACCGGCTTTATGGTTTTAACTGATCTACCACATAGTTACACCTAAATAGAGATGAACCTGTCAGGTCTTGAAACGATACTAGCCTGAACTTCATTGCTTTAACTTATCTCCCACATAATTTTAAGTTGAGACAAACCTTTCATGTTTTGAAACTTTATCTTAACCGGCTTTATGGTTTTAACTGATCTACCACATAGTTACACCTAAATAGAGATGAACCTGTCAGGTCTTGAAACGATACTAGCCTGAACTTCATTGCTTTAACTTATCTCCCACATAATTTTAAGTTGAGACAAGCCTATCATGTTTTGACACTTTATCTTGACCGGCTTTATGGTTTTAACTGATCTACCACATAGTTACACCTAAATAGAGATGAACCTGTCAGGTCTTGAAACGATACTAGCCTGAACTTCATTGCTTTAACTTATCTCCCACATAATTTTAAGTTGAGACAAGCCTATCATGTTTTGAAACTTTATCTTAACCGGCTTTATGGTTTTAACTGATCTACCACATAGTTACACCTAAATAGAGATGAACCTGTCAGGTCTTGAAACGATACTAGCCTGAACTTCATTGCTTTAACTTATCTCCCACATAATTTTAAGTTGAGACAAGCCTATCATGTTTTGAAACTTTATCTTAATCGGCTTTATGGTTTTAACTGATCTACCACATAGTTACACCTAAATAGAGATGAACCTGTCAGGTCTTTAAACGATACTGAATTGGACTTCATTGCTTTAACTCATCTCCCACATAATTTTAAGTTGAGACAAACCTTTCATGTTTTGAAACTTTATCTTAACCAGCTTTATGGTTTTAACTGATCTACCACATAGTTACACCTAAATAGAGATGAACCTGTCAGGTCTTTAAACGATACTGAATTGGACTTCATTGCTTTAACTCATCTCCCACATAATTTTAAGTTGAGACAAACCTTTCATGTTTTGAAACTTTATCTTAACCGGCTTTATGGTTTTAACTGATCTACCACATAGTTACACCTAAATAGAGATGAACCTGTCAGGTCTTGAAACGATACTAGCCTGAACTTCATTGCTTTATCTTATCTCCCACATAATTTTAAGTTGAGACAAACCTTTCATGTTTTGAAACTTTATCTTAACCGGCTTTATGGTTTTAACTGATCTACCACATAGTTACACCTAAATAGAGATGAACCTATCAGGTCTTGAAACGATACTAGCCTGAACTTCATTGCTTTAACTTATCTCCCACATAATTTTAAGTTGAGACAAGCCTATCATGTTTTGACACTTTATCTTGACCGGCTTTATGGTTTTAACGGATCTACCACATAGTTACACCTAAATAGAGATGAACCTGTCAGGTCTTGAAACGATACTAGCCTGAACTTCATTGCTTTAACTTATCTCCCACATAATTTTAAGTTGAGACAAACCTTTCATGTTTTGAAACTTTATCTTAACCGGCTTTATGGTTTTAACTGATCTACCACATAGTTACACCTAAATAGAGATGAACCTGTCAGGTCTTGAAACGATACTAGCCTGAACTTCATTGCTTTAACTTATCTCCCACATAATTTTAAGTTGAGACAAGCCTATCATGTTTTGAAACTTTATCTTAACCGGCTTTATGGTTTTAACTGATCTACCACATAGTTACACCTAAATAGAGATGAACCTGTCAGGTCTTGAAACGATACTAGCCTGAACTTCATTGCTTTAACTTATCTCCCACATAATTTTAAGTTGAGACAAGCCTATCATGTTTTGAAACTTTATCTTAATCGGCTTTATGGTTTTATCTGATCTACCACATAGTTACACCTAAATAGAGATGAACCTGTCAGGTCTTTAAACGATACTGAATTGGACTTCATTGCTTTAACTCATCTCCCACATAATTTTAAGTTGAGACAAGCCTATCATGTTTTGAAACTTTATCTTAATCGGCTTTATGGTTTTAACTGATCTACCACATAGTTACACCTAAATAGAGATGAACCTGTCAGGTCTTTAAACGATACTGAATTGGACTTCATTGCTTTAACTCATCTCCCACATAATTTTAAGTTGAGACAAACCTTTCATGTTTTGAAACTTTATCTTAACCAGCTTTATGGTTTTAACTGATCTACCACATAGTTACACCTAAATAGAGATGAACCTGTCAGGTCTTGAAACGATACTAGCCTGAACTTCATTGCTTTAACTTATCTCCCACATAATTTTAAGTTGAGACAAACCTTTCATGTTTTGAAACTTTATCTTAACCGGCTTTATGGTTTTAACTGATCTACCACATAGTTACACCTAAATAGAGATGAACCTGTCAGGTCTTGAAACGATACTAGCCTGAACTTCATTGCTTTAACTTATCTCCCACATAATTTTAAGTTGAGACAAGCCTATCATGTTTTGACACTTTATCTTGACCGGCTTTATGGTTTTAACTGATCTACCACATAGTTACACCTAAATAGAGATGAACCTGTCAGGTCTTGAAACGATACTAGCCTGAACTTCATGGCTTTAACTCCACATAATTTTAAGTTGAGACAAGCCTATCATGTTTTGAAACTTTATCTTAACCGGCTTTATGGTTTTAACTGATCTACCACATAGTTACACCTAAATAGAGATGAACCTGTCAGGTCTTGAAACGATACTAGCCTGAACTTCATTGCTTTAACTTATCTCCCACATAATTTTAAGTTGAGACAAACCTTTCATGTTTTGAAACTTTATCTTAACCGGCTTTATGGTTTTAACTGATCTACCACATAGTTACACCTAAATAGAGATGAACCTGTCAGGTCTTGAAACGATACTAGCCTGAACTTCATTGCTTTAACTTATCTCCCACATAATTTTAAGTTGAGACAAGCCTATCATGTTTTGAAACTTTATCTTAATCGGCTTTATGGTTTTAACTGATCTACCACATAGTTACACCTAAATAGAGATGAACCTGTCAGGTCTTTAAACGATACTGAATTGGACTTCATTGCTTTAACTCATCTCCCACATAATTTTAAGTTGAGACATACCTTTCATGTTTTGAAACTTTATCTTAACCAGCTTTATGGTTTTAACTGATCTACCACATAGTTACACCTAAATAGAGATGAACCTGTCAGGTCTTGAAACGATACTAGCCTGAACTTCATTGCTTTAACTTATCTCCCACATAATTTTAAGTTGAGACAAACCTTTCATGTTTTGAAACTTTATCTTAACCGGCTTTATGGTTTTAACTGATCTACCACATAGTTACACCTAAATAGAGATGAACCTGTCAGGTCTTGAAACGATACTAGCCTGAACTTCATTGCTTAAACTTATCTCCCACATAATTTTAAGTTGAGACAAGCCTATCATGTTTTGAAACTTTATCTTAATCGGCTTTATGGTTTTAACTGATCTACCACATAGTTACACCTAAATAGAGATGAACCTGTCAGGTCTTTAAACGATACTGAATTGGACTTCATTGCTTTAACTCATCTCCCACATAATTTTAAGTTGAGACAAACCTTTCATGTTTTGAAACTTCATCTTAACCAGCTTTATGGTTTTAACTGATCTACCACATAGTTACACCTAAATAGAGATGAACCTGTCAGGTCTTGAAACGATACTAGCCTGAACTTCATTGCTTTAACTTATCTCCCACATAATTTTAAGTTGAGACAAACCTTTCATGTTTTGAAACTTTATCTTAACCGGCTTTATGGTTTTAACTGATCTACCACATAGTTACACCTAAATAGAGATGAACCTGTCAGGTCTTTAAACGATACTGAATTGGACTTCATTGCTTTAACTCATCTCCCACATAATTTTAAGTTGAGACAAACCTTTCATGTTTTGAAACTTTATCTTAACCAGCTTTATGGTTTTAACTGATCTACCACATAGTTACACCTAAATAGAGATGAACCTGTCAGGTCTTGAAACGATACTAGCCTGAACTTCATTGCTTTAACTTATCTCCCACATAATTTTAAGTTGAGACAAGCCTATCATGTTTTGACACTTTATCTTGACCGGCTTTATGGTTTTAACTGATCTACCACATAGTTACACCTAAATAGAGATGAACCTGTCAGGTCTTGAAACGATACTAGCCTGAACTTCATGGCTTTAACTCCACATAATTTTAAGTTGAGACAAGCCTATCATGTTTTGAAACTTTATCTTAACCGGCTTTATGGTTTTAACTGATCTACCACATAGTTACACCTAAATAGAGATGAACCTGTCAGGTCTTGAAACGATACTAGCCTGAACTTCATTGCTTTAACTTATCTCCCACATAATTTTAAGTTGAGACAAGCCTATCATGTTTTGACACTTTATCTTGACCGGCTTTATGGTTTTAACTGATCTACCACATAGTTACACCTAAATAGAGATGAACCTGTCAGGTCTTGAAACGATACTAGCCTGAACTTCATGGCTTTAACTCCACATAATTTTAAGTTGAGACAAGCCTATCATGTTTTGAAACTTTATCTTAACCGGCTTTATGGTTTTAACTGATCTACCACATAGTTACACCTAAATAGAGATGAACCTGTCAGGTCTTGAAACGATACTAGCCTGAACTTCATTGCTTTAACTTATCTCCCACATAATTTTAAGTTGAGACAAACCTTTCATGTTTTGAAACTTTATCTTAACCGGCTTTATGGTTTTAACTGATCTACCACATAGTTACACCTAAATAGAGATGAACCTGTCAGGTCTTGAAACGATACTAGCCTGAACTTCATTGCTTTAACTTATCTCCCACATAATTTTAAGTTGAGACAAGCCTATCATGTTTTGAAACTTTATCTTAATCGGCTTTATGGTTTTAACTGATCTACCACATAGTTACACCTAAATAGAGATGAACCTGTCAGGTCTTTAAACGATACTGAATTGGACTTCATTGCTTTAACTCATCTCCCACATAATTTTAAGTTGAGACATACCTTTCATGTTTTGAAACTTTATCTTAACCAGCTTTATGGTTTTAACTGATCTACCACATAGTTACACCTAAATAGAGATGAACCTGTCAGGTCTTGAAACGATACTAGCCTGAACTTCATTGCTTTAACTTATCTCCCACATAATTTTAAGTTGAGACAAACCTTTCATGTTTTGAAACTTTATCTTAACCGGCTTTATGGTTTTAACTGATCTACCACATAGTTACACCTAAATAGAGATGAACCTGTCAGGTCTTGAAACGATACTAGCCTGAACTTCATTGCTTAAACTTATCTCCCACATAATTTTAAGTTGAGACAAGCCTATCATGTTTTGAAACTTTATCTTAATCGGCTTTATGGTTTTAACTGATCTACCACATAGTTACACCTAAATAGAGATGAACCTGTCAGGTCTTTAAACGATACTGAATTGGACTTCATTGCTTTAACTCATCTCCCACATAATTTTAAGTTGAGACAAACCTTTCATGTTTTGAAACTTCATCTTAACCAGCTTTATGGTTTTAACTGATCTACCACATAGTTACACCTAAATAGAGATGAACCTGTCAGGTCTTGAAACGATACTAGCCTGAACTTCATTGCTTTAACTTATCTCCCACATAATTTTAAGTTGAGACAAACCTTTCATGTTTTGAAACTTTATCTTAACCGGCTTTATGGTTTTAACTGATCTACCACATAGTTACACCTAAATAGAGATGAACCTGTCAGGTCTTTAAACGATACTGAATTGGACTTCATTGCTTTAACTCATCTCCCACATAATTTTAAGTTGAGACAAACCTTTCATGTTTTGAAACTTTATCTTAACCAGCTTTATGGTTTTAACTGATCTACCACATAGTTACACCTAAATAGAGATGAACCTGTCAGGTCTTGAAACGATACTAGCCTGAACTTCATTGCTTTAACTTATCTCCCACATAATTTTAAGTTGAGACAAGCCTATCATGTTTTGACACTTTATCTTGACCGGCTTTATGGTTTTAACTGATCTACCACATAGTTACACCTAAATAGAGATGAACCTGTCAGGTCTTGAAACGATACTAGCCTGAACTTCATGGCTTTAACTCCACATAATTTTAAGTTGAGACAAGCCTATCATGTTTTGAAACTTTATCTTAACCGGCTTTATGGTTTTAACTGATCTACCACATAGTTACACCTAAATAGAGATGAACCTGTCAGGTCTTGAAACGATACTAGCCTGAACTTCATTGCTTTAACTTATCTCCCACATAATTTTAAGTTGAGACAAACCTTTCATGTTTTGAAACTTTATCTTAACCGGCTTTATGGTTTTAACTGATCTACCACATAGTTACACCTAAATAGAGATGAACCTGTCAGGTCTTGAAACGATACTAGCCTGAACTTCATTGCTTTAACTTATCTCCCACATAATTTTAAGTTGAGACAAGCCTATCATGTTTTGAAACTTTATCTTAATCGGCTTTATGGTTTTAACTGATCTACCACATAGTTACACCTAAATAGAGATGAACCTGTCAGGTCTTTAAACGATACTGAATTGGACTTCATTGCTTTAACTCATCTCCCACATAATTTTAAGTTGAGACAAACCTTTCATGTTTTGAAACTTTATCTTAACCAGCTTTATGGTTTTAACTGATCTACCACATAGTTACACCTAAATAGAGATGAACCTGTCAGGTCTTGAAACTATACTAGCCTGAACTTCATTGCTTTAACTTATCTCCCACATAATTTTAAGTTGAGACAAACCTTTCATGTTTTGAAACTTTATCTTAACCGGCTTTATGGTTTTAACTGATCTACCACATAGTTACACCTAAATAGAGATGAACCTGTCAGGTCTTGAAACGATACTAGCCTGAACTTCATTGCTTTAACTTATCTCCCACATAATTTTAAGTTGAGACAAACCTTTCATGTTTTGAAACTTTATCTTAACCGGCTTTATGGTTTTAACTGATCTACCACATAGTTACACCTAAATAGAGATGAACCTGTCAGGTCTTGAAACGATACTAGCCTGAACTTCATTGCTTTAACTTATCTCCCACATAATTTTAAGTTGAGACAAGCCTATCATGTTTTGACACTTTATCTTGACCGGCTTTATGGTTTTAACTGATCTACCACATAGTTACACCTAAATAGAGATGAACCTGTCAGGTCTTGAAACGATACTAGCCTGAACTTCATGGCTTTAACTCCACATAATTTTAAGTTGAGACAAGCCTATCATGTTTTGAAACTTTATCTTAACCGGCTTTATGGTTTTAACTGATCTACCACATAGTTACACCTAAATAGAGATGAACCTGTCAGGTCTTGAAACGATACTAGTCTGAACTTCATTGCTTTAACTTATCTCCCACATAATTTTAAGTTGAGACAAACCTTTCATGTTTTGAAACTTTATCTTAACCGGCTTTATGGTTTTAACTGATCTACCACATAGTTACACCTAAATAGAGATGAACCTGTCAGGTCTTGAAACGATACTAGCCTGAACTTCATTGCTTTAACTTATCTCCCACATAATTTTAAGTTGAGACAAGCCTATCATGTTTTGACACTTTATCTTGACCGGCTTTATGCTTTTAACTGATCTACCACATAGTTACACCTAAATAGAGATGAACCTGTCAGGTCTTGAAACGATACTAGCCTGAACTTCATGGCTTTAACTCCACATAATTTTAAGTTGAGACAAGCCTATCATGTTTTGAAACTTTATCTTAACCGGTTTTATGGTTTTAACTGATCTACCACATAGTTACACCTAAATAGAGATGGACCTGTCAGATCTTTAAACGATACTGAATTGGACTTCATTGCTTTAACTCATCTCTCACATAATTTTACGTTGAGACAAGCCTATCATGTTTTGAAACTTTATCTTAACCGGCTTTATGGTTTTAACTGATCTACCACATAGTTACACCTAAATAGAGATGGACCTGTCAGGTCTTTAAACGATACTGAATTGGACTTCATTGCTTTAACTCATCTCCCACATAATTTTACGTTTAGATGAGCCTGTCGCGTTTTGAATCACTTTCTAAATGCAGATAATAAATATGGTAATAAAGCAAAACTCAATATAAGAGCGCGGCCCTTGTCTCACCTTTCCTTTATTTAATACAATCCTTCCACGCCAAGTTAGCTATTACTTCTTACGAATATGTATTTGCATCAAGCATGCCAGTACACTTCTACAAATACGCAGAATTCCACTATTACCTCCACGTTCGTTATGTGACACGCAATTATACTAACAACACGCCTGATTACTTTGTTGATATTAAATCCATCTTCGACGGATATTTACGCATCGCGTCCAAAAATACAGCGACCTACAACAAAGTTGTTGAAACGTCCGAAAAGGATGTTTACAGATGCGAGCGGACACGATTCTATTGCCTTCGTTCTAAATAAATCAATCCACTCGCAACGAAGCGTTGAAACACTAGCAGTACATTGGACCCTTTCCCGAGCATCAATTGCGTCTGCCAATATTACATTAACCTCTATTACTCAAGAATTTTTTTTGGGGCTTGAAACATCACGTTAAACGATGAGTGACGGGTGAAAGAAATATGGTTCTTCCTAATTCAATGGTACACGTTAAAACAAATCGATTACTCAAAGCGTAATAATATGTGTTAAGAAACAAATCGAGTGTGTGTGTGTGTGTGTGAGAGAGAGAGAGAGAGAGAGAGAGAGAGAGAGAGAGAGAGAGAGAGATTAACGAATATAACTATTATCGCCTATGACCAGGAGCGGATTGACACATCTCTTCTCCTTAAGTTTAGGTATGGTACCTTGCCGACACCAAATTCCCAGTTCCAGGGGATCACTATGACCTTCTTTAGTTCTATCTACGTCCAACTAATCATTTTTTTGCGGCAACTATGACGAGTTCTATCTAGCACTTTGCTTTCTGAAGGCGGTTGATAAATGTCACGCTTATTTGAATGAGCGACACCGACTCAATATTCTAGTACTGCTGATGTTGTGCAGTTAATGATGTTTTGAATTCAGGTCCGAAGGATTAATTTGCTTAGGCTTACCTTGTGAGCCAGCCGTAGAACTCTCGTGTTTTTGTGTTGCTGGAGCCTTTCGAAGTTATTCACTGCTGCAGCGGTTGCCTCGATGGATTTACGCCGTTATCAAAACTGAGAGTAATAATTGTAAAGTATCAATTACAGTCTTGATAATGGAGTTAATCCGAAATGTAACAGCGAAGAATAACGTTAGGAAAGGAAGAAGAAGATATTCGAATATATACGTACAAGGTTATTTTAATTTAATTGTTGCTGTTTACGATTTTAAACGTGTAAAATTATTTCAAAAGAGTCCAGATATGTTTAAAAAATAACAACACATTTTGGCTCCGGTTAATGGACGGCTGGGCATTATGGGCGATCCACAAATTACCGCTTGACTACTCCGGTACAAGGTTCTTTCGGGTAAACAACTACCTCATCGCTCGTGCCCTCGATTATCTTCGCTAACCTTACTTCCGTTCCTGTATCAGATGGCTGCACGACACATGGCTACCGGAAGTCAGCTCCGTCTACCACAATAGGGCTTCTGTCCTTAGATGGAAGCTTCCGGAATTGATGGTCGAATTTTGGCGGTGCGATATGAATATAAAAAACGTTGCATGAGACGCGACAAGTACGGCGTATCTGTTATAATTAACATAAATTACTCTGTGGTATTAAAAACACGCTTATTTTGAATTCGTAGTTATATAATTTCAAAATTATTATATCAAAGCTCTTGTGATATTTCATGTGGGGTGTGTGTGTGTGTGTGTGTGTGTGTGTGTGTTTACACCTCTTACTTTGAAGTACGAGTGTAAACACTCCTTGTTTTTTAAATGACTTTTTCAATTGCTCCTGTTAGTTCACAGTCTTGCTATACGATGTTTAAATTTTCAATCGCTGATAAAATACTTTTTTATTCATCCATTCAAGTTCAAAAACATTTTTTGAACTTATAGAAGATGACACTTGATGTCAATACAGTTTTTTTTTAATATGAATTCATTAAATCAATTTAATGAATTGATTTTAGTTTTACATGGGAGAAAAACTTTTCACAAAAGGAGCAAGGTATGTAAAATAGTTATTTCGTCCCATTTGGCTTTAAAAAAAGTAATAACATATGATTTCATAAAACAGCTGATTTTATGTTATAGGTTATGTGTCAGAACATCTCTTTTAACGCCTAGGTAATATTACATTATCTATATTAATTGAAATTATTTAATAAAAAATAACTAAAATAAAATTTTCTTTGTTGACCTAAGTAGGAATTAATTATAAAACCTTGTTATATTACTTGTTTTTAATTATTACAAGAGTAATTATTTTTCTAATATGGCTTCGTCAAAAAATTTCTGTCTGTAGTGCCGCTACTTTACATTTGGTTATAGAATTGTGTAGAAATATGCAAGGTTATAAAAAATCAGTATTTTAATTTCTTTGCCTGAGAGTGTTTTAAAAACGAAAGAAAATGGAGTTATGAGACTATTTATAAATAACACATTTAATCAAGCAGCCAGGACAAAATACAAGATATAATCATGAACAAACTTAACAGAGTTATATAATTATTAACAAGTTATCTAGTTTAAACTCTATGTATATTTCGATGACCATGTCGTCATTTTTAGAAGGTATAAGTAACTTATAAAGCCAATTTAGTTGGTTAAACTAACTCGGTTATAACTATTTTGTATTTATACCTTCTGATGATGATGATGATGATATGGTGGAAATGTACATATGGTTTAATGTTATTAACTTTATTATTTTGATATTATTTATCTTTGTTAATTTAGTTATTGATTATCTTGTATTGTGGTATTGGGTGATTTAATAATTGTAATATTGGGACCACGCTTGTGTTTTTATTTCAAACTAGTTCTATTCTATCTAACATAATTACACTAGAAGCATGCATTGAAATGTCAATGGCCTATAGTTTATAGCAATTTAAGGGCGCTAAATCACTATATGTTAATAATGTTTATTTAAATCATCCGATAATTTTTCTTAATCTTATTTTAGTCTTTTCACTATGCAAAAGTACGTTGACTTCTGTTTTACTACCAAATAGAACCTGTAAATATGGTTTCGTATACTTACGAATGACAGTATTATTTTTCGATCTTTAGAGATTTTTTATTTAATTTTTACTAAATAATTAAATAGGTTCTATAAGAAGAAATAAGGCTTTATTAACTTGTGTACTGTTATCTTTTAACACGTTTCTTATAAGTAGGGGATATTTGAAGTACAGTAGAACCTTATTATAACGGGTCCTATTAACAGCATATCGCTTATCGTTATAAGATAGATAGGCTTGTTTGAAGATAGATCACAGAATCCGCCAGCCACGTAAACAAGCATTGCACTACTCGCGCCTGTGCGACGCCTACACAGCTCCTGGGGCACTGTCGTTCAAGTGGTTTGTCAAGTGTCACTCCCCCTAAAATGAAGCAAGGGAACCCGTAAATACTCTACAAGTATCAGTAACGTTTATAATACTGACTCATGAAGTGACCAAAATTTTGTAGATAAATACACACCCTGCCCTGAGCAAAGGTCACTCCTTGAATCGTGACGGCTGTTCCTTAAAACAACATCAAAACGCTCCCATTCTGAAGACTTTCTCACTAAAAATTTTAAAAAACAAATTAGCACTGACATTGAATTTTATGTGAGAAGCCACAGTGAATGTGTTAACTGATTTTTATTCCCTGTAATTAAAAGCTACACATGTTTTAATTAAGTTTATTTCCTTTTATTAACCTTTACAGTTTTTCTTCTTTTGATTTGCATTTTAACCACCGTAAGATGACTTTTTCCTTTATAACGGACTTCCCTCAGCCCTAATTAGTCAGTTTAAATGAGGTGCTACTGTAGTTTTTCTAGAAATACCCAAGATAGGCGTTATGTGAAACTCTTATTTCTATGGTAATTTATTGAGCACATGAATGAATTTTGTTAATTAATATATTTTATATCAATTACGTTGAATTTTATAATCAAAAGGACCATTATAAAAACAAATAATTTACGCCTGATATCAAATTTGTGCAAATACAAACTATTTTATTACCTAGAACTGCCTAAGTGAGAAACATTTAGGGCAACCCCTTACTCATTAGCGGAAATGACTCCGTTACACTTTAATGAGTCTATTCTATTTAACGTAAGCTATATGTTCTTTAAATGTAGTAGCAATTTTATCTTTGTTTTATAAATACTTTATTAGATAAAACAAAAATGTTTTGAGCTAGAACATTTAGAATAAAGGAAATAATTTTAAATGGTATAAAGGTAGCAATTATTAATGTACAGTGACTCACAATTAATTATTTTTTTTCAACTGAAACTTTGATGCCATCACCAGTGAGTTACATATAACTACTACAAAATTAAATTACAACTGAAGTGAAAGAACTGTTACATCAGTTGTAATTTATATTTTGTAGTAGTTGTGACTCACTGATGATGAAACTGTTATCAAAACGCGTTTGAGTCAATAAATTAATAATCGATAAAGCATTATTTATGAGTTATGACGCATTATTAATTAATTATCACCCTACCAGGTGGCTACCGACAGTAAAACAGTCCCGGTATTGTGTAAACATAAGATTGAAGCAATTAAATGTATGGTCAACAGAGCTATTAAATCCCTCTTAATGCTAAACGTTTGCATACTTATATAAATCGTTTAAAGATACAGCTCGAAATAACTGTTTTGATACTAAATTTATGAATAAGTACAGCTATTAAATATTACGACACTCGATTGAAATCTAGATATGGGGTGACGGGAAAAACTCACGTATTTTAAATTAAAATTACTCATTTATTATGTTGTTAATTAGAGCTTATATTGCATTAAAATATTTATCTGCACTTCCCATTTAAACCCCAAATGAAAAAATTACAACAGCTCAAATCTTGCGACCTTGGAGGCCACGGGACACCGCCGCAATGCGAAATGAGCCTTCCTGGAAACGTGCGACGCACTACGGCCGTTACATCTCTGGAAGTGTGTCCAGTGGCGCCATCTTGCTGGAAATAAGCATTGTATTGATGGAATAATAAGTACTTTTGTGAAATTGTACGCGGTGACTCACGAGTTAGACCTAATTCACATGTCTTCTTGCCGACCGACTTGGGCTACCAATCAGTTTGTCAAACCATATCAATATTTTACGACGACCTAACAGACTTATTTCGAACAGAAAACTTCTTTTTTAGAATACTTCCCGTTGTTATCAAGTTGTTAGACCACCTGAGAATCGTAATCCGGCTGGGAACGATATCATGGCGTCCAAAATGAGAGTGAACGCGAAAAAGACGCTGCGTAGCTGTGATAGAATCACTATTTCTCACATACGCATCGTAAGCAAGCATATGGTGTTGTACCTTTCTCTACTCCATGACTAATGAAATGGCATCATGTGCAGAGGTCTGCGATCGCAGTCCCCTCTCCAAACAACGACTGCCGTCGGTGTACTAGCATTTCAAAAACGTCCAGTCTTTTACGGACACCCTGTGTGTTTGTGTGTGTGTGTGTGTGTGTGTGTGTGTGTGTGTGCGCGCGCGCGCGCTTGCGCGCGTGTGTGTATACCATGATTACAAGGATCGATCTTTAACAATGTTTCTACAATGTGTTAAACGTAGCATACATAAAACAAAAATAACCTCAAACATATATTGGGTAGAAAGCGCTAAAAAAATCTCCATTCTTGGAGAAAATCAGGTATTTCTAAAATAAGTTGAACCAATGTGAGAAGGATCTGTTAGAAGAACGTCGTTAGAATATTTACGTTACGTATAACCCACATTAAAATAAGATAGGCTTGGCAATTTACCATAGCATACCATCTCTGAATAGCCATCATTTCTATCCTTCTTCCGACTGTTCCTGTTTATATGTGTGTGTGTGTGTGTGTGTGTGTGTGTGTGTGTGTGTGTGTGTGTGTGTGTGTGTGTGTGTGTGTGTGTGTGTGTGTGTATGTGTGTGTGTGTGTGTGTGTGTGTGTGTGTGTGTGTGTGTGTGTGTGTGTGTGTGTGTGTGTGTGTGTGTGTGTGTGTGTGTGTGTGTGTGTGTGTGTGAATATTTAATTCATTAAATTTAACTAATTAATTGATATTTGAAAAACCTGTATTTAGTGGTTAAAAAATGTTTTATTAACGATTGAAAATTTGACCAAGATATATGGGAAGAGTGTGAACTAATAGAAGGAAGGGAAAATACGTATTATAAAAAGCAGAAAACATTGAACTAGGGGTTGAGATTAATTGGAAAAAATACAAACATAACAACATAACCTCGGCTTCAGACACCAAACTATATAAAGACAATATTTGTGTATTAACAAGAGAACTATTTTTACTACAATATAATAAATAACTCTATAGCCATTTTATAATATAGCAACAAATTATCCGTTTCGTTTAGAAGAAAAATAAATTTTTAACACTAAAATTTAATTCAGTAACCGTTAGGTAGAAATCTTATTGATTATATCATTCAATTATCATTTGAGCAATTAGTTTTAGACTAAAACACCTAAACTGATATATTACACTTGCCTATAGTAGCATTTATTCTTTATTATTGAAGACGGCCGTTTCGCGAGATGTATCACATCGTCAACTCAGATAATAGAAATGTTTCGGGAGTTGTCACAAGGGAAACAGGTAATAAAAAAAAGCGCTACTATAGGGAAGAGTAATATATTAATCTGTGTTCAAGTGTTTCACTTACTATTTTTCTCTTTTATTTCAAATAAACCGATTCTAAACTGGATACTTCTAGCTCTTTGTAATAGCCAATAATTATTTTGTAAAAGTAACACTCCAGACCTAACAACTTACTACACTAAACGAAAATGCCATGAAAATATCCACAGCTTACTTCGCCATAATGCGATATAAATTGTGTTTGTAAGTTGAGGGTTTGCTACCATTTGTTTAAATTGTAATAACTTTATTTTTTACGATAAAATTTATTCTAAAATAAGAAAACGTAATATAAAACATCGGAGGTTTGCTTACTTATTACAAAAATATGGTGCGGAACATGTAGTTGAACGTTTTGAGATTTTACCATACCACTATCGGGGAATTCCAAATTAGTTGTAGTTAAGTTGCTTGATGTAATCATCTTGAATTCACTGATTATTCAACTATCGAAATCTTGTTGCTGTTCACGACGAGCCGGTTGTTAATTCCTTATTACACTTTAGTTATTATATGCGACCAGGCTTTTTGTTAACTAAAAGTTGTTAAATTGGTAACTTACTCTTGGAGGAAAAGATTTCGGCTTAAGACTTCTTTAGCCTCGTATTTTTGCCGAGAATCGCAAAAATGGATTTTTAAAAGTTGATTTATTTTCTTTTTGTGTGTTTCATGTGTTTACTAGTGTTTTAGTGGCTCATTTGTGCGATTCTCGGTAAAAATACGAGGCTGAAGGTATCGTAAGACAAAAACGTTTCCTCCAAGTGTAAGTTAACAATTTAACAACCTTTAGTTAACAAAAAGTCTGGTCGCAAGTAATAGCAAAGTGTAATAACTATTTAATTATAGTTGTGCTTGTTAGGTTATTAGTGTAAATACTTCAGGAGATAATGCCAAATTTATCGAGCTACACATAAGGGTGTAATTTAATATTATATAGATATTATTTGCTTACATGTTTTTGTTATAGTTATTTGGGCTTTTATATTTATTGTTTATTACCAGTTTCGTATAATTTTATTTACTAAATCTTTGTTTTATGGCCTTTAAATTGTTTATAGTTTTTAATTTGCTGTTAAATAATTCTTGAAATTTTGTAGTACAATTATGACGGTTATAAAATTGTTTTTGTAATTTGTAAGAAGTTATTAATTATTTTGTTTCTTAACCGTTGTTCTACGTTTTAAAACTGGTTTCTAATTCGTTTAAAAATCATTATCTACAGAGTTGAACTTGTTTACTATGTTTTAGGATTTGTCTACACAGTTACGAAATCATTGCCCTACTATTTTCTAGCCACAGCCTTAAAGATAAAAACGTACGAACACTTCTTCACTGATAAATCTAATAAGTTGAACGTTCTGGCAATTCAGCGGCCTGAAACCGAGTCGCGAATCAATAGGAATTGTAAAGGCAAACGTTTGCCAAAAGTGTACAAAAACTACATTATTTCGCCAACGCTCTCATAGCGACTAACTAGAAAGATTGTAAAAAGCTAGATCGATGCCAACATGTTGAGTAATAAATAACAATGAAGTAGGTAATCATTGAAGCAAACAGCGATAATGTGAGTATTTCGCTAATAACAGTGTGTATTGTATAAACTCCTACACATTGTAAACACTAACCCACTTGTCGACATCACCTCACGACAGTTTCAGGAAACGCTAACACCAAAGCAACTCCTTTTGGCGGATTCCAGTGTTTATGGAGTGGAAAGCTGCAAACGGGCTTCAAAGGATCGCTCGAAGGACGCTTCAAATATACGGTTGCAAACGGCAGAGCAAGGAATGCCATTAAGAGGGGACTGGAAATAGAATAGGTTATACAGTGCACTGTTTCAAACTTAATAAAGTAAATTATGGACGTGACGTCACAGACTATCGGTGGCCACAAGAGCTGACTCCCGACCTCTAAGCACCATGAAAGATTAATAACGTCATCTTATCTTTGTGCGACACTAAGGTATCTTCCTCACTTCGTCTATCGGGTAGACCCTTTGTATAACACTCACCTTTTCGAAGGTGGTCATTTCATATGACTACTACTGCTTCCCATCTCCCAGAACAAGAGGTATTCCTTATACCCCACTAAATTTTACCTACGATCCACCTTTAATTCCATACTGTGGTATTCACCTTAAAACACCCAAAATAGACAACCATGATCCGTGAGCTTTACGCCTTAAAACTCTACTATAAGAATAAATCCTAATCCAAAACCAGGCGAAAGGTATAGATCCAGTGAGAACATCCTAAGCTTACTCTCAAAGTAACAATCTCCAGGGAAGTTCGTTCAAATAGATCTTACCTAGAATGGATATTACTTTGGGAAAGGCACTTAATCCTTGGCAGATATATAAAGAATAAAGGGCCGACAATAAATAAAACAATGAAATACATGAACTATAATGCAACATATACAGTTAGGACTTAGCTAGCGAGAACACTTCACCTATGGTAAATACTTAAAAAATTCCACGCAAAATTCCACTAATCACAATTTTGTCTAACCAGGCTGGTTTCGGCGCTGGTAAGCGCCTCTTTAGGACCCTGCACGAGTGATGTTAGGATCTTCTGCACGCATACACAGTCGCGTACTTGAATCTAACCTATTTTCTAAGTCATAACGAGGCGTCTATCAATTAAATGAAACAATAACGAATGATATTAGTCGATTAGTGAAACTTTGATGAATCAAATAAATCATTAAAATCGGTTTTCGTAGATTATCACGACTATAAAGAATCGACCTGCTGAAGTAGAAACCCAGTATGGCAGCTAAATAACTTCATATTTCACCAGCATTAGAACAAACCTGTGGAACCTATTAAATCTGCCCGATGTGCGCGTACGATACAATGTAGAATAGTGGACAATCTGCGGGCGCTATTGCTTACCAGGAAATAACGCAATCGGCGCGGAAAATTGTAACAGGCCAGCTGATTACCCGGTCGGTCTTACCGCACAACCAACAATGGGTAATTTAGCAAAGTGCTTGATTATATAATAGGTGACGTTACTAGACTCTCAAATATAACGCCTTTATTTCAACTGTTACACTAACTAACTGATAGCAACAAACACCAACTCGAATCAATCATTTAATTTTAGAACTAAAGCTTTACCTTAAGGCGATCAGTCAATGTGACATGGCTCTGATTTTAAGGCAATCAGTAAATATGTCATGGGTCTGATTTTAAGGCAATCGGTAAATATGACATGGGTTTGATTTTAAGGCAATCAGTCAATATGATCTGGGCCTGAATTTAAGGCGATCAGTAAATATGGCATGGGTCTGATTTTAAGGCAATCAGTAAATATAACATGGGTCTGATTTTAAGGTGATCAGTAAATATGACATGGGTCTGATTTTAAGGCAATCAGTAAATATGACATGGGTCTGATTTTAAGGCGATCCGTCAATATGACATGGATCTGATTTTAAGGCAATCAGTAGATATAATATGGGTCTGATTTTAAGGCGATCAGTAAATATGACATGGGTCTGATTTTAAGGCAATCAGTAAATATAACATGGGTCTGATTTTAAGGCAATCAGTAAATATAACATGGGTCTGATTTTAAGGCGATCAGTAAATATGACATGGGTCTGATTTTAAGGCAATCAGTAAATATAACATGGGTCTGATTTTAAGGCAATCACTCAATATGATCTGGGCCTGAATTTAAGGCAATCAGTAAATATAACATGGGTCTGATTTTAAGGCGATCAGTAAATATGACATGGGTCTGATTTTAAGGCGATCCGTCAATATGACATGGATCTGATTTTAAGGCGATCAGTCATTTTTTAGTGCGACATGGGTGAGATTAAAGTAGGGGCATGCCAAGTACGTCAATCCTTTTAAGTACCATCCCTTTCTCCGCTAAGCTTTACCGCAGTGCCGAAAGCTCAAAATACCTACACTCCCGGGATCTCAACGAGTACACGGATCTGCTTCCGTGTTCCGACCTCAGCCTAAAGTACTATTTGATCACCCATAAATTTCCACGCCAATAGTCCCCTGCCTTCGCAGTTTCCTATATGTTCAGGTAAAAAAATATATTCCATCATAGTTACTGTGTAATTAGCCTGACATAGATTAGATATAGTTTTTAGTCACAGCGTTAGTTTTCAAGGTCCCGTAGTTTAAAGCGTCTTTACTGTAAAAAAAAGTCGGCCAGTTACTGCTACGTTTAAATAGAGAAAGTCCCGTAGCACAACAAACCAACCGAACAAAGCGCTCCGAAATGGAAACGCCCGCCTTGTTACCAGTCTAATACCAACAGCCCTGATCCAGTATCCTACCTTCAGTCAGTGCTGAAGTCCCCCTCTCCTTCTTTGACTGACTAGAAACCCTCCCGTATAGGATATAGAGGAGAGATTATGAGACCCCTCTGCAAAAGTCGCAGACCTACTCTCTATCAGGGTGCTAAACAGGCCTGTTACACCTTTTGTAAGAAAGAAAGAGTGCAAGGGAAGAATAACAGTTTTTTAACCTTACACTAATTTTAGTAGAAATTTCAGACAGATGTTTTTCAACACACAAGAAATGTAATAAAATTTCCGTGCGGAATCAAATGAAACTGAATCGGCTTGATATTAAAGCTAATATTGGACGACGGTAGAGATTTAATTGTTTTACAAGTGTACAAATTAGGCCTATGGTTGAGCTTTTGCAACTTCAATTTGAACGTGGATCTTTTAAAAATTTTAATTCAGTACGAATTCTACGTGACTTTAAAATCCAACGAAAAGCTTTACTCTACTACACCGTAGACGGTTTACTCGTATTAAATAACAATTTCAGTCTGAATATGACTGGAAGCTGGGAGGTAATTACGTTCTCTTGTAGTGGAATACCGCCGTATGAGCAGCATTTAAACAAGGCGAAGCTGAATGGAGTTGATTAACGATGTCTACCTCTCTTACGCTGGAGTGTCGCGCTGTAGAATGTTTGACGGAGCTTTTATCTCTGTCGGCTGTTTATATGCCATAAGGAACACGTATGTTTATTGGCAATCACGAGATGGAAAGATCGAAGTTTTAGGCATTTTCTTGTTGGGATTATTCATGCGCTTATAA
The DNA here is from genome assembly GCA_036971475.1 of Prosapia bicincta. Classification (NCBI taxonomy): domain Eukaryota; kingdom Metazoa; phylum Arthropoda; class Insecta; order Hemiptera; family Cercopidae; genus Prosapia; species Prosapia bicincta. Next base: position 213,021,307 of record JBAIZL010000004.1, read on the forward strand.
CTTGCACATATTTTCGTTTTTTGGCCTTTCGTTTTATTTTTGCTCACGTTACGTCTTCAGATATTTTAAAGAAATCAGGGTAAAAGACAGGTACAGATTATGTCAATACGTCAAACAATATTAAATGGCAAAACTGTAAAACATAAGATATTTATGTAATCATAATATAAAACCATTTGCCGATTATCTAAATGAACATTCATTATTTGGTCACTGGCTTTCTACTTAACCTAACCAAATCTGTGCAATTACCATTTTTACCCCAGGATTGTACGGAGGCCTAGAAAATTAAAACAAATTATAAATTTATTTGCAAAAATTGTTATCATTGTTGGTAAATAGTACGGGTTCGTATTACAGGGATTATTGTCTTTTGCGCTTTTGTAGCCTAGAATATATTTTATTTAATTACTGTTTCATTGTTAGTGCAGTAATGGGAATTCTGGTATATTAAGCCTGGTGTAGCAACAATGTAGTCTACTTATGGAGCCTCATACCCTTATTTATATTCATACGCCTTACATTATGTAAGAATTCAATTTTTTTTAATTTTTACAGCTGGATTTAAGAAAAACCCTATGAAAATACACATACTTTTGTGCGATAGTGTACAGGAGCGCGATCGCGTGTCTCTTTTAAAAAAAATTATTATAGACCATTATGTCAAAGGTGAAACCACTTATTTGTTTTGTTTAAATTACGCCCTGGGAACAAACAGCTGAACGTATTATTCGTCACAAGCAACGATCAGCTGTTTAATCAAATGTGAGCAATAGATCAGCTGTTAAGCTTAAATTTAACATTGAGGTTAGTAAATGAGAAATAGTAATAAATTGAATCCCGATTATACGGTAATAGAATGTTGACGCTTGCACTAAGCGGCAATATCACATATTTGATAAATAATGTTAAATTAGTTATTTATTCTATGTGTATATTGGTAAAAACGAATTTTCTTGCATCCATAAACTTTCAAGCATATTCACAAAGTTTTATTCAACTTTACAAAAATCCTTTTTATGACAAACTTGGTACTCTACTGTATATGATATGGTGAAACATTTTCTCCTGTTTAGAAATGTCTTAATAAGTAAAACTATTTCAAATCTAGGAATATTTTGTATATGTTGTGTGCATATGTTGTATATTTTGTGTACGTTATAGATACACAGAATAGAATTATTCGTTTTTTTCTATTTACTATTAATTATTGTAATTTATAATTCATAATATTTAAGGAACTTCCTCTTTTCAAACGTTTTCATTCGATTTTCTTGCGAACAAGTTTTTTCAAGGAGTTCTGTTCTTTTTAACACAATAAGAAAATAATAGAATCTGCTGCTCTAGTAAAGTCATGAAAAACATTAAATAAACATACTTTGTGCGTACGTGCGCGCGCGCGCGCGTGTGTGTGTGTGAGAGAGAGAGAGAGTTCAAAACGTGAAGTAATTTTAAGAAGTAAATTCGAAGAACGATAACAATTAAAATTCAAATTAATAATTACAGCCTGCAAAAGTAATTCATATAACGTAATCCAGTAGTACTAAAAATCCCTACATCATTTGTTGTTAAGTAGACTATCAGTATAAAAATTTGACTTTCATGTCCAAAATAATGCAGAAGCAAAAAGAGGTCATTAAGAGATAGTGAAAGTTTGGAAATCATAGGACTTTCCGTTATATTGAAATAGTTATCTTTGTCCTATTTTATCGGGTCCTAGTATTTGGTAACACCTGTTTTACAATGTAGTTTTCATGTAGAGCAATCGAAGAATTCAATTAGATTAGACTTTATTAAATGTGGGTTTTGATGAACGATTTTGGAAATTTCAGTATCATTTTAGAACATGAGATTTTAAACACACACCAAATACGGATAAATACTTTTAGGTTAGGCGGTTCATTCAACGAATAAAATAAAATGTTGACAATGATTTTACTTCAAATAAATATCCGTAATTTTCATTTTTTTATCAAAATGTAATGATAGTAAAATGAAAGTTTTCTATTATAATAACCAAATTTGTTTCATCTGAAGTCCTAATCAGTTATAACATGAATTATTTTACAGATTTAGTTACAATTCATTAGAAGCTGTAGCTACAATAAAAATGTGTGCACAAGTTGTGAGTAAATGCAACAATTAAATGGTATTTGGTTCTTGGTAGCGAGGGCAAATCAGTTGGTAGCATATCGATATAGTCTACTTCAGGTTGTTTTCGAGATGCCACAATTTTCTTTATCCCTACTAAGGGACCATAAGGTGCTTATCAAACGGAAAGAAATGTCAAACTGACTTTGAAGTTGTAAAGGTTACCATATGGCCCTTCCCTTAATCTCACATAATTCCGACTTCCCATCCTTATCTTTTTTCTTACAAGGGAATGTAACGGGAGTTACGTATTTATGAGCCCAGTAGAGAATTTGTCTACTTCATCTACTCGACGTTTCACGCGGAATGCCATGATTCTACCCCATGACTTCTACCAAAGCGTTGTACGTCCTTCCCTTGATCCTGGCTAATCCCATCTCCCATTCCTTAACACTTTTCTTACAAGGGAATTTAACGGGAGTTACGTATTTATGAGCCCAGTAGAGAATTTGTCTACTTCATCTACTCGACGTTTCACGCGGAATGCCATGATTCTACTCCATGACCTCTACCAAAGCGTTGTACGTCCTTCCCTTGATCCTGGCTAATCCCATCTTCCATTCCTTAACCCTTTTCTTACAAGGGAATGTAACGGGAGTTACGTATTTATGAGCCCAGTAGAGAACTTGTCTACTTCAGCTATTCGCCGTTTCACGCGGAATGCCATGATTCTACCCCATGACCTCTACCAAAGCGTTGTATGTCAGTAGAGAATGTGATCCTTCAGCAATTCGACCTTAAGACATCACCTTGGTATGTCCTCTACCAGGGCTTTTAATGTCTTTACCCTAACCTAATCTTTAGTTATGGTTTTTCCTATCAGTCGTAGGCGATAATAGCCATGTTTTCTCCCCTTAAATATAGATAAAATTGTAGTGTTAATGCCAACAACCGAAATATATCATCCATTTTTATACAATTATTAAATCCTCCATAGTAATTTCATTATATTAGTTGTCGGCGAGGAGTCGCCGAATTCCCCTCAGTTGAGAGCATATCTAAATTATAGCTAGTACCAGGGAATCGTTACGTCCGTTAACCCCATCTAATTTCAGATTCCCTTATCCTTTTTCTTACAAGGGAGTGTAACGGGCAAACTCTTTATGTTCCCAGTAGAGAATTGGTTCCTTTTCAGCTACTCGACTTTTGACACTGACTCCGCCCTGTATCCTCTACTAAGGCTTCTTATGTCCATGCCCTAACCCAATCTTTAGTTATAGTTTTCCAATCAGTCATGGCGATGATAGCCATGTTTTAGTCCCCTTAAATTTACAAATAAATGTATATTTGTACTATGCATGCCAATAATCCAAATACAGTATATCGAGTTTTCAAAAAATGCATTCTTTTTCTCCAACAGTAGTTTAATTACACAGCAATACTTGTGAGCTATAATAAATCCAAATCACAACTTACATGGCGTCATTACTCAACTAGTTGATGAAAATTGCATTCCTCCTTCCGTCATCAGACCATAATAAGGTCCCATATGTCTATGACCGTTCCAGAACTACCTTTTCTCATTGAAAGAAGATAGTTCTAGGCCTTCCTACAAAATGTTCTGTGATCAATTTTTTTAGCAAGACTTTTTCGTATAAACCGTCTGGGGCAGTTACCAACTTATACTCGTCCTGTTTGAAGCCTTGTTTAGTTTACTTAATGTATGTTTACTTACCAAAGTATTTGATTTTATAAATATAAGTAGTATTATTAATTATTTTAGTAATTAAGAACTATTCCTTTAAAAAAACCATCGATTTTCTTTAGGAAATACCTTTATGACCGTCGCTTACGCAAGGACGTAATTTCAAAGTCAGACACGCCTAATTTCTAAGTGTGATTCGCCAACGAAGAATGTAGCTTAGGTGCCGAGTCAGTAGATTATGTTTGCATACTTTTAGACGATTTTCCAATGATGACGTAACACTCCCGAGCATGTTTGTTTACCAAACATGGCGCTGATTGCATGTCGGTGCTGTTTTTGAAATATGTCGGCTCGAATATCACATCGACTGTTTATATCTACTGTGGCACTCGGCACTGTCACGACCTACGTAATGTTGGGTTACGGAATATAGTTCGTTCTTTATGCGAATAAATAATCAATATGCATGCTTGTCACATTTACCATTCACTAAATATTATTAAATCAAATTTTTATAAAGCAGACAATTTTTCAATTCAGTATAAATGAGTTCACTCACTAATATATATTTTGTTCAATTTTTCCAACTAGAATAAAATACTTTTTATTCATCCACTAATGTTTAAATACATTTTTTTAAAACTTGTAGTGGATGACATTTGATGTTGATACAGTCTTTTCAAATAATCAATTTAATTAATTCTAGTTTTGTAGAGGACAAAAACTTTTCATAAAAGAGGCAAGGTATACAATATATTTAATCCTTCTCATTTGGCTTTAAAAAAGTGATAACATATGATTTCATAAAACAGCTGATTTAATGTAGTAGAACAGCTGTTACAACGTATAGGTTATGTTAGTTTATTTAAATTGTAATTATTTAATAAAAGATAACTAAAATAAAATTTGGCTTTGTTAAGCAAAGTAGGAATTGAATTTTTTTAAAATTGTATTACTTGTTCTGAGTAGTTTCTACGTCCAATTACATTTAGAATGATTAAAAAAGTGTGCACTTGGCCAGGTCTTTTAACAGCCGTAGTTGAAATAAACTAAATTAAAACACGCAATCAGGTAAATGAGCAAAGTGGGCAGTACTGAAGTGACGCCCAATCTAACGTTTTAGCTGCAATTTAAGCACGACGTGAGGAACGGAAATCAGGTTAAATAAGTCATTAGGTTCTTCCTCTGCAGCCAGCTATCTAAAAACGTTCGTCTTCCCCGCTTCGTCTCACCATATGACCTATTAAACTTAATGCCCTGCTTGTTTTATAGCTAGATCCTCCACCCACTCTCTCCTTCAGCAAAAAACTTTTTTACCCAATGTGTTTTCGTTTATTCAGTAGTAGAGTATCAGTATCTTAGAACTTCAGAATCCACTTATTTTTCACACAAACACTGCTGTCACCAAAACCGTCTTCCTACCAGGTAGCAGGTTGGCATTTCCTTTCACTACGGGGAATTCTACTCAGGTAAGCCTACTTGCCCTTCGATGCTATAATTGTCTCCTACCCACAGTAGCAGGGATCATTAGGTCCTTCCTTTAGTCCGGCCTAATTCGATCTATAATTCTTACAAGGGAATGCAACAGTAAATATATCTTTATAACTCCGAAAGAGGCCTACTTCAGAAAGCCTACTCTGGATACCTGATGCCACAAAACAAAAAGCTAGCCCTATTCAAAAACATTAGTTTTTGTAGTGCGTGTTGCTGCAAGAAATTGCAGGCGCTGCTGTCGTTTAGAAAACTGTTATAAGTAAATTTTTTCAAAACTTTATGTAAATGATCTGGTTAATATCACAAATCAAATAAAATAATATTTATAGCGGCCTCTTGGTCTTGTAAAATCTATATTATTGTAATCTAAATACTATACCTCATATTATAATGGCTGTGGAACCGTCTTTTGGTTCCTCTACCCTTCCCTCCGCCTATTCCCGCCTTTGAGGTCACGCACCAGCTTACGTTTGACCAACTATATCTACCTTCCCTTCATTATTTTTGTTACAAGGGGATGTAATGGACAGACGTCTTTATGACACCATCAGATAGTAGGTCTACTTCCCGTACCCTACCCTGCACACTAGACCCCATAACATCTTCCTTATATCCTGTATCAGGGGGTTCAATCTCCATACCTGAATCCTACATAAGGATTCCTATCTATGCGTGAATATAGATTCATAATCCTTTCCTATCCTTCACAGAAGATAACAACTGTTACTGTTGATCACCATAAAATCTACCTACCCTTCCTTCGCGTACGCGACCCTTCATATCACCCCTCTCCTACATCCTGCACCAGGAGGTTTAATGTTTCTACCATAAAATCATATCTACATTCGTAATCCTTTTCTATCTTTTCTGGGAGATATTCATACAGAACGCCTTAAAAATACAATAACAAAACCATATTTCAAATAACATTTTCTAATTGATAGCCACAAAATGTAGGGTGTGGCTGAAGTGTCTGACGTCGGAATATGAAATATTATTACGGGATAGAAGGAGATGCAACTCGTACGCACAGCGTAGGTGGAACGTACGTAGGACAAAGAGGGACATGACGTTACAGGAGTATGAGAAAGGGAAAACATTAGATAGAAGTATGACATACACCGTAGGTGGAACGTACGCTAGGGCTAAAAGGAACATGACGTTACGGAGTAAGAGAGAGGAAAACACAAAGTAGGAGCATGACAGTAACAGCGTAGGTGGAACGTACACTAGGACTAAGAGGGGTATAGCGTTACAGGAGTAAGAGAGAGGGAAATACAAGGTATGACCATGACAATAATAACGTAGGTGGAACGTACGCTAGGCCTAAGAGGAGCATAATGTTTTAGGAGTAAGAGAGAGGAAAATACAAGTTACATGACAGTAACAGCGTAGGTGGAACGTACACTAGGACTAAGAGGGGTATGGCGTTACAGAAGTAAGAGAGAGGGAAATACAAGGTAAGACCATGACAATAATAACGTAGGTGGAACGTACACTAGGACTAAGAGGGGCATGGCGTTACAGGAGTAAGAGAGAGGGAAATACAAAGTAGAAGCATGACAGTGACAACGTAGGTGAAACGTACGCTAGGACTAAGAGGGGCATGGCGTTACAGGAGTAAGATAGAGGGAAATACAAAGTAGGAACATGACATTCACAACATAGATGGAACGTACTAGGACTAGAGGGACATGGCGCTACAGGAGTAAGAGAGAGGGAAATACAAGGTATGACCATGACAATAATAACGTAGGTGGAACGTACGCTAGGCCTAAGAGGAGCATAATGTTTTAGGAGTAAGAGAGAGGAAAATACAAGTTACATGACAGTAACAGCGTAGGTGGAACGTACACTAGGACTAAGAGGGGTATGGCGTTACAGAAGTAAGAGAGAGGGAAATACAAGGTAAGACCATGACAATAATAACGTAGGTGGAACGTACACTAGGACTAAGAGGGGCATGGCGTTACAGGAGTAAGAGAGAGGGAAATACAAAGTAGAAGCATGACAGTGACAACGTAGGTGAAACGTACGCTAGGACTAAGAGGGGCATGGCGTTACAGGAGTAAGATAGAGGGAAATACAAAGTAGAAGCATGACAGTGACAACGTAGGTGAAACGTACGCTAGGACTAAGAGGGGCATGGCGTTACAGGAGTAAGAGAGAGGGATATACAAAGTAGAAGCATGACAGTGACAACGTAGGTGAAACGTACGCTAGGACTAAGAGGGGCATGGCGTTACAGGAGTAAGATAGAGGGAAATACAAAGTAGGAACATGACATTCACAACATAGATGGAACGTACTAGGACTAGAGGGACATGGCGCTACAGGAGTAAGAGAGAGGGAAATACAAGGTATGACCATGACAATAATAACGTAGGTGGAACGTACGCTAGGCCTAAGAGGAGCATAATGTTTTAGGAGTAAGAGAGAGGAAAATACAAGTTACATGACAGTAACAGCGTAGGTGGAACGTACACTAGGACTAAGAGGGGTATGGCGTTACAGAAGTAAGAGAGAGGGAAATACAAGGTAAGACCATGACAATAATAACGTAGGTGGAACGTACACTAGGACTAAGAGGGGCATGGCGTTACAGGAGTAAGAGAGAGGGAAATACAAAGTAGAAGCATGACAGTGACAACGTAGGTGAAACGTACGCTAGGACTAAGAGGGGCATGGCGTTACAGGAGTAAGATAGAGGGAAATACAAAGTAGGAACATGACATTCACAACATAGATGGAACGTACTAGGACTAGAGGGACATGGCGCTACAGGAGTAAGAGAGAGGGAAATACAAGGTATGACCATGACAATAATAACGTAGGTGGAACGTACGCTAGGCCTAAGAGGAGCATAATGTTTTAGGAGTAAGAGAGAGGAAAATACAAGTTACATGACAGTAACAGCGTAGGTGGAACGTACACTAGGACTAAGAGGGGTATGGCGTTACAGAAGTAAGAGAGAGGGAAATACAAGGTAAGACCATGACAATAATAACGTAGGTGGAACGTACACTAGGACTAAGAGGGGCATGGCGTTACAGGAGTAAGAGAGAGGGATATACAAAGTAGAAGCATGACAGTGACAACGTAGGTGAAACGTACACTAGGACTAAGAGGGGCATGGCGTTACAGGAGTAAGAGAGAGGGATATACAAAGTAGAAGCATGACAGTGACAACGTAGGTGAAACGTACACTAGGACTAAGAGGGGCATGGCGTTACAGGAGTAAGATAGAGGGAAATACAAAGTAGGAACATGACATTCACAACATAGATGGAACGTACTAGGACTAGAGGGACATGGCGCTACAGGAGTAAGAGAGAGGGAAAACACTAGATAAGACCATGACAGATACAGTGTAGGTTGAACATATGTATGACAGACTTAACGATACGGGAGTAAGAATGAGAAACGTGGCTCAAGTCGGCAAGTAGATCATGTAATACAGGCCTGCTCTCTCTCTCTCTCTCTCTCTCTCTCTCTCTCTCTCTCTCTCTCTTGCAGATTGGTAGTATTTAACGTAATAAACTAAATAAACGTCGTTCACCTACGTAACCTATTGCACAAGTAATACGTTACTAAAAAACCCAATCTACTTTCAACAACCTCAGCACGCTGAACGTAGAATTCCATTGTGCTGTGACGGAAGAAAACCAAATAGATTGTTCACGAATAACAGCCTCGTTACTTAGCAACGGGCAACAAAACCAGTACTTTATTGTGACAACTGACATCGTATCGTCCCCTCTCTATTATGCATTAAGCCATATCGCATTATCGTCTAACCAAATGAAAAGTTATGTTGACTCATGGAATACAGGTTCCTATTGCAATACGCATTTAATCAGCACAATATTGTTACTTTATCTCAGTACGAGTATTGTAAGTTAAATATTGTGCAATTATATTTACTGACGTTATTTTATTTGTTTAATCTACTACAACTTTGTAATTTTGTCTTAATAATTTATTTAAAATATAAGAGTTTAAATAGCATTAAAACTCCGAGAAGCCCAAGAGTAACGGGAAGGAACGCTGAAGTGCTAATGTTTTGCTGTTTTAGGGTGTGATAAAGCAGGTGTACGGTATTGAGAAAACCCCCTGGTATAGGATGTAGGGAAAATATATCACACGTGCAAGGTCGCGTAAGTAAAGTGGACTTACACGCCTATGTGGTAATAAAGTCGGGATTACACCTAACACTAAAACTTGTAATGAAAAGCAAAGTTAGATAGACTCAATAAGGCCGAAGGTAAGGACGTAATGATTCCTGGTAATGAAGTATGAGAGGTGTATAATCGCTAAGAGAGTAAGTGGAATCAGGTACGACTAACCTAAGGAATCATATTCTCCGGCAAAAAAATACAATCATGGTATCGCTAGGCAAGAGGAAGAAAGCGACAACTAAGATGAAGAAATGTGACCGAGGTGAAGAGATGCATCCATTTGCTACCTCAAAGAAATAATGCGGATTTTAAAAAATTGTTCGTTGTTTCAATTAATTAGTATGTAATATGCGAAATTGAATTAATGATATACTTTATCCAGCTAAACTACTCAAAACACATTCTTAAAACGTTTATCCTTAAATCGCGCCACTCTACTAATCTCTGGCCCGCAATGAGGAAGCACTAGTATTATAAAGGTAAAACATACAGTATTTTACACTTTATCAGACACGTGATGTGATAAAACTGCTTTCAAACTCGACAGTTCTCGTATTTGTCAGACAATTTCACCGCTTGATGTATCCTTATCTTACAGTAATGCCGTAATGTTATTGGATAATGCACTTGCGACTTCCACGCTGGAGGCAGCGATGTGTCGCTATTAGGAACTCAGTCTCGGAATGAATGAATATACGAAATAGCAACATCGAACTTCTTCTAGGAGGTGAATGGAGCCTGTTTAACATTCGGGGATAAGATGGGAAATAGGATTGTGTACGAAAGAGCGGAGGACAAAGAGAAAAGAATAAAACTGATCAAGGAATTGACTGATATGAGAACTGTTTAGAGCAGCAGATATCAGATGCGATAAATGGATTTTGCTGATGCAAGATGAAAGCAACGATAGGCAAGTTTGTATGAGTCTTGTTGTTTGTGTTTAAAGCTACCATATAAATGCGAAAAGATTGAAACAGAGATGAGATTAAGGCAAGGAGATAAGACTCCCGCATAGAGGGTAAAAAGCTACACCGGGACGTTAGAAGCATATCTACTGTATTCTCTTTCAAGGTCACAAGGAAGTGTCTACTTATACTGCAGAGGTATAGAAATGGGGTAAATGAAGAAAATGTAGCTAACGTTGAATGAAGGGTGGTAAATTATAGGATAGTTTCTCTGGAGCATACCTGATGAGAGCAAGTAAAATAAAGTATGTCTCGTTACCCGTCCTAAGTATGTATGCTGCTAATTTGAAGACATGTGTGTTAAGACTGTGATTTCGTTGTGAGCTAATGTAGAATTTGTTGAGTCGTTACTGTGGTATCGCGATGAACGATTAACTCCTTGCTAAGAGCAATGTAAAGAGTAATGTGTCAATGCTGTGTTTTCGTTGTGAGTAAATGTAGAATTTGTTGAGTCGTTACTGTGGTATCGCGATGGACGATTAACTCCTTGCTAAGAGCAATGTAAAGAGTAATGTGTCAATGCTGTGTTTTCGTTTTGAGTAAATGTAGAATTTGTTGAGGCGTTACTGTGGTATCGCGATGGACGATTAACTCCTTGCTGAGAGCAATGTAAAAATCAGTGTGTTAGGCTGCGTTTTCGTTTTGATTAAATGAAGAGTTTGTTGAGTCCTTACTGTGGTATCGCGATAGACGATTAACTCATTCCTGAGAGCAATGAGAAGATCCGTATATTAAGACTGTGTTTTCGTTGTGAGTAAATCTAGGATTTGTTGAATCGTTACTGTGATATCGCGAGACACAATAAGCCCTTACCAGCACCTACTCTCTATAGGGGCAACCACTTGTACAACCACTCTCTACTTGTTACAGACTTGCAAGAATAAGGAAGGGTAGGTGCAATTAGGCAGAGCTAAGGAAAGAACGAACCCCTGGTACTGGGAATAAGGGAAAATCTTGGAACCTCGTGGCTACTAGAGTCGTTTACCAGACGTAGCCTATAGGTCAGATTCTATAAAGCTGGCCCTTGGGGGCTGCGGGCCTTGAGGCTTAGGACGAGTGGAGGGTGGAGATGCTCGCAAGTCATTTTTAAAAATATCTACCCTTGGACTCATAATTTTGTTATCTAATAATAGTTTTCAATGTGTAGTAAAAATAACTACAAATGTAAATAGGGCGTTTACGGAAGCGTGCTAATGGGACGGGTAGGCCGCGATTTATGGCCCCGATGAGGGATGACAACAAAGGCTGATATTTCCTAGACGACGAATACACAATTTCTACCTAAGAGCCAATTACCGGCTTATAAAATTTGACCTATATCAACCGGGATGAAAGTGTCTATTAGCTACTCGTGCATTAATGTACATAAATATAGTATTAAGTAGTTATATGCTTTCAATGAGTTGTGTTCACATCAACGGAAACTGCATTTGGAAATTTGCCTTTACAAATTGTGTGTCGTTAGCTTGATACATCGTTAGCTGATATATAAAACCATTTACTTACAGAATGTACTTAGGTATATACAAAAATATGCGTGTATTCAAGCTGTCTAATAGGTTAAACAATATTGCCTAGTTACTTAAATATCAATTTCTTCACCATTAAATATATATTGAAGCAACTATAAAATAGTTCCATAGGGGAAGCTAGAGGAAACTTTTCCGTTAAAAAAAAACATATAAACTATAAAAAACCTAATATTGTAACATAATTTTTTTAAATGTCTTCACCTTTATAGTTTTCAAAAAGTCATTTTTCAACAGATTTATTTAAATTTGATGGTATTTAGAAAAAGGGTGTTGATTATGCTGAACAGAAATTGTTATAGCTATTTTTATAAATGAATTCTGAGAACAATTACGGAACTTGTCAAACAATTAAAATCTAACCTCTTCCATAAACGTTTACCCATTAGCACAGGCGCAACATGTGCTTCTATTTAAAGGCCAACAGTAAAGTTGTTTTTCAACTATTTAAAAACGTACGCAAAGAGTTGGACAAATGACTTGTGTAGGATTTATATGGAAGACAGGCGTCGCCAAGAGATAAATGGACGCCTGCGCAAATTAGAAAGGTTACGGGGTTTGCCTGCGGAAAGAAAAGAACGTTATTTCACTGCCGACGTAATACAGGTAGCTGTGGATGCTTTCTTTAACGTTTAGGATTAAACCTGCGTACCGTATATTATCGATGAAGGCTAATCTGCGTACAGACGCCTGATTAAAAACAGAATCATGCTCCTAACACGCCATAAGCAATTAAATAATGTGGTAAATAAGTAAATATTTTTTTAAATAAACCATTATTTTAAAAAATGAGTCGATTCCTACTTACAAAAATTTTATTTTATATAAATATATAATTTATTTTAATTTTTAATCATCCTAAATAAAAATAAACGGGTTATTGCTATTTATTTTTGGTTACTGTAGGCTACTTGTAATATGTTTAATCTTGCAATGACCATGAGTAGCCCTGTAAGTGGCTAAATCGCCGACAGGGATATCGCATTATATTAACTAGTTAGTCTATACATTGCCTTGTATTATTCATTAAAATCCCAATTATTCATTACCACAACAAAACTCAGATTCATTCATACTGAAGCCTATCTGTTAGATGTTAATTTTCTAACAAAGTTTAAAAGCAACGCAGAACCTCATTGGTTAATATTAAATAAAACTATTAAAAACAGGTAATATAAAAAAATTAAGTCAATTCCTATTTATTTAAAATAAATATTTCATTTGTTATTTGTACAATTATATTTATATAGAACAATTACAATTAATAAAATAAAGTAACATAAGCTATTCTACCTCATAACCTATAACATAAATCAACTGTTTTATGAAATCATATGGCATCACTTATTTCAAGCCAAATGGGACGGAGTATATATATTGCATACCTTGCCCCTTTCGTGAGTTTTTCTCCATCTAAAACTAAAAATGGATTCATTAAATTTAATTAATGAAATAATATTTGGAACAACTGTATTAACATCAAGTGTCATTCACTAAAAGTATAAACATTTTTAATACAACGAAAATTAAAGAAATTGAAAATAAATACGTATTGACTTTAATTGCGTTTTAAAATTTTTACTCTACTTATCTTAAATCCAGGAGGTTGATTGTTATTTATAACATTGTGATGATGCTAACTGTGTTGCGAATGTACATAAAAGTTGTGTAAATATAATTTTAGTTAGGATTTATAACTGTTTATTATTTATAATTACGCTAATGTGCTATCTGATAATTTGGTTTCAGGTTACATAGTTTTATTTATGGCAATACAACTGTATTCATTAAGATTGGTCTGGAGTACTCGCAAACCTACAATACAATTTTTAAAAAAACACCTACTAATCAAAAAAATACACACAACACACGCTTAATCTATCACCCCATTCAATCCCTCAAACACGCCAATTGCTTCTTTTCTTATGGAGGATAGCGGGTACCTCACCCAAAGCTATCCACACAACACACGTATAAACCATCAACCTATCTTATGGGGGTAGCGGATAGCCACCTTCCTTCTTCCTACTTCAAGCCTTAGTCATTTTCCCCCACTCCCAGTACCCGAGAATAATTTTATGTCATCCTTTAGTTCTGCATATATTCAAAATATTCTCCCTTACTTCCGTTCGCTTTGATATAACGAGTAGAAACTATTCACGTCCCCAAAAGCCTGCTTCAGATATGTGACCATGCTCACACAAGCAACAATATTTCCATTTATCACAGACTGAGAACTAAGTTTTTTTATTATGTCTGTATACACAATCTTTTCAGAATCCCCAACATGTCTGATAGCCGAGAAGCACACGCGAGGCGCGCTCGAAGGTTATTTCAATCGGAATAACTCACATGTGGACCCTTACAATGTGATACAAGGAACCCCTTTTGTGCCCTATAAGTCTCCGCACGTGATGTCTGTATATAAGGAACACCTTAACGTAACCTTTGTCACCGTTTATGGCTATTTGCCGCTATTATACCCGCCTGATCTGTGTATTGTTTGAAATGTTCGTAGGCGTTAAAAGAGCTATCTGTGATTTAGCGTGGGAACTACTACACAACACTCTTCTCATATGCAATTACGTTTTTATCTCAGTCCATACTTTTATTCACAAGTGATATATTGCAGCAAGCTTATACATGTAAAATCCTAGACCAATACAGACAACTATTTTATTAATTCATTCTAAGTTTTGACTAAATTTTGTTTTAGTTACTTTTTATTTTATAATTACAATTAATATAAATATCTATATGCATATGGCAGAATCACAATATTAAGAGGCAAAATAGAAAGCGAATTACCTTACAATTTTCCATTTCCCTCTCTGTACAGTATATGGTGTTGGACTATTATTATTAATATTATTTATTTTGTTTGTAATTATTTATTCGCTTTCTTTTTTTCTTCTAATTTATGAAGGTGATGGTGGTCTATAACGTCTCATTCTATCCCTCTCTAGTAATGCTTCACTACTGGAAGGAACCTTTCTCTTATAATTTCATGGGGAAAGTTTGCTCAGTGCCAAAGTGATAGATTTCCAACATGTACTTCTTCGATCTAAATCTGACCGGAACATCAAGATTTTTCTTAAATTTAAACTAATGAATTGTTATTTTTTTTAATTGTATTAACATCAATTGTCCAATACAGGTTTTAAAAAATGTATTTGAAAAATGCAGGCAAGAAAATATTTCTTGGGCTTCCAATATGTATACGAACCTAAGAGATAATTCACCTGAAAGTAACACTATTTTCTTGCGTTAACAATTTAATACCTACACATTGAATATAGAGCTACAGTTATTAACAAGAATCGTATAGGTTTTTGTGAATCGGTGGAGCCGGGCACCTTCAACAGTTCGCCAATAATCATTTGATAGTAGGCAGCTATTTATATTCTTTCCCTCATTTCTCCTGAAAACACCTCTTAAAAGTATTTTTGTGAAGAACAATAAACACTTAAATAGTGAGTCGAATAATATTCGAGAACATTTTTCTGAATTTTCTAACATTACAATATTTTTCTTTGTTGACGCGTTTCGGAATGATTACATTTTCAAATTTTACATAGCAATTCCTAATTTAACAGTACTATTTAAGTTTTGAAAATGTATTAGTTCCAAAACGCCTCAACAAAGGTAAATGTAACGTTAGGAAAGGCAGAAAAATATATTCGAATATATTAACGCGTTTCGGAATGATTATATTTTCAATTTTTTTTTTTTAAGTTTACATAGTAGGACCTACGGTTCCTCATTGAACAGTGGTATTCAAGTTTTGAAAATGTAGTTGTTCCGAAGCGCTTCAACAAAGTTAAATATTGTAACGTTAGGAAAGGCAGAAAATATATTCGAATATATACAAATATTCCTAAAAGAAGTAAAGATGAGTATATAAAGAATTCCAAGTTAATTTATTATTCGAAGTACAATAAATAAATTTAGTCGACTCGCTTATCACCAGTTTTTCATGCTTATAAAAAGAGTAAAAATAGAAAAAATACCGTCACAAAAAATACTGTTAGGATAAATGTAAACGACAATATTATACATAGAGATTGCGACAAGCTGTTTGAAAAACGTGCAAAACAATAGACTACAAACTGCTATTTAAATACCAAAACGGTCATTGCCGTTCAGACAATCTTATCGACCGATAAAATGGTCAATAAATTTACATTATCAAAGTCGGTTATGTCACTATACACAAACAATATTTTCCTTGGGTTAGCATATTTATTGTCAACTACATATACTCTAGATACAAACACACGTTTGTAACAAATATAAACCTTACTTACGAGACCACGAGGACAATAGGCGTTGTTAGAATATGCGGATGGATGCTACTAAACAATGAAGTTATTGTTATTTGTTATGTCTGAGCTGGCTTGTGAGTTAAGGGTATAGATAGATAATTAAATCACACGAAGTCACAATTTTTATAGACATATTATTTTCATACGCCGTTACGATTACTTAGGTCATCATCAGCATCAATAATACTACTACAAAATCAGTAATTGCAGTTATCATTTTGTAGTAGTATCACTGATGATGATGATGATAGAGACATCGAAATGCGTGTAAAAATAAAGTGTTTATAAATTATGAGTTATATTATTATTTCATTTATTGTTATGTCGAAAATAGTTTTAAAATATTTAGCAATCTCCTTTTATCACTGATGACGATGAAGACATAAGTCATCGAAGTGCGTATAAAAACAAAGTTTAGAAAGTTCGGATAGTCATAAACTATTGTTTAAGTGATTAATAAGATTTACCGAACGTAATGGACTATAAAATTCAAGAAAAACAAAGTGTTTTTAATTGTGAGTTCGTGTGTTATATTATTATTTACTTAATTGTTATGTCGAAATTTCTTCAAGATATTATATGTAAGCTTTTTTTATAGTCAAACACTTTTTATTTTGTCTTTATAAGATACAGTTGCAACAGGTGTTACTCTGTAATTCGGCCCTCACCGTCACACATAGCTGGTGACTAATGAAGACAGCTCAATTCAATGCGGAAGTAGTGCACCACAGGATCCTCTACAATGCCCACTCAAACGGTTCTCAGGGCAAATGCAGTCTCATTAAACGCGTGGGAGGCCGTACGGTGTAGGCGTAACCTGCCCAGCTCGTGCACGCCGTTTTAACGTGTTACAACCTTGGTTCTGGCGATACATAATTTTCTCAGAGTATCACAGGTTAAAGTTTCTGAAAGGAAACGAAACGGGGATTTGGAAGTAGAAGAATAATATGCAGCGCGCGTGGCTGAAACACGTGTGTGACATTGTAATCGAAATAATGTAAACGTTAGAATGGTAGTTGAACAGGTGGAATGTTTAGACGATGCGGGAAGTGCCAAGTATATAAAGCAGATGTAAACTAAAAAAGATAATATTTTTTTAAAACTAATCAAAACCTCATTCACGTCCCGGGCTAAGGTCTAAACCTTCCGACGTCATTTAAAGGGCGTGATGTTTCATACACTTTTCATGTATAACACTTTCCTAAAAATAACACTTCCGCTTTTTAAATCAAAATTATTACTAAACTGGATTAAGAGCGGAGATAAAAATGGAACACATCTCTTGAGACTGAACAGATAAGGCCGTGCGTTTATTTCAAGTAACGTTCAACTTTTTAAAAAGGACGCAATTGCGAGCAACCTTTAGTCATGTACAATGTTATTGCATCAAACACTAGAGACACATATCATCTTATAAAAATTTATCTAGATGAACAACTGAAAATTTTATATTTTAAAGAAGTTCAAATTTAGAAACGTTTTATGGACTCGAAGGTTAATGCTACGAAAATCACTTGAAAATTTTTTTTTACTTTAAGAAAGATCAAATGTGAAAAACGTTTTTCTTATAAAAGGTTATTTCAGAAACGTTTTATCTTGTAAAACACCATCCTAACCGTGAGAAACGTACCATTTTCTAAAACGTTAACCTGATCGTGGGACACGATTTACCTTCTAAAAGGCTAGCCTAATCGTGTGACACGTTTTATCTGCTAAAAGGTTAACCTAATCGTGAAAAACTATTTATCTTTTCAAAGGTTAGCCTAATCGTGAGGCACGTTTTCATAGTCTTAAAGTTAAAAACTATTTATCTTCTAAAGGTTTAGCCTAATTGTTAAAAATTACTTATCTTTTAAAAGGTTAGCCTAATCGTGAAACACGTTTTGTCTGCTAAAAGGTTAGCCTAACCGTGAGAAACGTTTTATCTTTTAAAAGGTTACCCTAATCTTGAAAAAATTATATTTTAAAAGGTTAGCCTAATCGTGAAACACGTTTTGTCTGCTAAAAGGTTAGGCTAACCGTGAGAAACGTTTTATCTTTTAAAAGGTTACCCTAATCTTGAAAAAATTATATTTTAAAAGGTTAGCCTAACCGTGAGAAACGTTTTATCTTTTAAAAGGTTACCCTAATCTTGAAAAAATTATATTCTAAAAGGTTAGCCTAATTGTGAGACACGTTTTGTCTGCTAAAAGGTTAGCCTAACCGTGAGAAACGTTTTATCTTCTAAAAGGTTACCCTAATCTTGAAAAAATTATATTTTAAAAGGTTAGCCTAACCGTGAGAAACGTTTTATCTTCTAAAAGGTTACCCTAATCTTGAAAAAATTATATTTTAAAAGGTTAGCCTAACCGTGAGAAACGTTTTATCTTCTAAAAGGTTACCCTAATCTTGAAAAAATTATATTTTAAAAGGTTAGCCTAACCGTGAGAAACGTTTTATCTTCTAAAAGGTTACCCTAATCTTGAAAAAAATATATTTTAAAAGGTTAGCCTAACCGTGAGAAACGTTTTATCTTCTAAAAGGTTACCCTAATCTTTAAAAAATTATATTTTAAAAGGTTAGCCTAACCGTGAGAAACGTTTTATCTTCTAAAAGGTTACCCTAATCTTGAAAAAATTATATTTTAAAAGGTTAGCCTAACCGTGAGAAACGTTTTATCTTCTAAAAGGTTACCCTAATCTTGAAAAAATTATATTTTAAAAGGTTAGCCTAACCGTGAGAAACGTTTTATCTTCTAAAAGGTTACCCTAATCTTGAAAAAATTATATTTTAAAAGGTTAGCCTAACCGTGAGAAACGTTTTATCTTCTAAAAGGTTACCCTAATCTTGAAAAAATTATATTTTAAAAGGTTAGCCTAACCGTGAGAAACGTTTTATCTTCTAAAAGGTTACCCTAATCTTGAAAAAATTATATTTTAAAAGGTTAGCCTAACCGTGAGAAACGTTTTATCTTCTAAAAGGTTACCCTAATCTTGAAAAAATTATATTTTAAAAGGTTAGCCTAACCGTGAGAAACGTTTTATCTTCTAAAAGGTTACCCTAATCTTGAAAAAATTATATTTTAAAAGGTTAGCCTAACCGTGAGAAACGTTTTATCTTCTAAAAGGTTACCCTAATCTTGAAAAAATTATATTTTAAAAGGTTAGCCTAATCGTGAAACACGTTTTATTATAGTTTTGTCAACTGGCAACCTCTGTGCGCTCTACTCAGTTCTTTAATCTGTCTCCAGATGCTAAATCAACATATTAAATACAGGTAGATAAATTTTAAAAAAAAACTTTATCTTATTTTTCTGGAATTTAACTAGTCAATAAGTCCTTCAAAGTTTACCGAAACAAGACTTTTTGTCATTCGCGTTCTTGAATTATAAACGGTTGTCACAATGACGGCTAGATATAGGTCATGTAATGTAATATGTTAACAAAACGGCGACACTGCAAGATGCACAATAATGGTATTAGCCTACATTCAGAGACAAAATACAAACAGGGATATTACGTCAGTGTAGTGTACTCATTGCATAAACATTGAACAAGAGTGACACAATCTCACCTGTAATATAATGGTAGTCTGCGTTTTTGTAACATTTGTAATAAGTAAAACTTACCACAGCCAACATTAATATCAGCAACCGTACTAGCTTACAAGTAACAGAAAATAACCTTAACGAAGACAAGTTCCAACAATTTATCTACATTTCCAGGAATACATTTAAACTATTATACAGAGCGGTGTAATAATAGATATGTTTTTAATTGGTTGACTAATAATCAAAAACGTTTGTGATTACCATCAGCTGCTACATATTTTTAAAACTAACAGCTGGCAATGTTTTATTTTGTTATTCTTGTTACCTAAATTGTCATCATGTTAATGAGAAGCTAAGCAGGTTGTATATGCGCTAACTGAAACTATGTGCCTAGTTTTTTTCGCACACTCTTTTAATATGGTAAAATATTATCCAAAACATTCTGTCTACACACGGTTTTAAAACGATATTATTCTGCGTTTAATTAATTTAATATTACGTTTCTTGATGTTGAATTTATGGGGGGGGGGGGGAAATATTCTGAGTTCCTCCTTTTATTAAATTCCTTCTATTAGCTCACATTCTTCTTATATATATATATATATATATATATATATATATATACACACACACACACACATATATATATATATTATGCACCAATCATATATTTATTCAACCAACCAACCAGTTTAAATAATTTTTTTCCAGTGACCCAATTGATTTTAATACGGGTTTTCAGAAATGAATTCATTAATTTAAATTTTAAAAATTTCATGACCCGGACGGATTTGAACTGTGGATATACATGTTTAAAGACCAGCACTTTTAGCACTGCGCTATCTTCTCCATAGCTAAAAATTACTTGAAGATGTATATGAAATTACAAAAAAAAACCTCCTTGCAATAGTGATGTATTACTAGGGATGGATAGAATTAGAAGTTACAGACCACCACCAGCTTCAAAAATAAGAAAAGAAAAAAAGCAAATAAATAGTAAGCTAACAAAAAAATAATAGTCCAACACCATATATTGTATGAAGAGGAAAATGGAAAATTGCAAAGATATTCGTTTCTAATTTGCGACTTAATATTGGGATATATATATATATATATATATATATATATATATATATATATATAAATGTTTTCTTGTAATATAGTTAATAAATTAAAAATATTTCAAAAATAAGAATACTTTTAATACATATATTATTCTATGTATGGAATATATATATATATATATATATATATATATATATAATATGGAATAGTATATGAATTAAAAGTATTCTAGTTTTTGAAATATTTTTAATTTATTATATATTTATATATATACATTATTTATATATATATATTATTTATTACTTATATGTATTATTTATATATATTTATTTACATATTATTTATTTATATTATTAAGAAGATATATATATATTATATAATATAATATAATATATATAATATATCTATTATATATATTAGAATTATATATATATATATATATATATTAATTGTAATTATGAAATAAAAAGTTACTAAAATAACATCTTTCTTTGTCGACCTCAGGAGGAATTAACTTTATCAAAATTGTTGAGATTTTTAACATATGTTACACAGAAAAATATTCATCTGGAATTTGTCTTACTTCAAGGTTTTATTAAATCATTTGTAACTTAAAAATCACAGTTTCTCTTTGAAATTAGATTTGTTCTTTAATTCATTAACTTGTGTTTAAAACAAAAAAAGTAATCTCTACACAAAACTACAAAACATGAATGTTATTTAAATATGTTTATAATTTATCGTCTATTAATTAAACAAATTATTTATTATTTTATTTATATTACAAAATAATAAACGTGCATATAATTGTGAAAATATCCAGAAAATTTGAATTAAATAGGGAAGGGCAACCGAGAGTGGATAAAGGTCCGGTTGACCTACCACGATGGAATTATTCAGCCGGTGTATCGAAGGACGGAAAAAACCTGATTGTTCAGAGGGTTCTACTGGTAAGAGGTGAAACAATAGTGCCTGGTTGGAATACCGTCTAGTACTAGGGACGGTTACAGGTAAAGGCTTTACAAGCCTTCGGGTTCTTACAGACTGATACCACTGGTAGGGGTACATCTGTCTCGAGTAGACGCTAGTCACCCTAGCTTAAGTTTGGAATCGGTGGGCGTAGTTTCACAAGATGGACTACAGATAATGACCCAACATTTGCATTATCTTTGCGTTCGATGACTTTGTGTTCTCTTTTACGGGTAAAAGTCGTAACTAGGTAACTGTCAATAATTTTCTTGTTGGGTTATCTTTTTTTTAAAGTTAGTTGTAATCATCTTGATTTCACTGACTTAGTAATTATTTAAAGAACTAGGCGTATTCTTGAATTTTGTAGTCCATTACGTTCGGTGAATCTTATTAATCACTTAAACAATAGTTTATGACTATCCGAACTTTATATTTAGTAAATTTGTTAAAACTTACTGAGACAGAACGTTTTCGATCGCTATGTGCCGATCTTCATCAGTGTCTTCTGCTTGGAGATGTTGGGTCAAGCGGTGACGGTTTTAAAGGCAGGTTTTTTATAGTATCAAACAGTATGTGTGATTTGTATTATTGTGTTTGTTCGTTTAGTATGTTTGTACTTTGTGTTTTTGTGTGTCTGTAAATTTCATATTGTTCTAGTATGTTGAGTTGTGGTCCTTTTTTGTTAATATGTAGGATTTCTAGGTTATGGTTAATGTCTGTGTATTTGTGTCCTGTAGGATTTCTAAATTATGATTAGATTTGAAGAACACAAACATAACACCAACTCAACATTTTACAATCACTTAAAAGAAACAGGACACAAATACACAGACATTTATCATAATTTATAAATCCTATGAAATTTACAGACACAATACAAAACACACATACTCTTTGATACTATCGACAACCTACCTTTAAAACCGTCACCGCTTGACCCAACATTTCCAAGCAGAAGACACTGATGAAGATCGGCACTGATGAAGCGATCGAAAACGTTCTGTCTCAGTAAGTTTTAAAAAATTTACTAAATATAAAGTTCGGATAGTCATAAACTATTGTTTAAGTGATTAACTAGGCGTAGGTTCTAGAACAGATTAAATTATTTAACGGTAGCAGGTCAAGCTTCCTCAATTAAACGACGGTTTCGAAACGCGTCAGCAAGTAAGATAATAGTTTTCACTTAGTTCTGTAAATGATTACTTATGATCTTTTAGTTTACAAGAGCACTCATGCTAAACTGTGCATCATGGATAGCGACTGTTCGTGATATGCTCCGCCCACATTGTGACGTAATGAGAATAACATGCGTAAACTTTACTCGACGTTATTGTATGCGGTTTATATTTTATTTCATTTTGAAATTATAGCCTTACAAATTCGAAACTAATTATAACAAAGATTCTTTGTGAACTGTTGGCCTATTTTTTTTAATTATTATCAATAAATACAGTATTTCTCATTCAGTAGTAATATAGATTTTTTTAAGCCTACATTACTTATAGTATATTTATATAGTATATTTATTTATTTTTGTGAAAACTTAATAGCGATGACTATAAACATTTACTGGATGAACATAAACATACAATTTCGCGGAGTATAATTTGCGTCAGTTTACGCTGAATCACCTCAAAGAGAATTAAATGACAACATATGATTTCATGCAACAGCTGATTTTATGTTATGCGTTATGTTGTAAAACAGTTGTTTTATCACATAGGTTATGTTATATTATTTATTGAACATTGTTAAAAGAAAAAAATATTGATGAGTTAATAAATATATTTATTTAAATTGTAATAAATTTCAATATAAATTATTCAATAACATCAATAAGTTATGTTGTTTCAATCACTTTTTTTAAATGAAAGCATTCTTAGACGCGTACGATAACAAATGTTAGGTTCTCACTAAGCAAAATTAAATGTTTTTCTCAATTAAAAATTTCTGTAGACGTGGCTATAAACGTTTTGACTATGTCGGCACTCCTCGAAGTGCCACAGATTATGCGAAAAAAGCACACAGCGAATAAAGTGCACATACTGATATTTGTGAAATAAGCGCACAGAGGCCAATGTGACAGATTAGGGTAGGGGTTGCGTTACCAGGAAGTGACTAATTGGAGCCGCTTGGAGGTGAGTCACCACGCAGTACAGGTACAGCTCAGGTACATTCCTCCCGAGCATTCGCCCCACATCACCCACTTTATCTTTCTCATTACTGTTTTAAATTTACAAGTGTTAAAGTTCTTGTCGCTATATTTAGAGTTTTGAACATTTAAACTTTTTTAGTGCTTTTTACATGGTTTAGTATGGAAGTTTTAACTAATAACAAGGGTAAGACTGCAGCGCATTATAACGGATACGCATATAGGGAGTTTAGGAAGAAGATAGACGGGTTAATAGTTTGGCGATGTCAGAAGGAAAGGTCAAGTAGGTGCCGTGGAATGTTAAAAACTAAAAATGGTGAAGTTTTAGAAGTTGCTGATTACTCATGTGCAGCTCCGGACACAGCTAGATTGGAAGTTATGAAGAGCATCAACGTTGCAAAGAAGAGAGCCCGTGAAGAAGACACGTCCATTTGAAAGATCTACAGAGAAGAACTCGGAGAACTCCACAACAAAGGCTACAATTTTGTAACTGAAATGCCGCAACAACTGACCACAAAAAGAAGTCTGTACATACAGAGAAACAGTGCCCGTGGATCCCAAAAGGAGCCGAACACCAGAGAACAGGTTATTTTAGACGAAGAATTGCTTCAGATGAACGACGGATCAAAATTTGTATTAATAGACGAAAGCTCAGACGACCGGATGATAATTTTCTGTTCAGAAAAAGGAAAAGAGTGCCTGAAGAACTTACAAAGTTTTTTCATGAATGGAACTTTTAAAAGCTGTAGTAAACAATTCGACCAAATTTACACCATCCATGCTGATTATGGAAGCTCCGATACAGAAACTAAGTCAAGGAGAAAAGCAAGACAAGAAAAGAATGTAAATAGTAATAAGATAATATTGACGAAGCTATACAGATGCTGATTTTAAACACACCTAAATGATTAAATGCTATTTAGTATTTAATCATTTAGCCAGTCCAAAGCCTGGATAAAGAGTGATGGGAATCAGAAACTAAATATATTTCATATCATTATATATTTATTATATATATATATATATATATATATATATATATATATATATATATATATATATATATATATATATATATATATATATATAAATATTTCTAAGAAAAAAGGGGCTGGATTCCTTTTCTAATAGGGGTTAGCTGTGCGCTTTATTCGCGACATGGTGCCACAACCTAAATTTGTTGTTGTTTTTTATAACATAATTCAACTTGCTATGGGTTAAATAAAATGTCCCTGTATAACAGCTTTAAATTAAACGTTCAACAACAAATTAAGTTTTTAGTCATGTACACGCCGCGCCGGCGTAAAAACAACTATTTTGCCACTGACTGCTTATTATCTACAGCACGTCCCTTCCTGCTAATCTATAGCTGTCACTCCTAGGTAATAGATTAGACGCTTGACTGACTACGCATCTGTGATCACCTGTGTTAAGTGTTCAACACACACCTTAGCAGGTAGCCATTTGTCTTTCAATGATGCATAATGACGGGATTAATGTAATTACATAAAACAGCATCTACTTTACGATTATGGCTCATGAAGTCCAGATGTTTTAAATCAAGACATAGTACATTTATTTACTTATTATACTTTTGTTATTACTTGCGACCAGACTTTTTGTTAACTAAAAGTTGTTAAAATGTTTAACTTACACTTGGAGGAAATGTTTTCGTCTTACGATTTCTTCAGCCTCGTATTTTTGGTACCGAGGAAGCACAACTGCAGCATTCCTAGCGGCAAAAATACAAGGCTGAAGAAGTCGTAAGACGAAAACCTTTCCTCCAAGTGTAAGTTAACAATTTAACAACTTTTAGTTAACAAAACGTCTGGTCGCAAGTAATAGCAAAAGTGTAATAAGTAATTAACAACCAGCTCTTCATGAACAGCAACAAGATTTCGATACATTTATTTATTATATCGAAATAAATAGGCCCTAATTGTGTAAACATAAAAGTTGAGTGAAAATATATTTATTTTTTTTATTACTTCTTGTAATGATTTCTTTAACTCTTTCCAGCACGGCGATATTAAAACTCTATATACCCCATGTGTAAAAGTGAAATTAAATATTTCTAAATTCAATCAAACCTTTCTTTTCTAATCTAAGACATTAATTAGCATTACTGAATTTGATTTTATGCAAACATTATCTAAGGACTGCTGTAAACAGGCGATGCAACCTTTGCACCACTATACCGCCACTATCATACTCTTCATTGCAGCAAATATGCATTTCAATGGTATAAGTTTTCCAGAGAAGTATAAAATGTCGTTTATTGCAAAGCAAACAAATACTAATACAAATTGAACAAAATAAGTACAAATAACAATTTACATAGGCATAAGTACATTTATTTATTACGTAGAAATAAATAGCTCCAAATGGAGTAACGTTAAAAGTTGAGTGAAAATATATTTATTGTTTCTATTACGTCTTGTAAGGATTTCTCTAAAGCCTTGATTAGCTTGTTTTGTTATTTCCGCCTACTCACTTAAATTTATCTTTACCATTTCGATCTGTGCCAACCATGCACTAATTCAATCTTCTCTTAGACGACCTTTATGTTCTTCCATTAGCATGCCTACCTGTCCCCATCTATCCATTCTTAGGTATATCCCTACATAAAAGTGTACAGCTCCTCGGCTCTCGATAGAAAGTTACGAAAAAGCAAGATTTTCTCTGTATTCGCCTTCAGTGATTTGGTGCCTTCATGAATGAGAGCAACACTAATAGTAGACTAGTTTTAATCCTGGATGTGGATTTTTGCACCGTTATGACAAGTAAAGGAAACAGTAAGATACATGTCACGATTTTTAGGGGGAAATGCAAGTGACTGAAAATGGTAACTACTACACGTTAATTAACTTTATAATCAAACATACAATGGCCCAATGTATATTTTTGTTTTTAATGGCCTCCATGCACACGCCGTTCACTAGAATGCCCTAAAGTATATATTTTTTTAATTGCCTGCATACGCACGCCGTTCACTATTACTTTATCTGTGTTTGAGGATGATAGAAGTTTTTACATGTATCGAAATAGCCTAAATCTGACCTAAGGACGTTTGTAGGATAAGGCCGTTCAAACATTGCTTAGTCATGAGGACTTGAACTACGAGCAAAAACGTGTTGGTAAAATGTTAGCTGGGCTGAAATAGTGTATACAACGTGAAGGGAGACACATCAGGTGTTGGCAAACGTGACGTGAAAATTAAGTTTATTTGCGTTTAAATTTATATACGTAATGAAACTTGTTGGAAAAAAACCAGGGTGAAGATGTAATGGCGTCTATTACAATTATCCAATCTTACTACATACAATCATAATAGGCTACATAAATTACGAGCAAATAGTTTGCACTGTGCGTGCGTGCGTGCGCGCGCGTGTGTGTGTGCGTGCGTGTGTATTTAACTTTGCAACACCGTTTTCATGTATTCACTTATCACTATCACTATATGTACTTAAACAAGAATTTTACTCGGTATTTTTGCAAGTTGAATTTCGAAGATTAATGCTCTTGTCAGTTGATGCTCGACAATGAAGATATCATCAACCTTCGAAAGTTAACTAGCATAAATACCATGTAAAATTCTTGTTTAAGTACACATAGTGAAAGTGATTATATATATATATATATATATATAATCATCTTTATTATAATATATATATATATATATATATATATTGTAATCCTGAAATGAAATTGTTTTTTCTTGCTAAATATATAGGTAAATGAAACATTTTCATAAACAAGAATGTTTAATAATTTATTTTATTACTTAAAAACTTTCGCTGGTGAATAGAATCAGCATTTTCAAAACTTACATACATTCTTGTAGTTCTGTGACTACATTAGGACACTACATTAGTTAAGTCCTAATGTAGTCACTAGTCACAGATCTACAAGAATGTATGTAAATTTTGAAAATGGTGATGCTATTTATCAGCGAAAAGTTCTAAGTAATATGTAAAATCAATTATCAAATATTATTTTTTATGATTGTGTGTGTGTGTGTGTGAGTGTGTGTGTGTGTGTGTGTGTGTGTGTGTGTGTGTGTGTGTGCGCGCGCGCGCGTGCGTGCGTGCGTGAGTGTGTGTGTGTGTGTGTGTGTGTGTGTGTGTGTGTGTGTGTGTGTGTGTGTGTGTGTGTGTGTGTGTGTGTGTGTGTGTGTGTGTGTGTGTGTGTGTGTGTGTGTGTGTGTGTGTGTGTGTGTGTGTGTGTGTGTGTGTGTGTGTGTGTGTGTATAAAGAACTAAGTCAAAATACAAATACAAGAATTATAATTGAATTTACAATTCAAAGCTTTTTGTTGGTTGACATTACCAACATCCTCAGGAATTACAATACTAAGAATAATAAAAGAACTATCTAACAAATATGAAGCTACTAGATACAAAAACGTAGCTTCATATAAATGAATATTATACTACTACTTTTTTATCTAGTAGCTTTCTATGTGTTAGACTTTTTTTTTATCATTCTTAGTATTGTAATTCCTGAGGATGTTGGTAATGTCAACCAACGAAAAGATTTGAGTGTATTATTTCATTAAATTATTCCTGTAATTAGTGTATATTATTTAATCTTAAAAATAATTCTAACAGGAAAACATATTTGATATTCTATATATATATATATATATATATATATATATATATATATATATATATAATAATGTATTTATACATTTCATATGCAAAATAATTTCATTTTTATAAAATTATTTACTCACAACTTTTTATTAAAATAATCTATAAAAAGCTTCGTACACCCAAAGCAAAGCATTCAAAGCTCCTGATAATAACAATAGGTTGCCATTGCTAAAATGGTTTGAAAAAATAATTTTACAAATAAATATTTGTATGTGATAGGTATTCCTTCACGTATGGAAAAATATGATGAATAGTTACTATACGGATTACATCCGTTCGTTTTGTAGTGCATAAAATGTAGATCCGACGTTTCGCCAGCATCTCATCTAGCATTGACAAAGTGAATCCAACAACAGGTAAAGTGCAATCCTACGGATGTACTCCGGAGGCTATGAGCGGATGTACTTCGGATACTGTTCATCATCATATATGTACATTCCGCTTATTTTCTAAGGTTTGTTTCCAATGTCCTGGTTGTTCTTATTCCTATTTGTTTCTAACTTATTACCTCGAACTAGACAAATTACTGCAAGCATAAAACTACAATGCAAGCTTTGAACGATTATTCTAAACTAGGGTTCATGTTCAAAAGATGAACTTATAATTTATTTTTTTACATCATTAATCAGATTATGTTAATTTAAAGTGTGCTTTATGATCCAAACTAACCAAACAAGTAATGTAAAAAAAACTAGCCAATTCCTAATAGTCGAAAAAAGGTTTTATTTTAGTTACTTTTTATTAAATAATTACAATTAATATAAATATGTACGTATATACATAAGAAAGAATGACAAGATTAAGTAGCAAAATAGAAAGTGAAATTAATTGTTAAAATTAACCTATCCTAAAGTGTGTATTTTTTTCTAAAACATTATTTACGATATTGTCTGATAACCATAGGACCAATTTTTAATACCGATAGTTCAAGGAGAACTCCCGGTTATAAAACGGAGGTTACGACTAGTGCCAGAGTGGTTGATTTTAAACATGTTACAGTTCGAATCCGGCCAAACGACATCAACTTCTTTAATTTAAAATAATGAATTGATTTCTGAAAAAACTGTATTAACAAGTGTCATCCATTACAAGTTTAAATAAAATGTATTTGAGCTTGAGTGAAGGAATAACAAATATTTTATTAATGATTGAATATTTGATGGATATATATACATGTACATATATATTTTAATACGTATTCTTGTGTATTAATAAAGAAATAAAACAATTTTCAAATAAAAGAACAATTTATTCTTGACAAGAAAAATTATTCTTGTATTTGAAATTTGTTTTATATATATATATATATATATATATATATATATATATATATATATATATATATATATATATATATATATCACTTTCACTTATGTACTTAAACAAGAATCTTACTTGGTATTTATGCGAGTACTTTCAAAGACTGGTTTTGTCTCCATCCTCGGGCATACTCGAGTATGCCCGAGGATGGAGACAAAACCAGTCTTTGAGAAAGTACTCACATAAATACCAAGTAAGATTCTTGTTTAAGTACATAAGTGAAAGTGATAAGTGTATACAGGAAAACAGTGTTGCATAATCTTCAAATATATATATATATATATATATATATATATATATATATATATATATATATAAAGAGTGTGACCTAATAGAAAGAATTGAAAAAGGTTTGATTTTACAAGGCGAATTCCAGTAAACTCAGCTTTTATCACTCATAAAAATGCAAATTTGAAACGTCACTGATTACCTTGGAGAAACGTTTTTTTTAATTTCGTAGTTACACGTTATGAACAGTTAAAGGATTGGCCACGTAAAAATCCGAAAAAGTTAAGAAAGGAATAAGCAAGCGAGTCGGCTTACATTCTAAAATCAATCTGTATCCGTGATCCTGGATACTATTTTTAGATTATTAGGTCAATTCAGTTAGAACATTTTCATCGCGGAAGTTAGTTTAATCGGTTCTGACAGCACAAACGATCTGTATTGCGCGCAGTCCTGACGTCACGAGTGGGGAACCGACGACGGCCTTATAAAGTTTATCGAAAACGTAATTTCAAAGGATTTAGTTTGAAAAACAAATAACAGGGGAGTATGGATTCGTTTAGTGCCTATTTTCGGCAATCTCTGCTGTAAATTACTACTATAGCAGTGGTAGGGGGCGCCCCTATAAAGGCAAGATAAAACTAAATGGGGGCGAGCGAGTATATCGAAAACAAATATTCTATTTTATTTATTATAAGAAAAACAATAGCAGACATCCCGACATACTAAAAAAAATATAACGTTCTGGCACTCGCGGGAGTGATAACCTTTATTAGACACGTTTAGAAATTTTGAAAAATATTTAATTTTGCCCAATTGCAAATTACCTAAACATTTGTTACAATATAAGTAACAATAATAGAGATGTTTTTGCATTTAACACAAAAATTTGAACAATAAATACTGAATACTTATTTCTTCAAAAAAATTAAATTGACATAAGTTCTAAAAACTTTCAGTCGGGCCTAAGAATGTTTTCATTTTACAAAATCGGATTAAAATACACAACGATCGTTATATTGAAATATTTGTATTAAAACTGATCAAAATCTAAATAAATTAATATATTTATTAAGTGATCAAAACTATTTTTTTAAAAATTGGTTATGGCGCTACTACAGACAGAAGTGAAAACGTTTATAGTCACGTCTACAGAAATTTTGAAATGAGAAAAATATTTAATCTTGTGTGTTGATAAATTACGTAATTACTTGTTATAATATAAGACACAATATAGAATAAACAATAAGAAAAAGATTTTTAACATTTAACACAAAAATTTGAACTGCAAATAACCAAGCTAATAGTTTGGCAAAATTTTCAACGAATTAAATTAAAATATCAAATTATAAACATGAATTTTATAATAACCAATAAAAGATTGTTTTACACTTAACCCTTAAACTACAAATAACAAATTAAAGCTAATAGTTTTGCAAAATTTTCAATGACAATCTCTTACACAATTTTCATTCAAATTTTACATCTTATTATATTTTATTATTTAAAAAACATTTATTAAATTTAGTTAATTAGAGCCTAGCTAGTGAGAACTATTCACAAAGGTAAAAGTCAAAATAGTGAACTCAAAATCTTACAAAAAAATAGTTTTTAATAAACACACACACAACAAACTAGTTTCGACGACGATGTCACCTTCCTCAGTGCTTGGCTACTACTAACAAATTGTCAAACTATCGTACAAGTCAAATAAAACAAACAAGATAAAAATACTAAGTCAAGCAATAAAATGAATCTACTATATAGCACAACCTTCTTACTCATGAGAGGTATACATTTTATTTTACATAACTGCTATTATATTAATATTTTGTTCTCTTACTTCCCTCCCCCATTTAGATGTTACTGAATACAATTTTGTGCAACAAATTGAATTAAAATCAGTTCTAAAAAAGTGTCAGACGCGCCTAAGAATGTTATCATTCTGATTAAATATACATATCTTATTATTATCGTTATATTAAATTTTTTGTATTACAATTTATCAAAATTTAAATAAATTAATATATTTTATCAACTCATCAAAACTATTTAATAATAACCTTTTTCTTTAACAATGTTCAATAAATAATGTAACATAACCTACGTGTTAAAACAGTTGTTTTACAACACAACGAATAACATAAAATCAGCTGATATATGAAATCATATATTACCATTTAATTCACTTTGAGGTGACTCACAGCGTAACCTGGTGGAATTTATACTGACGCTATTTATCTGACGGAAATTATAATCGTATGATAATGTCCATCCAATAAGTGTTAGTAGGCCTCGCTATCAAAGTTTTCACTTCAGAAATAAAGTGCACATCCGCACTGATATAATACACTTATAAATAGCATCAATACTACACAATGTATAAAATAATTAGCTTAGCAAGATAAATTTAAATCTTGATTAGCTTAATAATGCAACAGATTTCAGTGCGAATTTAATATCTAAGGCTTGTTTATCACGAAAAAGTGTAGCTTTTAAAATATAATAAAATAAAATAAAAACTAATATTACAATACAGCATGATTTCAGTGAAATTGTTGTAGGAGGAGGCGAAATCATTATTGTCATTGAAAATTAAACGTATATATAACGATGTAGAGCAACAGTTACCATAACAACCCCTAATAAGTTAACATTACATCAATATTTAAACAATAAACAGGTAATCACCGTTCGGGCCAAACTAGGATAGCTACAACATGAAATTTGGGGTTTGCCTTCGTTGTATTCTGTAAGAGTTAAATAATAAAAGATTTTGCGAAATTTCAATTTAAAAGTGTAAAACTAGCAAAAAAAATTAATGAGACCTCATAACAGCCCCTGCAAAACCGTATCGTCTTGGCAATGGTTAGCCCAAACGTAGTACGCGTTCCTATAATTATATGAAATAGGCGATACCTTCCAGAAAAACAAAATTTTGTTATACCTAACCATAATAACATCATGGTAATATCGGAAACCCTACAGAGAGCCCTACACGCAGCTAGTGAGTGACGCTGTAGTGCAGACGCTGCATAACCTCGGAACCAATCAAGCCCTTTACTTTTCTAACTGTATAGGACAGGGGTTCTCAACCTTTTAGACTCTGCGATCCCCTTTTAGGCTATTTTGGCGACTGCCTAAGTTTTAACTTTAAAACAATATTTAAAAAACTACAATAATTGTTTATTCATAATAATCCTAGTTTTGAGTATTATTTATAGGTATTATAAAGGAATACCTAAACTGTCCATAATAGCGATAAAAACGTTGATACATCTTACAACTGTAAAGGATTCTTCATTATGGTGAATTTAAAAACCAAATCAAGAAATCGCAACTGGAAAATGACATTGTGTTCCAATAACCATTCAAAAAATTGGTCAATTTTTAACAACCTCAATCAAGTCTCTTAGTAAAGTTTTTAAAAAATCAATCAATTCCTACTGAAGTTAACAATGGAAAATTTTATTTTAGTTAATTTGTATTTTATAATTACAATTATTGGACTGTTTTGTTACTAAATACTCGCTATATTTTTTCATTACTAATTTATGGAGTTGATCGTGATCTATAATTACTCATTCTATTCATCTCTTGTAATACAGGAGATGAATCCCTGTACATCACTATTGCAAGGAATCTTTCACTTATAATTTCATATACATCACTTCATCTCTAATGAATTCTATTTAAGGGAAACTCGGTTAAGTGTAAAAGTCCTAGATTTCAAACATGTAGTTATTCAGTTCGAATCTGAGTGGGGCATCAGCTTTTTAAATTTCAATAAATGAATAAATATTTGAAAAAAACTGTATTTTCGTAAAATCAATTGTCATGTATTGGAACTTGATTGGATGGATAAAAACTTATTTTATAACCGCATGAAAATTTGTACAAGATATTGCCTATATAAGGGGAGTGTGAGCTAACAGAAGGAATTTAAAAACGTAAAAGTTTAGTATAGTACTGTATGAGTGTATCCTTTTTTAATAAAAAACAACAACAATAAATATTTTAAAAATTTTGTTTACGCCTCTCGCAACCTCCAAGACACATCCCTGCGACTTAATGGTAGAGAACCTCTGGTATAGTATATACCTAACCTATGTTACCCAAAGTAAACTAAAGGCAACGTATAGGCGTATTTCCTGTATAGTTCGCCTATATACACTTGTTTGGCATTGTTGCAACAATCGATTCGGAATTCTTGCCCGCTGGTAATGCAACAAGTGTTACAAATACCTGTTGGACCTAATTAGGTGTCACTGAGATCCTACTGTGAGACCAATTCTGATATACAGCAGCCGAACTAACTTGAATCTTTCCTGCAAATTCTATATAAAATATTAATAAACCTCAATAATATCTGCAGGCCAATATTCGATGGAAATAAAATACTACGAAAAGATGATCCTGATAGAAAAGTGCTGACATTAAATCGGCGATATAATCTGGTAACTAGACATGAACAAATGGAAAAGCTTCATAGACGTGGAATGTGCTTTGAAAGATAAATGTTACTGGATGTGATACATGTAGGACGAATGTAGTTCCTGTGTGCAGAGAAGAATCTGTCGGGTACATAAGAATCTGTCCTTGACCTTAAACCAACAACTATAAATAAATAAAATAGAGAAGTAGAGCTGAAAATTTAGGCAACAAAAGAAGAATAAGTTTACCCTTGATAGGTCAGACGAGTTTGTAAATTATTGTATTCTAGACTGTAAATTTGTAATAAGACCCTCTGATGATGATGGCAAGGTCACCAAAATTTATAGTCTTTAATCTTAAGTAACTTGGAATATTAGTTATTTTTGTGTAATTGGGTGTTTTTCCAGTATTTTTACGTAATATATTGCACCCCTGTGCTCTTGATATTGTATATTAATAAAATACTTTTTTAATTCATTTCATAAAAATACACTTAATTTCAAATACAATTTTTTTAAACTTGTAGTGGATGTCATTTGATGTTCATTTGGCTTAAAATAAGTGATAGCATATGGTTTCATAAAACAGCTGATTTAATGTAGTAGAACAGCTGTTTCAAAGCATAGGTTATGTTACTTTATTTATATTAATTGTAATTATTTAATAAAAAGTAACTAAAATAAAATTTTTCTTTGTTGACCTAAGTAAAAATTGACCTAATTTTTTTGATATAATACTTGTTTTTACATAACCTAATTAACTTACCGAGTTTGAAACAGTTGGTAGCTTGAGTATTCAAAAGCTACAGCTTTAATCTAAAATTTTGTAAAAATTTTGTAAAATTTCTTCTTAGTACGCACCAACATTACCAAACCAAAGGTGTAATCTTAATTTCAAGTGCGTACCAGTGTGACGGATTTGAGAGAGGACCCCAAGGCTCAAACCCCTCCCCCAATATGGAAAAGTGAAATTTTTAAACTATAAAGTATAAACAAAAAATAAAATATCATTTCCGATGTTTGCGTTCGGCCCTGGTTTAAATCAACTTATTAATTAGTAGAATATATTTACAAACCCATATTAATCACTATAATACCAGGGTGTAATCATTAATAAATAAGGCCACCTACAATGTAATAAATAGGTCTTTGGTATTGTAAAATATATGGTAAATAAGGCTAATTAATAAAGTTAAAATCCTAATAATGAACTCAAAATCAAACCAAAAATTTATTTTTAATAAACAAACACGCAACAGACTAGTTTCGGCGAAGATGTCGCTTTCCTCAGTGTTCGGATACTACTCATTAATGATTAATATCACAGAGTAAGCCTATAACTATTTCCTTTAGATAGAAGCTCTTTAGAGTTTATACTATAGCTATAGGTAAAATTTTATAAGCTGGCATTTGGGGGCTGCGGGGCTTGGCGAGAGGCCGAAGGCGAACATCGACCCTTGAACTTCCTCTGACTCATTATTTTGTTACTTATTAATACTTTTTGAAGTAATATAAAAATAACGACAAATGAAATTAGGATGTTCACAGAAAGGATTGTCTAAGGCTTGGGACGGGTAGGCCACCATTTATGGCCCCAACTATGGAAGACGACAGTGCCTGTTGTTTTATGGATGACGAATACACAATTTTTACCTAAGAGTCGAGTGCAAGCTTATAAACTTTGATCCATACCATATTTCCTAAATATTTTCCGGGCCCAAGGGGAGTCCCTTCTTCCACTGGTGTGAAAACATTATATGAGTTAAGGTTGTGCGATGTTTATGAAGTCAGTCAGGACGTCTTATAAACACAGATTTTGTAATAGATCAACTTACAACAATGCAATCCTCACCATGCTATAAACGAGTGACCGACATAACACTGACGAGAGGCGGCGGTTTTACGCGACAGAATAAGCTGAGCCTAAATAGCGTGCCGAATTTTTCGCGCCATTTACCTTCCTTATTTCGTAAGAACAAGCTAAGCCCACGGCCCCGAGGGAGGCCATAATGGAAACAGATTTGTTCGCAGAGATGCGCTCCTTATAAATCTCATTACACGGGACAGATACTAATGCCTGTCTTTGGGAATAACTCTTGCCGCTAAAGTCGGCGATTTTTCTTCGCCTCAATAGAATTGCAAATGTATTTGGCTCGATAAGCTCTTGATTATTTTATACAGTACATTTCCCGCCCTTACTTGAAGAGAATTTTACTCACTCAAGAATAGTGAACACGTTAAATTGCATTCCAGTAACCCTTAAATCGAAACATGTCAGAAACTAAAGACAAAGCCTAAAAATAAATGAAAAAAATTCATTAGCAAGTAATAACAACAAAACGTTTTGGAAAATTAGTCACTTCGAATCGCGCCAGTAAAAGAAAATATTGTATGTTAGGAAAGGTAGAAAAATATACTCGAATATATACCTATTTGTTACACTAAGGGTGGGCATATTTATTAATGATATAGGCCTAGTACGGTATTTTGATGATTAATATGGGTTTGTAAACTTATTGTACTAAATATAAGTAGATTTAAATCGGGGACGAACGAAAACATCGTAAATGGTATTTCATTTTATATTAATAGCGTAATTTTATAGTTTGAAAATTTTCTCTTTTCCATATTTTGCGGGAACTTGAGTCTCAAAGCCCCCCCCCCCCCATTAAATCTGCCACTGGTACACACTTCAATAAATTCGTTTGGCAATGTCGAGGCGTGTTACGAAGGAATTGTACAGAATTTTAGGTTTTCTTTAAAATTTTGTCAAGGAAGCTATTGTTGACTCGTGTAAAAGTTCAGATGTTTCCTACTTGGTAAATAGGCATTGAGTAAAACAGCTGTATCCTTTGCAATACGTAAGCTATCAGCTGTTTCAAATTCGATAACTTAATGAGGATATGTAAAACAAGTAATATAAACACATATTTTTAAAAAAAAGTCAATTCCTACTTAAGTCTACAACAATTTTTTTTATTTAGTTAATTTGTATTAAAAATTACATTTAATATATATAAAATAATATAACTTATGCGTTAAAACAGCTGTTCTATCACATAACCTATAACATAAAATCAGTAGTTTTATGAAATCATATGTTATCACTTATTATAAACTAAAGGGAACAAAATAACTATTTTGCCCCTTGTGTGAACAATTTTTCTCCCATGTAAAATTAAAATTAAATAAAAAAGTAATTAACGAATTATTATTTGAAAAAACTGTATTAACATCAAGTCTCATCCATTACAAGTTTTAAAAAATGTATTTGAACTTGAGTGGAAGAATAAAAAGCATTTAATTTTAGACGGAAAATTTGAACAATATATATATATATATATATATATATATATATATATATATATATATATATATCAGTGAGTGAATTCATTTCTACTGAATTGAAAAATTGCCTGCTTTATAAAACTAGAATTTAATAATATTTAGTGAATGGTAAATGTGATAAGCATGCATATTGATTATTCGCATAAAGAACGAACTGCATAGAAAATTTAAACAAGACATATACAGACAGAGTGTAAACTAATAGAAGGAACTGAAAATAAGGCTAAATTCGGTCGACAACAAATATCATTTAAAAACCATTGAAAATGATTTAAAATTCACAAGCAGAGATATACACATATTACGTAATAAGACGTCATATACAAGCCTCATTAAACATGTCATCTTCTGGTTTACTTTGTGGGCCGCGTAACGTAATAGAACCTTGACATAAACGCATTCCAGCGGTTGAAACACACGTCGACGATTTTTAGGTTAGGCGTAATGTTTTGTCTGTCCGGTTTTCTCAGTCATTACTTGCAATCGGCAAACGTTTTGTTTCCATGCAGCTGCTTTATTTGAAGGAGCATATCCTCTCCGAACGTAGTAACGATGTTGATATTTTGGATGTGACAGGCTGACCCGCGTAATTACCTGTGGTTAATGAGATGTTTACACGTTGAACGAGCCGATAAACTACCAACACAATAAGAAAGAGTTTTTAATGATGTTTCCCCCTATGGTGTTTAACGTGTCAGACTTGACGGCTATTCTGTATAGTGACTTCGTTAACGCCACCAGATATAACCGGTTACAGAAACGGTTGTTACCTGTTACTTCAAACTGTTTTCCTGAAGAAAGTCCCCTTTTTCTACTATCTGAATGCAGCCACTGCCACGAACTAAAAGCGTTATTTTTTCTGTATAGTGACTTCGTTAACGCCACCAGATATAACAGGTTACAGAAACGGTTGTTACCTGTTACTTCAAACGGTTTTCCTGAAGAAAGTCCCCTTTTTCTACTGTCTGAATGCAACCACTGCCACGAACTAAAAGCGTTATATTTTCTGTATAGTGACTTCGTTAACGTCACCAGATATAACCGGTTACAGAAACGGTTGTTACCTGTTACTTCAAACGGTTTTCCTGAAGAAAGTCCCCTTTTTCTACTGTCTGAATGCAGCCACTGCCACGAACTAAAAGCGTTATTTTTTCTGTATAGTGACTTCGTTAACGCCACCAGATATAACCGGTTACAGAAACGGTTGTTACCTGTTACTTCAAACGGTTTTCCTGAAGAAAGTCCCCTTTTTCTACTGTCTGAATGCAGCCACTGCCACGAAGTAAAAGTGTTACTTTTTCTGCATAGTGACTTTCGTTAATAGATATAACGGGTTACATAAACTGATGTTACATGTACGTCAAACGGTTTTCATGTAGAAAATCTCCTTCTTTACAGTCTGGGTGAGGCCTGGCGCGGATCCAGAGATTATTTTTGGGGGGGGGGGGATTGTGCCCTCAACTTACATGTTTTTTGTCTATAAATATATATTCATATATATATACATTTATATATATATATTTTTCTTGTTAATTAAGAGGATGCGAAACCCATCTTTACCGACATTTAAAATTTATTATTTTTTTTTAAACTTAAATCAATTTTTTGAAAACAAAGGCGTTGTTATGCTTTCGAAAACCATCCAAAGATTATTCATACAAAATTTCAAGTCAATCGGACAAAAAGAGATTTTTCTCGTTTCCATTTTTGAACTACTAAAAATGTAAACAAGATAATTCTCCCAAAGTTTTTGTCCGATTGATTTGAAATTTGGTATGGATAATCTTTAGATAGTTTCCGAAAGCATAACAAGATCCTATTTTCAAAACAGGAAATAGTAGTTTAAAAAAAATGTAAATACAAAATAAATTCGCCATGTCGGTAAAGCTGACTTTTACATCCCGTTAAGTTTCTAAGTTATTTTAAATAGTAAATTTGTAATACAAGATTTTTTTCACCAAAAATATTGAAAAGTAAATTGAGGAAAGAATAAATAATTATTAGCCATACAATTATTTTTGATAATTTAACTTATTTAGTAAATAAAAAC
This sequence comes from Prosapia bicincta, assembly GCA_036971475.1. Lineage (NCBI taxonomy): Eukaryota > Metazoa > Arthropoda > Insecta > Hemiptera > Cercopidae > Prosapia > Prosapia bicincta. Next base: position 213,061,342 of record JBAIZL010000004.1, read on the forward strand.
AGTTACACATGTTATACGACGCTTAGTTAAAATGATTGGCATAATGTTTCTTACAATATAAATTCAACTCGACGTTTCTTTTTTTTCGCAAATTTATCAATTACAGCATCTAAATCTATATTTAATTCGTAGTGTATATTTAAAAGTGCTAAATCTGTGAGTCGTCCCTGCCCCCATAGTTGCTCTAAGCCATGTTTTCAACATCTTCAGGGTTGAAAAAAATCTTTCTGGTGATGCATTAGACAGTGGCAGTGTTAGGAGTACTTTAAGTAAAAAGTGAATCAGAGGATAAACTTCTCTGTCACAAGAGCAGAATAATTTAATAGCCGTTTGAGGACCTTCATATGGTGCTCTTTCCCACTTACACTGCCAAGATTCTAATTCGGAAGTCAGAACTTTTTGAAATACATCAACAGACCTATTTAAAAATGTCGAGTATTTTTGTGCAAGGTTTTTTACCGCACTACTTTGAAGTGGGGAAAATTGAATTTGAGTGACTGTAGGTTCATAACTATGCATCTTTTTAGAATTTATTTATAATTATTAGCTTATCAGTAATCGATTTATATTTACAAATTCTTTTATTTCTGTAAGAATTACGTAGCTCATTAGTCGGCTCATGCTGTCAACTCACGTAGCTCATGCTGTCAACTCACAAATATTTAAAAAATTAGAAACAACTTATATCACACTTTTACTTGGCAAAAAAATACGTTGAATTATGATAAAGTGATATCCCTAAAATATTTGCTACTAGGAAAGTAATATGATTTTAAAAAGTGCGTCATCTTTCTTTTTTTTTGTTCGAAAATTTTATCATGGTTAGATGAAGGATTTCATTTTTGCAGTGAGTATTAATGGTTAAATTGGACTAATTAGGCATTCGAAACAATTTATTTTGTAATAACATTCCAAAAATTTAACAGATGACATTAAAATATTTTTTAAATTACTTTTTTTTTAATTCTAATCTAAATGGGCGATCGCCCCCATCGCCCCTACCGTGGATCCGCGCCTGGGTGAGGCCATCTATGAACACAGATATAACCCGTTAGATAAACTGATGTTACCAGTACGTCAAACGGTTTTCATGTAGAAAATCTCCTTTTTCTACAGTCTGAGTGAGGCAATCTATGCACAGACTGCCTGAAACTAAAAGCGTTTTTTTTTTCCTGCACAGTGACTTCCGTTAATATTACAGAGATATAACAGGTTACAAAAAATGTTGTTATCTGTTACTTCAAACTGTTTTATGCAGAAATTCCTCTTTTTCTACAGCCTGAATGTAGCCATCTGTATAGACGGTTTCGAACTAAAAGCGTTACTTTTTCTGCATAGTGACTTCCGTTAATAGTAAACAGATATAACCGGTTTCATAAACTGTTGTAATATGTTATTTTAAACGGAGTTTCTGCTGAAATTCCCATTCGTGCTGTCTGAATGTATGTAACCATACACTTACATGCTGTCTAGGGTCGTCACACAGACTGTCTAAGAGCGGCGAAGAATTGCTCGCTGCCAAGAGCGGCAATGAATATTTACTTTTTTCAATCTCTTAAAAACTAAAATCAATTGTGTACATCAACACTCCGACACGCTAGACGTCTCGAAGCGCACTTTAAGTTAATTGAAGTCTTAAAGACCGCTCACTTCTTTTGATTACAGATTTAAATTAGGTTTACCTTTGGAGACTAACCGCAAACCCGAAATATCACGATAGAATAAACAAATCGCACGAAATTGGCATTCCGTGACGTCATGACGTTGGCAGTGAATTTTAAATTATTTCTGTCCCTTTCATCTGAAAATTTATTCGCGTTTTAACGGCAATATTTGGAGCGAGACTTGTGATAATATTTATGAGAAATTAAAATTGCCAATAAACAACGGCTACTGGTTATGCTAAAAGGCTGTTTATGACGTGGCGATGGAGTGTTTATGAAACTGTATCCAGTTGGGCAGAAGTATATTTTTCTTTATAAACGTAACAAACGTCACTAAGTCAAAGCTGACCGACGTAGATAGGACGAATAAATCTGGTTCTTTTGGAAAGCATGGAGGAGTTTAATTTCCTGACAGTAGCCTATATTTTCACGATTGTAACAATGTCAGACACGCTCTTCAGTATGCAACCTCTTTATATCGCCAATAAACAGCGGCACCGTGGTTATGCTAAACGGCAGTTTATGACGTGCGTGGAGTGTTTATGAACTGCATGCAGCTGGCTAGAAGTATATTTTTTTTTATAAACGTAACAAACATTATCACTAGATGGAAGATAACCTACGTAAATAGGATGCTAAAAAGATAGTCTGTCTGTCCCGGAGTGACCAGTCAAATGATGACTTCTGAAAAGCCTACTTAATTAGTCGAATAAAAATTTATACAACACCCTTTAATTCAAATCCTTCTATTTTTCACCTCTCCCTCTTCCTCTCTCTCTCTCTTTCTCCCTCTCTCTCTCTCTCTCTCTCTCTCTACCAACCTCCCTCCCTCCTCTGCTTCTCTTACTTATTTATATAAGCAGTCGCACTCTCGCCGTGTGTATGAAAGTCAGTGTGAAAGAAAATGATACTATTTTCCACTCAGCAATTATTTTATTTTATTCCAATATACAGGTATGTGCGTGCGTGCTCCCGCGTGTGTGTATTAATTAATTATTTATTATACAAACAAGTAAGATACGGAAATATAAACGTTTATGGAATTACGAAATGATGATGGATTTGTCCTCGACGAGTTTTTTTTATTCCCATCAAACTCTAGACCTGCCCCAAGCTTGAGTATTATCTAATGATAAAAAATGGTTGTGTAACATTTGAAAGTCTTGGAAGGCTGCTAATCCCTTGAGAGACCCTGCCAAGTAGATTTAGGGCAAATATTTTAGGACAAAGGTCGTAAAGGCGTAGGGTGAGAAAGCGATCGTGCCCGCGTTCCCTTATACGGTCGAGAGAACATCTCTATAGCAAGTAAGCATAAATCAAACGCCATATCAGCGTCCGTGGGCAGAACACCCACCTGAAATGCAGAAGTGTCAGGTTCAATTACGTTCCCTAGAAACAATCTTGGGAGTATCCGAGCGTGGCAAGGTTTTACGAAAGGTTACGTGGAACATAGATAAGTCGATTCACAAGAAGAAGGAATCCAAGTGCGAAAGGTTACGTCTGTCGAAAAGGTTTTAAGTAGGTCATGACTCATATATTTATATTACGCTTAATTATGGAAGAAAAGACGACTGGAAAATGCGAAGAATGACACTTAGCTTTTCTTCTGCTTATTTCCTTTGTATCCACTTGAAGCGTTTTGGGAAGCTTCTACAAATATAAAGTGATTGTTGGTAACTTATGCTTACTGACAAACTCTTTAAATTGGAAAGAGCTGCTCTAAGTGAATATAAAGTAAATACTACAAGTGGAATGGTAAGCTAGGAATGGCAGAGGTTGCTAATGGCAGGATTAGGTATCAACATTGCGTTCTCTTTACCTTAATCTATTAATAAACAAGTAACACAAACAAAAATTTAACTCAATCTCTACTTACACTAACAAAAAAATTATTTAACTTACTTTTTATTACATAATTACAATTAATATAAATAAAGTAACATAACCTTTGCATTAAAACAGCTGTTCTGCTACATAATCTATGATATAAAATCAGCTGTTATATGTAATCATATGTTATCACTTATTTTAAGCCAAATGGGATAACTATATTGCATACTTTGCCTTTTTTGTGAAATGTTTTTCTCCCATACAAAGCTAAAATAAATTCATTATTAAATTTAATTAATGCATAAAAATTTGAAAAACTATATCAACACTAAATGTCATCCACTACAGGTTTTAGAAAATGTATTTGATCTTGAGTGGGTGAACAAAAAGTATTTCATTAACGATTGACAATTTGAACCGGGTATAGGCCTATATAAGGAGAGCGTAAACTAATAGAAGGAATTGATAAATCTATGTTTACAAAGAAACACTTTTAAATAAGGATTTTGTATTCGAGGTAAATAACGTTTGTAATCGGGACGGCCGTTTCGGGAGGTGTATCCCTTAATAAATTCAGGGCACTCTTCAAGGGATACATCTACCGAACATAATCCTTCGAACACAAAACATAAGTGCTAGATACTTGTATATATATTAACTTGTATAAACTGTTACTAGCTGTTATAATCACGAGCAGAAGGGGTAACAGACAATGGATGATTTCTTTAAACTTTTTTTTATTAGCCTTACAATTTTGTTGTTCTTGGAAATGGGGGCTTAAGTTTCTTGAAAATATTTTCTGCTTTCTTTTAAATACAAAATATATTCTTTTCTTTTACTTCTTTATTTATCTTATTATTATATTTACAAATGTGTAAATTTCATGAATTTTAATATTTAGATCGTTTTTACATTTCGAATTATTTGTATATTTTCTGTTGAGGAAAATTAACGATTATTTTCTAATGGGTGTCGCCATGTTTGAATTGTATGTGTTTGGTTTAATGGAAGTTCTTTTGTACCCTTTCCATTTTAATATCTTTTTTATTTGGCTAATATTTAATTTATCAAAATATAAGTATTTTTTCTAAATTTTGTTATATAGCGTATGACAAATAAATATTTTTTTCTTAATTTATTACTTTCCATTATGTGTTTATTATTGACTTTTATTATTTTGTTTTTATTACATTAATATTGTTATTTTGTTTGTAAATATATTTAGAATTCTCTCTGTGTGTAATATGTTTAGGCAGCTCATTTCATGTGGTTTAAGGTTTCGGATAATGTATTTCGTTTTGCTTAATATTTTACTTTAAAATTTTCCAAACCTTGTTGTACGTTGCACGCGTGCGCGTGTGTGTCTGTTCTTATTATTATTAGTATAGCCAAATCACGAAATAATGTCAAGGAAAGAAGAGGTTACCCGGAAATAACATTTCTCAAGTAAAGTGAACGGACAGCAAGAGAACGCAATTAAAATGTTTATGGCCAACATCCGAGACTAGTCTCCCTCAGGATTAACATCCATATCCCAACACTCCCTCGCCCGGGAATTGTTGGACAGCCCACTGTCATTAAAATTAAATAGAGCATTAATAGGTTATTGTAACTATGAAAAGAAAATGTAACAAAACAAAACTAGAATACCCATTACTGGTAAATGACAAACAAGGGAAAACTATCAGAAAGTGTGACAAAATGAAGGCTAGGTTAGGTTCGGTTTGGAACGCACGCCCAGTTTATTGTATTACATAATGAAAGTACAAATGGATGATGACTTCATCATCCGTATAAAGCCGGAAAGGCCACATTTAACCTCCTACATTATCTGTATTTTGGTAGCACAATGCAGCTCATATCTACAGATTATTGCAATTTGCATCTGCTTATCTGCGAGATGCAATATGAAGGTGAAAGGTTTCAAGCTATGTTAAATAACTTGACAGTAGGCCGTAGCAATGGAGTTACTTAGAGGAGGACTGAAAACTCTAGTCCGGAGCTATATCAGAACAGCGACAGGCATAATTACCGATGGTAGTGGACATGCGGTAACAGTAGAGTTACCGAATCATGGTGGAGTTAAGCCCGGCATCACAGCAAAAAGAGAATCAACCTGAATCATGATGGAACTCATTCGCTGTCTACATGTAACTGACCTCCAGAACTACGAGAAGATATTATACAGATTGTTTTTCCACGTTCTTAAAAAAATCTGAATTAAATTACAATGTATTATAAAATTAAATTTGTCTATATGATATTTTAAAAATACCTTCAATTCTCAAACATTGCTTAATTTCCCTCTACACAGAAGCAATGAATTTTCTATTCTCATTTTTTCTCGAATCAAACACCGCACTAATTTCTTCTATCATCATAATAAATCTACATTTAAATACAATCCTCTGCCTTTCCCAACATCAAAACATATTTCTCCGTGGGTACGTTTCGGATTAACTCCATTATTTCTACGAAACGCTTAAACGAAGAATAATGTTTTGATGTTGGGAAAGGCAGAAGAATTTAATCAAACATACACCAATATTACTAACGGAAATTAAGATAAGTTTATTGAGAATACCATAATAAATGGATGTGCATTCAGATGGTTGTGGTGGTCTCGTCCATAGACGACTGAAGGGAATTCTGGCAGACCTTTGCTTAGAATCAAGACGTTTTGCATCGTGTTCGACTGAAGTGGAAGCAAGAAATAAGTTTACGTGATAAGGATTTATTCTCATACGTTTACAGTTAAGCATAGGCAGGAGACAAAACACTCTCCCAATGTCTAAGTTAGGGGAGAAACATTACGCGTGTATGTAGGACCTTATACTTGAGGAAGACCTACTACTTGTATAACACTGCACTAATGTCTTACACCATCCAGCTGTATACTCATTATGGTTGTGGTAGACTCGTCAATAGACGACTGAAGGAAATTCTGGCAGACCTTTGCTTAGAATCAAGACGTTTTGCATCGTGTTCGACTGAAGTGGAAGCAAGAAATAAGTTTAGGTGATAAGGACTTATTCTCATACGTTTACAGTTAAGCATAGGCAGGAGACAAAACACTCTCCCAATGTCTAAGTTAGGGGAGAAACATTACGCGTGTATGTAGGACCTTATACTTGAGGAAGACCTACTACTTGTATAACACTGCACTAATGTCTTACACCATCCAGCTGTATACTCATTATGGTTGTGGTAGACTCGTCAATAGACGACTGAAGGAAATTCTGGCAGACCTTTGCTTAGAATCAAGACGTTTTACATCGTGTTCGACTGAAGTGGAAGCAAGAAATAAGTTTAGGTGATAAGGACTTATTCTCATACGTTTACAGTTAAGCATAGGCAGGAGACACAAGACTCTCCCAATGTGAAAGATAGGGGAGAAACATTACGCGTGTATGGAGGACTTTATACTTGAGAAAGACCTACGGGTCGAGTAAATACACTCTTGTATACAGAAGGAAATAACTAATAGATGCAATAAATACAGGATTACACATTTACCAATTTACTTGGCAAAATATCACTACTTAGGTTTACTGATATTTCACAGCTCACGCTTTTCTCACGTGGTCAATGCATTGTTCAATGTTGACAGGAGAAAGACGCCTGCTTATAAAAATATCGGTAGTGCTTTTTTACCAAGTAATTGATAAATAAGTGATATAGCATTAAATTCTTTTTGGTACTGGTAGTGGATGGGTCATGGCTTACGTAAGCAGGATCTCTTACCTAAACTACACCTCGATTCTCTATCGTCATAAGGACGTGTCCTATAGTCTGATGTAACCTGTCTCCTGGCACGGTCGGAGATCCAGAAAGTGATCCAGAAAACAAGCTATTACTAGCGCACTATTAGGCTCCGCTCTGGCTCGGCCGCTACTAGCCAGTCTGCGTACTACGACTCTCGCCCTCCTCCCTCCCCGACTTCAGACTGTCACGCTGAATGTATGCGATTTCTACACAGAATGAATAGCTCCTATTAACTTCCTACACTTACTGTACAATTTTCTACTAAAGTACAACGAAAACCGGAAAATGCGTGGTATTTCGCGCGTGCTAATTGACAAAAGATATCTTAATAGGGTTTAAACAATTTTTTTTTAATTCAATAGATAAATTTAATTAATATAGCCCATTTAGCCCCACAAGGGAAGTTTTTATTTTACTCACTACAGGAGGCATGATAATCGCACACTACAGTTACATTTGATATATATATATATATATATATATATATATATATATATATATATATATATATATATGTATATATATATATATATATATATATATATGTATGTATGTATATATATAGAATATCAAATGTGTTTTCCTGTTAAAATATTTTTAAGATCAAATAATATACACAAATACAGGAATATTCAATTTATTGAATAATAAACTCAAAGCTTTCGTTGGTTTACATTACCAACATCCTCAGGAGTTACAATACTAAGAATGATAAAACAAATGTCTAACAAACATGAAGCTACTAGATAAAGCAATACAATCGATAGTATTGCTTTATCTAGTAGCTTCATGTTTGTTAGACATTTGTTTTATCATTCTTAGTATTGTAACTCCTGAGGATGTTGGTAATGTAAACCAACGAATGCTTTGAGTTTATTATTCAATAAATTGAATATTCCTGTATTTAGGTATATTATTTGATCTTAAATAAATATATATATATATATATATATATATATATATATATATATATATATATATATATATATATATATATATATATTACAAAATCCTTATTTAAAAGTGTTTCCTTGTAAAAATGGATTTTTAAAATCCTTCATTAGTCCATGCCCTCCTTATAGTAGGCCTTAAATTTTTAACCGTTGATGAAATACTTTTTATTCACATACTCATATTCAAATACATTTTTTAAAATTTGTAGCGGATAAAATTTGATGGTAATATAGGTTTTTAAAAATGTATCCATTAATTAAATTTAATACTGAATTAATATTAGTTTTATATGGGAGAAAAACGTTTCACAATAGGGGCAAGGAAGGTATGCAATATAGTTATTTCGTCCCATATGGCTTAAAATAAGTAATAACATATGATTTCATAAAACAGCTCATTTAACCCTTAACTGACACCATACGCCTCAGAGACGGTCGCGAATATAAAAACCCGTGTATCTTCCGCCTACGAATTTTTTGTGCGTCCCCAACCCGTCTACATTTCAGGTGAGTGGTATAGTTTGTGTAGTGAAGGTCCTGTTTGTTTTTGTCTGCGTTTGCCTTTTCCAAAGCCATTTGAGTGTAGTGCGTCCCATTCTCCCGTCTCTCAGACGTATCGTGTCTGTTAAGTAACATTATTCGTTCATTCCAAACTTTGTATATAGTGTTTTTAGTGTAAGTGTGTGCTTTTTTACGTTTCTTTTTTAATAAATATGGATTATCAAAACCCTGATAAATCTGGTCCATTACATGGAAGACCAGTTATGAACTTAGTAACTGTGAATAGTGATGGGTTCAATAACGATCTTGAGAATTTGGTGTATGATGTTTTGGAAGGACCTTCAGAACCTGATGCATACGACAGCGATAGAGATCCAGATTATCAATATGATAGCGAACACGATTCCGAATCAGAACAGGAGAGCGAAGAAAATGATGATGTGTACCAAGAGTCGTCTAACGAGCATCCAGGTGTGATAGATTCTTCTAGTATTGAACCCCTGCTTCTAGAAGATGGATTTTTCTATGGAAAAAAATACGTAACAGAACACAATTTAAATGGAACAAAGTGCACCAGCCTCTAAATGTTAGAACAAGAAGGCATAATATAATTGTGCAGTTACCAGGTCTAAAAGCTCCTGCAAAAAAATTGGGAACTAACCATACTGTTGAGGACGTGTGGGGACTTTTGTTTTCTAATGACATTTTGAATGAAATTATTATGTGGACAAACAAAAAGATTACTTCGATCAGGAGTAATTTTTCAAAACCTCAATCTTACTCATCTGATTTGTATATGATAGAGTTGAAAGGTTTCATCGGACTTTTGATATATACGGCTATTTTCAAATCTAGCAACGAGTCAATTGACAGTTTTTATTGTACTGATGGAACAGGCCTAGACATATTTCGTTGTACAATGTCCAGAAATAGATTTTTATTTTTATTGTTGGCATTACGATTTGACAACCCTGTTGATCGTGAGGGAAGGAAAGATGAGGACCCTACAGCTGCAGTTTCCAAAATATTTAATAAATTTTCTGAGAACTTCCGACTCCTTTATTCTTCTGGTCCAACGATGTGCGTTGATGAAATGCTGGTCTCTACGACATTGAAATAGCTTTACATTATCACAAATTACGATGTTTAGATTACAAAATTAATATTTCAAAAAAAAAAAATTTTCCGGTAGAGAAAATTTTTTTGTTAGTAATACTAAATTATTTTTAATCGATTTTAAGCATCACTTTGTAAAACGCACTAATATATTAAGATTATGTCATTAAAATATGTTTTTAAAAGTGTTTAATGATTACTAATTCCAAAATACATAATGGTGTCTGTCAGACGTATGGTGTTTGTTAAGTAATGTTTTAACATGGTGTTAGTTAAGGGTTAATGTAGTAGTACTGTTGTTTTTATGCAAAGGTTATGTTACTTTATTTATATTAATTGTAATTATCTAATACAAAGTATTTTTATTAATTTTGTTTGTTAGTCTAAGTAGGAATTGATTTAAATATATATATATATATATATATATATATATATATATATATATATATATATATATATATATATACTTAACAACAGTAGCTACACAATGAACTTGACAATTGACAATGAGAGAATGACTAGAATAGCCTAGCCATAGGACACGTGCTGTTAGAAAGGTTAGAATTACAAGAAAACTAATGTTTGCAGAAAAGCATTGATTCTTCCGCCCTCACACCTTTGTTCCATCATTCGCCACACGAAGGTCAGAGCAGAACTTATAGTACGCTAGTTATACGGACTACAATCACAACACTGGATTGTTTATAACGGACAAACAAAAAGCTCCTTTTTGCTCAAGATAACAAATTCCCGCCCACATTTACAGACACAAACCACTACTGTGCCACTGCGTATTTCGTTGCTATCAAGCCTACTCTTGCACAACACGAAGCGACTGAAACAAACCGTCCATTGAATACAAAAGCAAGGTCAAATGAATCACAGCATCTGATTCCGGCTAGAAATGTAGTGCCAAGTGCACGAATAGGATCGCTGGTACGCCTTTCACTACAAATTGCGATAAGAACTTGATGTATTTAAAACACGACCTTGAGCCAAACGTCAAGATCAAATAAGGAATTATATTTGTTGTCTTTAAAACATTGGCTGTACAGAGGTTTTATGTGTAGAAACCACTATAAACATGAATTTCGTCAGATATACGAGTTCAGATCATCTGTTTTCGAACTCTTAAAAAGTCATGCTTGAAAAAGGTTTTAACAAGATATATATTGTTTAACTTTGCAACACTGTTTTCTTGTATTCACTTATCACTAACACTAGACAAAGTAAGATGCTTGTTTAAGTACATTATAGTACAAGTGATATAATAAATAAATATATATATATATATATATATATATATATATATATATATATTCTTGATATTTTACGTTATCCATTGTTTTTGCGTTGCACTGACTTTATGAAGTTAATATATTACTATTGTAAGTAATTTTATCCACCATTAAGTGCAATAATTTTACCATGAGTGATGAGGCACCTTTCGGTCACTTTGGTCAAGTGACCGAAAGGTGCCTCATCACTCAAGGTAAAATTATTGCACTTAATGGTGGATAAAATTACTTACAATAGTAATATATTAACTTCATATATATATATATATATATATATATATATATATATATATATATATATATATATATATATATATATATATATATATAGAGAGAGAGAGAGAGAGAGAGAGAGAGAGAGAGAGAGAGAGTCTATACTTGTGTGCGTTTGCTTGTGCGCACACCTAACTTGAGTTTCTTGGATCTCAAAAATTATTAGTTTACTTGAATTTATTTTTAATTAAATAAAAAGCTCAAGCCAACATTTTGGAAATAATATTTTCTTTACACCAACAAATAGCCTAAACAAACATTCTTGTACTGTTTTTTTTATTCCCAAATGAGACCATACATCTTTATTATTATAAGGTTATCAGATATTATTGATATATATATCCGCTTTGAATTTTAATAATTGTTTAAAGATATGTGATATTCAAGCTCGGAATCAAGTATATCACTGTAAAACAGTGCAGCATTAATAGTTGTAGGATGAAATATATATTCATATACTATATAAATATTAATAATAAAAGTTAAATAAAATTACCTGATGTTTAATTGACCTAACCTTCAGTTTCATACTACGATTGTAATAGTTGTCCGTAAATGGGAGGGAGCCCGATGTTATGTTAGTGTTATGAGTATAAAGGGGGCGCAGAGGCTGAAAGATTAAGAATCCCAGATTGAGAAGTCATAAACAGTCTTCGATTTTCATGAAGCATTTTATTCTTTTAATTAAATATAACTCTGTGACATGAAACTAACAGTATTAATTTTTTAAGAAAATTTAAATATTTATAAAATGTAGAATAGTAAGTGCTGCAACAAGCGAACAAAGCGACCACTTTTCGCCCACAAACGAACGCTTTTATCTTCTTACAAGATGGAGCTCAAACATCCGCGACAAGGCTTGCAATATTAATACACGCAATTGCGTAAGCCAAGGCACGCCTAAGTTTGTTTATCTATAGGATTTGGTATCGTGCGTCAAAGTCTTTAATTATTTGCTCGACGCGATAAAATACAAGCTTCTGATTAGCGACTCTCTACAACAAACAAGCCTGAACACTTGAACCTCTCACTCCCTTCCTGTCTTTAGATTAAGGAACGCGTTCAGCCCGCGAAACATTTACGTTCACCGTCAGTGGCAATTTGCAAAGTATTGGGGCAAAACGCGATTTAAGGCCCCGCCGCCCTCCAAACCGAATCCAATCTGTGTAACAAGGTTTAGTCTCGTAATCTACTTACCTTGGGACAAATGCTACAAATGTCACATTTTTTAAAAGGGCAAATTTTTAATCTGTGAAAGTCTATGTATAAATATGGGAGAAATCTTAGAATATAAATTCCTAAATATAATGTATGTCGGTACCATCATTATCTGTCCATCCGAGCATTTTATCCCCATCCAACAATTTGCTCGTTTTGAAGGAAACTCCATCCATCAGAACATATCCAGCCCCTTAAGTTCTGATCAATGGAAGTTGCACAGAAAAGCTTCAACTGTTGGATGGGAGAGCTTTCAAGGTCTAATGGGGTGGGTTATGCCCCCTACGACCAAGTCCTTAGTCTGGGGGTCCGGCCCTTGGGTAAGGCCACCGGAGTGGATAAAGGTCTGACTGCACTACCTGGACCGAACTAACCAGACAGGGTATAGAGGTACGGAAACCTGGCCATTCGGAAGGTTCTACTGGTCCCGAGTAGTTCTGGAATAGCGGTCGAACCGCTGTCACCGGAGGAGTTCGTCTCGTCCCAGTGGTGGGCTAGTGACCAGTCAAAGTCATATAATAAGTTTAAACGACTCTTACATACTGGACATACTGACATACGGGTCGTGACACCAAAACCCCTCGCCTTGGGTCTTACGCTAGTCAGCCGGACAGGAGTACCGGGTTTGAGGTTGGATTCGTGGTGGCAGAGGTTTCATTAATTGGACTGTAGACTCCATAACTTTATGTCTAAAGCTGTGTTCTTTAGCAAGGGAGATAAAGAGCCGAGCGGCTATGCCACACTCTTCCGTTTCAACTTCTTTATTCTCTTCTACTTTTTCACAAAGCACAACAATCACTGTTGGGTGGGAGATAAAATGTTAGGATAGTACTCAATATACAGTTTACCTTAGCCGTCAATACAAACATTACAATAAATCCGAAATATAATTTAAAAATATCGAACCTGTAACGCCTATGCGTAATATTATTCCTTCAAACGTACCCTTATTAAATAACAATTCACACCAGGTGTACCTCACAGTACACTTATGAGATTATGTACAAATCAAAAAAGTCCCTTAACGAGTCACAAGTGACAAAATGTTTAGTACAAGTAATGAAAAAACAGTAGCATCGTCTAATACCCTACAAACACCGGAATCTAAAAGAGCAGACGAATTAACTGCAAAAAAGATATAGATCTAGCTAGGGTGCTCGAATTTACTACACACATATTCACAAACGACGTAGTAAACTACATTGTAGAAATTTAATAAAAACTATGAAGAAAATATACTCAAACCAATGCTTTTGACATATTGGACGTTCTTGCTCTATTCCTTAACAGAAATAGAATAAAAGCGAGTTATGATAGGTATGTCTGTTGCGCTATAAATGACTTCATCAAGGGGAAATGAAAAATCGTTAAAGCATAAAGTAATATGATGTATTTAAATATATTAAAAATTAAACTAACATTCATGAACTTTAAATAGAAAAAGTAAGAAAATATTAACGATGCCAAATATTACCTAGTGCCAAATACTGTATATTATCTATTCAGATAATTTGCGGTAAAAACACTTCCATCACCTAAACTAATGTACATTTTCTAATCCTTTACTCCAGGAGTTCTCAAACTGTGGTACGCGTACCCCTTGAAGGTACGCGAAAATTTTCAGGGAGTACGCGGGGGACATTAGTGAAAAATTAAACAATTATATTTTTTCTGTTTCGTAATCACACAGGGTTATAATTTAATTCGTTGATGTTTGACCACCCGACAACATTCCAGAAGGAACAACTGATTGAACTAACATTTGATACGACGTTAATATAAAAATATTTCAGTGGTACGTTGTTAGATTGTTGGATCGGAGTTGGAAGGGAGAAACAAGAACTTTTAAATACGGCTGTAAAGATTCTTATTGGGTTTTCAACTAAATACCTATGTGAAAGAGGGTTTCGAGCTTAACATATCTCGAAAGTAAGTACAGAAACAAGCTTAATGTTGGGGACGACATAAAGTTGTACATTACAAAACTTGAGCCGAACATTGAGGAACTATGTAAAAATAGCAAACTCGTTAGTGGGTGACGATAAATTGATGTGTAACAGTTTTTTTGACATATTTATTAAATAATTAAATTATAAAACGTTGGGGGCCAAGACCGGAATCGAACTGAATATGTCCATGTTCAAAGTGTTGGGTATTGGCCATGAGCCATCTTTTCCATAGCTAGAAGTGTGTTTCTCAAAGAAGTATATGATTTTTTTTCTTCTATCTGGTTGTCGAAATCTCAATTGTACAACCTTAAATTGTTGCCATGGTTACTAAACAATATCATAAATAATGATCTAGGATTAAAAATGAATAAAATAAACAAACAAACAAACTGGATTAACAGTATCGAACCTTGCAAACATTCACAAACGGACAATGCGAAAGGATAGCGAAAACAAACTACAACACAATGCAAGCGACGAAGAAAAAAGTGTATTAATAGTAACAAACAAAAACAATAGTCCAACACCATACATAGAAAAGAAAATACAAAATTGCAAATAAATTTGACTTCAATTTTGCCACTTAATATTGTTATTCTGACATACGTATATACTCGTACATATGTTAATTACATTAATAGTAATTATAAAATAAAAAGAAACTAAAATATTTTTTTCTTGTTGATTTAAATACGAATTGAGTTTAAACATTTTTTATATTACTTGTTTTTAAAACACAAGTAATTCTGAGTAATAATATTTCTCTAGACAAAAAAGATTTATTTTTGAAAAATGTATATATGGATCGCTGGTATTAGCTTTATAATTTTTCCTTTTCGTAGTTTTATGCGCCTTACCAGAAAAAGAATAAAGAAGTGCAGGTGGAATTAAGTAGGAATTAAGAATAGGGCAGGATCCCCTGATACTGGGAATCGTGGAAAATTATGTCATCACGTGGACAGGATAGAAGTAGATATATTTACCCTCTGCCAGAGAATTAAAGTTTCTACCCTTTACACCCCCTTATAAAAAGGACAACGAAGAGTAGATGGAATAAGGCAGTGTAGGATAAAGAATACAACGACCCATGGTACCAAGGAAAGGGGGAAATTATTGCAAGCGAGAGGAGGTTGTCCATGAAGTAGACTTTCTTTCCAACCGGAGTAAGGAGCAACTAACCTTGTTCAACTTGATCCTTCTAGAGAAACTAAATAATTTGTAAAGAATCTTCTTAAAGATGGAGGGCGAAACAAAGATGGCACCGGCAGGGTCTCTATCCTAGACCAAATCAACTCGATTCTAAAACTCAAATTTTGTTCTGGCACTCGGTAGAGTCCCGATAGAACCGATAACAGAATAGAGCTAATTGTTTCGCAATAAACGTTTGAACGAAAATTGCCAAAAATATGAATTTATATATTTCTCTTTCAATTTTTACATCTTTATTTCAGGAATATATTTAATAAAGCGTAGTATTTATTGTAGATAATAACAAAATAACGTGTGTAACAAAAATCATTTATTAGATGTTTACTGAATAAAACTGTTTTTAACAGATTCAATTGAAATTAGTTCTTTAAATATTGTAAGACGACCCTAAAAATGTTTGCCCTTCAAAAATTGGAATTAAAATATATAACTTATTATTATCGTTAATTGAATTATTTGTATTGAGATTTATCAAAATTTAAATAAACTAATATACTTATTAACTGATCAAAACTATTTAATAATAATCTACGTGCAAAACGGCTCTTCTACAACATAACCTATAACACAAAATCAGCTGTTACATGAAATCATATGCTGTAAGGTATACGTTTCAGAAATACCGTGACGCGAAAACAATGATTCAATCTCATATATTGTTCACCGTTCGAAAAGAGGTTATTACTTCAAAAATTCCCTTTTTATTTACCAACCCAGAACTTTACACATAATAAATTCTCTAGAAATGTATACAACTGGAAACCTATTTGCTGTTAATGCTTTTGTATTACAAACGGTTCTTGCAACAAAATGTGGGTCGTGTGATAGATTACATTAACAACACAGACACCATATGTTACGGACTACATGCTCTGATATACTGCACTACCCTACATTCAGATAACAGGGACAAATAGGGGAACCATGTGACTTTGTAAGTACTTACTGTGTAACAGGTAAAGAGCTAAACACCGTCTTACCTGCAAAATAAATAAACATTAGTTATATTAATAAAATAAAGCTGTATTTATCTGTCTGTGCCAGACGTCACAGATATTAAACCAAACATTATACCTGGTAACATGAAATGTTCTTAAAAACCAGGGGAAAAGAGTAAAATTTAATGCCCTAAAAATCATAGGCCTAAATTTTAAAAAAAGAGAGAAATTAACTTCACATTACAACATACATGAAATTCTTATACATTCATATTCTTTTCTGTTATGAATATTTCTATATATGTATTTGAGTACATTTTTCTGCCTTTCCTGAGATTACAATATTGTCCTCTGTTGACGCGTTTCGGACTGTCTCCATTATCAAAACTTAAATCTGAAATTCTTAATATACTCATACTCATCGTCACTTCTGTTAGGAATATCTCTATAATATTTGTGTACATTTTTCTGCCTTTTCTGAGATTACAATATTTTCTATTATTGACGCGTTTCGGAATGTCTCCATTTTCAAAACTTAAATATGAATTTTTTTATATACCCATCTTCAGTGCTGTTAGGAATATTTTTATATATTTGAGATATTTTTCTGCCATTCCTAACATTACAATATATTGTTCTGTTGACGTGTTTCCGAATGACTCCATTTTAAAAACTTGAATCTGAAATTCATAATATACTTATCTTCATTTTTGTTAGGTTAAAGTTTTGAAAAAAAGAGTTATTCCGAAACGCGTCAACAGAAAAGAATATTGTAATGTTAGGAAAAAAATGTACTCAAATATATACATACATGAAGCCTTATATAGTATAGGTTTTTTGTACAAAACAGAGCACAATGTTGTATCACAATATCGCTACAAAGCATCCGGTTACAAAAGATTTCATTAGAAACACAAAACAAAAACAGTTTACTCACATAAGCCAACTTCTTGACAAATTAAGTGGCCTCAATTTTGGACATTTTGCAACGCTACACGGAAAAGGAAGCAGTGTTTCATTTAACTCTTGAAGCTTTTATCTCATGCATTATTAAACTTTTATTTTTAAAACCAAATCTATTACAATAAGGTATTTTGTAGTTATTTTGAAATGTGGTATGGCTTAGGCTCTGTTATAGAAAAAAAAAACGTTTATAATACAAACCTTCCAATTGTGCTGAAAACAATGTAAAATGGTTTTTTTTTCAAATTTGAAATTTTTGGAGCGCTAAGTTCTATTATTTTTTTCGTACTCCTTCCTACATCTTCAGTTATATAATTATAATTTATACAACAAAAGTTTTATAATCAACAGTTTTCACACACACACACACACGCTCGTACACAGTGCTCATTTAACTGTTGCTAGAAAAATACAAACCCTTCTTGTTCAAAAATTTGATTTTTTTAAAAATTCAGCGTGCATATTGCGGAATTTTAATTGCATTTTTAAACGAATGGGGATTGTTTTTTTTTTTTTTTTTTTGATAAAAGTAACATTTATTTTTAAAAAGCCAATACAATATCAACTAAACCCACAGATGATAAGACGAGAAAACATCCGCAAGCAAGCAAAGGTCACAGATTCATTGAAAATCATGCAAACCTACCGGAAATGTCTTGAAATAAAATCAAGTAACAACAGAAACACAACACAAAAAATAGAAGCTGTCACAATAATGCAGTATGCACTTGTCGCTCTCTGGGCCTATGTTGTATAATTTTGCTATTTCCCAGGCAAGTGGCTCAATAATAATTCAGTATTTTCTCGAATACGTATTTGTTATAAATACGGGCTGAAAGAAAAATGAGTGAGATCATTTCCACCTTGTTTTGATCGCCTACTTCAATCCTTTCCTCTGCTATCATCGTTCCGAATCCAATACGGGTATTATTGAGAGTCGTTGAGTCCAACTGGCGGGCCGGGGGCCGCCGGGCTACTCTGTGCGTCTCCCCAATAGTCTTTTGAACTTGAAAAGAAATGGTCAAGTTCCCTAATATATATTGTGTACAAATTTTCAATCGATAATGAAATACGTTTTTATCCATTCAATCGAGATCAAATACGTTTTTTAACGTATAGTGGATGACAGTTGACGTTAATACAGTTTTGTCAAATATTTATTCAATAATTAAATCATAAAATTTGGAGGTCGGATTCGAATTGAGTATTTTCATATTCGAAATCTGGCACTAAGTTAGCACTCAGCCAACTTTCGCATATCTAAAAAAGTAGTTTTCTAAGATGTATACGGTTTTTTCTTTTTTCCATATCTGGTTGTCGTCAAAACCTTTATTCCATAACCTTAAATTGTTGCCATGGTTACCCCACAATATCATAAAGCTCTAGGATTAACGGTATTGAACCTTGCTTCACAATGCAAACGGACAATGCGAAAGGAAAGAGAAAAGTAACCACAACACAATGCAAGCGACGAAAAGAAGAAAGCGTATAAATAGTAACAAATAAAAATAATAGTCCAACACAATTAATAGAAAATTGCAAAGAAATTTGCTATTTTGCCACTTAATATTGTCATCCTGAGATATCTATATTTTTATTTATATTAATTGTAATTATAAAACAAAATTTAAACTTTCTTTGCTGACTTAAGTAGGAACTGACTTTAAAACAAAATTTTTATTTTACTTCTTTCAAATTTTTAAAAACTGGTAAAAAAATAAATTAGAACTGGATTTCCATCTTGGAGTCTCCAGCTCTCTTTCCTCTTCGCAAGGATATTTGGCGTTTTTATGGGAAAGACCTAAGAACAAACCAGATAAAAAAGACGGAATCGATCTTTTACAAAAAATACAATCATTTGTTTTTTTCAAGCGAGCTCTGTCAATAGGATTTATTGTCTAAGAAGAAACGTTTGTAAACAGTCTCGGTTAGGATTGAGATATTAGGTATGATTAAGATAGGGAAAAGCTGTAGTGGTGGATACCCGAGGAGATCATATGAGCAGGTTCGATTATCTGAAGTGGGCCTTCTCTTTGTCGAGTTATCAACAAGTACTACTCCCGTAAGAAAAATGGAAATAAAATTTAGATGGAATCGAAGAAAACTAGACGATCTGAAATCAAAACTCGAGAACTTATTGAATAATTAAAATAATGTGATGCTCAATTTGCATATTAAAAAACAAGCGATAAAAAAATTAAGTCAATTCCTACTTAAATCAACAAAGAAAAATTTTATTTTAGTTTGTCTTTATTTTATAATTACAATTAATATACACATGTATATACATATATCAGAATAAAAATATTAAGTGCCAAAATAGAAAGAGAATTTCCTTGCAATTTTCCATTTTCCTTTCTATGTATGGTGTTGGACTATTATTTTTACTTATTACTATTTATACGCTTTTTTTATCGCTTGAATTGTCTTGTAGTTTCTTTTCGCATTGTCCGTTTGTGAAGCAAAGTTCGATGTTAATTCAATTTGTTTATTTTATTCTTTGCATTCATTTTTAATCTTAGATGTTATTATATTGTGATGTCATTATTTATGATATTCTGAGGTAACCATGGCAACAATTTAAGGTTATACAATGGAGGTTTCCCAAACTGATCTTTGAGAAATTCATTTCTAGCTATAAAAACATGGCTCAGTGCCAAAAATCGCTAGTTAGAACTACCTAGATTATTGAATAAATAGTTCAAAAATACTCTATTAACATCAATTGTTTCTACTATAGGTTTACAAAAATGTATTTGAACCTGATTGGATGATTGAACACGTATTTTATTAACAATTGAAAATTTGTAGAAGATACACAGGGTGTTTCAGGTGGAAGCTGAAATAATGCACAAGTTTATTCCTCTCATCAAAATAATGAAAAAAATTCATATAAACATGGATCCGGAAATGCTACGTTGTTGAGCTTATACAGACACAAAGATTTCACCTAAAACTTAGCTCCCTCAGTGAAATTAACTCGTATTGAAATTAATAGGGCATTAATTGAGTTTGCTAATTAAATAAGTTTTATGTAAAATGAGCTGACAAATCGTATGAAACCTATCCCAGAACTCTATATGTAATAGTTTAAGAGAAAATTGGGATAAAGCAAAAAATGTTAGGGTCGAAAACGCTTTTTTGCGATAGTACTACAACAACTCCTTTAAATTGTGTATAAACATGAAAAATATTGAATAAAATTTGTATAGAATTTGGTTCTCAAAAACATGTACATAAAGTTAATAAAAACGGAATAGCTTTCTTTTAAATTCAATTTGATTAAGGATCACACAAATCTAAAAAATATGAAAATCCCGCATTGCTAACGAAATAGCCAAATAAATTGAATTTAGAAGAAAAATATTCCGTTTTTATTGACTTTATTTACATTAATTTTTTTTAGAATAACTCTTTACAAATTGAATTGAACATTTTTCTTTGTTTATAGGCAACTCAACGGACTTATTGTAGTCCAAACGCAAAAAAGTGTGTTTTCAAACCTAATATTTTTTTGCTTTACTCCTATTCTCTCTTAAACTATTAGAGATAGAATTCTGGTATAGGTTTTATATGATTTGTCAATTATTTTTATATAAAACTTACCTAAATAACAAATTCAATTAACACCCTACAAATTTCAGTGAATTTCACTGAGGGAGCTGAATTTCAGGTTAAATCTCTGACCCTGTATAACTCGCCAACGAAGCATTTCTGACCCATGTTTATATGAATTTTTTTCATCATTTTGAAGAGAGGAATAAGCTTGTGCAGTATGGCAGATTCCCCCTGAAACATCCTGTACATCAGAAGAGTGGGATCTAATAGAATTTAAAAAAAAAGAATTTAAAAAACCTTTTTACTGCAGCTCGGAAACTATCTGCGCCAATTCTGGACTGAAGATGCAGTAAACTCAGCGTTGTGCTCATCTGTTATTGCTGTCTCTGTTTTCGTTTGAATATAAACAAAGCTAAGTTTAACCTAAAAGCGATAACATCTGTGATCTGTGCTCAATTTAGATTCAAAACGAAGATCTGTTGAGGCGATTGCTATGGCTGTTTCTGACCCCGAGACCAATCCGAAATAGAACTGTTTACTAACAGCCGTGAAACATCACAACAATGTAGTGCATTAATTTAGGAGATTTAAAACGGAAAAATTGTTACACGAGAAGTTTTTCCTTATAAAGAAGTTCAATTCCCTTACAGGACGTGGTTCCTCTTGACGAACAGTAGTTTCTATGATTACTGTATCTGTTTTTTTCATTGACAGTTTGTATAGGAATTATAATTACTTGAGGTGTTGAGGTTTGTTTGACTGGCTTTGAACTACCACTGAGTAGGATTGGATGGGTTGTTTTATTATTAGAATTCGATATGACTTTCATGAATTTTTTGCTAAGCACAGAGGTTTGTTTAGTTTTGTGCCACGAAATTACTACCGGTTCCGTCAAAGTACTGACAAATGTGGAAGTTTGGAGCTGACTGTTCGAACAGTGAGGGTTTTGTGAGTTTGAGGATGAAACCCTCGATGGGGTTTTTAGACCAGCGTAGTGTGACGAGTACTTTAAAACTCTTACAATAGGTCTTGCTCTACTTTTACTCTAGCTCTAGTAAAACCCTTACTTTAAATAGGTGCGCGCAGAACAAGTAACCCAAAAGCCTCATCTTACAGTATTCTAGATCGTAGAGTTGGATGCCCTTATCTCAATCTGTGTTCACAATTAGTTTTATGTGTTCACAATCTAGAATTTATCTGTGTTCAATATCCGTGTACACTTTACTAGATAGGTTATATTAACTTATCGCTGTTGCAGGAATAGAACTGTGTAACCCAAACTATGCTATAAGGCAGCCAGGGTACTCGAGAGCTTGTACAGCGCTACACCACACGGAGAAGTGAAGTAGAAATGTTTACAAAACATGTCTGTCTAATGTAAAACCATATATCCCGCTCGGGCAAAGCGATAGGTTTGACAGTTTATAGTCATGGGGCATTATAATTAAATTTTGTCAAATTTGCAGTTATGATTGTGCAAATATTGCTAGTTTGATTCATTTCAATATGTTGACAAGTAATCTCTAACCTAATTTAACCTTACTTTACCTGCCTAACCTAACCTTACATAGTATATCATGACCTAAGCCAAATTTGCAGTTATGGCACTGCTAGCCTGATTCATTCCAATATGTTGACAAGTAATCTCTAACCTAATTTAACCTTACCTTACCTGCCCGACCTAACCTTACATAGTCTATCATGACCTAAGCCAAATTTGCAGTTATGGTACTGCTAGCCTGATTCATTCCCATATGTTGACAAGTAATCTCTAACCTAATTTAACCTTACCTTACCTGCCCGACCTAACCTTACATAGTCTATCATGACCTAAGCCAAATTTGCAGTTATGACACTGCTAGCCTGATTCATTCCAATATGTTGACAAGTAATCTCTAACCTAATTTAACCTTACCTTACCTGCCCGACCTAACCTTACATAGTCTATCATGACCTAAGCCAAATTTGCAGTTATGGCACTGCTAGCCTGATTCATTCCCATATGTTGACAAGTAATCTCTAACCTAATTTAACCTTACCTTACCTGCCCGACCTAACCTTACATAGTCTATCATGACCTAAGCCAAATTTGCAGTTATGACACTGCTAGCCTGATTCATTCCAATATGTTGACAAGTAATCTCTAACCTAATTTAACCTTACCTTACCTGCCCGACCTAACCTTACATAGTCTATCTTGACCTAAGCCAAATTTGCAGTTATGGCACTGCTAGCCTGATTCATTCCAATATGTTGACAAGTAATCTCTAACCTAATTTAACCTTACCTTACCTGCCCAATCTAACTTTACCTACCCTAGCATGACCTAACCTAACCAAACCTTACCTTTTCTATCTTAACCTAATCTAGCACAACCTAGCTGAACTGTAATATTTACAATCTTTCTTTTACCATTATTTGTTTTTCTCAAACTAACATTTAAACGACTGTTTGATGCCTAGAAACGAATGGGCTCAGGTGAATCATGAATACGATTAATGTGATGAGATCGTTTTGATGGTGCTGCGAGGCGGGGAGTATAATCTGTCCTTGGGACGGTTTGTAATATATTAATCAATCTTTGAGTCAACTGTTGAGTTTCCCTGGAACTGTGACAACTGGACGCGTAACGCACGGCATTGTAATTACCACGAGTGCAGTTTACTGTACTTACCAGTGCATGTATAATACCAAGGAACTGGGTCAGCCAGAGTCACAAGGGAGTATTAATTTATTTTTTACCTAACTGCCATCCAACATGCTACTCAGAGTGCTTCGGCGACTTAAATGAGAAAAAGGTTTTATAACTTTTACATAAAACAAGTTTTCTCGACATATATTTACCATTTAGGGTAATTCAGGGTGGTGAGTTAAATTAATTTCAACCATTTTCCCGGTATTTTCGAAAATAAATGCTTGTTTCATGCAATAGGGAATAAATAATGAAATAGTTACTATGTTCAATAATTTCACTACGCAGAAGTAATTGCGTTTTAACATTACTTATTGTTCCGGAACTTATTTTGAAACACAAAACTTATTTCTATTTTTTTAAACTTTGAAAAACTTTTTATCAGCATATTGTTCTATCGTGAAAACTAACCTTTTATTATAAAATCAGTGCGTAAAAACTTGTCTTCAAGATCTCATAAGCCACAACATAATTATCTCAGATTTCATTTTAGTATAATAAAATGAATCAACAAACAGGAAAACGTTAAACGAGTCAATGTTTTGCGAGCGGGAGTACATTAAAGGAGTCAGAGTTTTACGAACGAGAAAACGTTAAACGAGTCAATGTTTTGCGAATGGGAAAACGTTAAACGAGTCAATGTTTTGCGAACGGGAATGCGTTAAACGAGTCAATGTTTTACGAACGGGAAAACGTTAAACCGGTCAATGTTTTGCGAACGGGACAACGTTAAACGAGTCAATGTTTCGCGAACGGGAAAACGTTAAGCAAGTCAATGTTTTGCGAGCGTGGAAACGTTAAACGAGTCAATGTTTTGCGAGCGGGGAAACGTTAAACGAGTCAATGTTTTGCGAGCGGGGAAACGTTAGGCGAGACAATGTTTTGCGAACGGAACAACGTTAAACGAGTCAATGGTTTACGAACTGGAAAATGTTAAACGAGTCAATGTTTTACTAACGGGACGACTTTAAACGAGTCAATGTTTTACAAACGGGAAAACTTTAAACGAGTCAATGTTTCGCGAACGGGAAAACGTTAAACGAGTCAATGTTTTGCGAGCGTGGAAACGTTAAACGAGTCAATGTTTTGCGAGCGTGGAAACGTTAAACGAGTCAGTTTTGCGAGCGGGAAAACGTTAAGCAAGTCAATGTTTTGCGAGCGTGGAAACGTTAAACGAGTCAATGTTTTGCGAGCGGGGAAACGTTAGGCGAGTCAATGTTTTGCGAGCGGGGAAACGTTAAACGAGTCAATGTTTCGCGAACGGGAAAACGTTAAGCAAGTCAATGTTTTGCGAGCGTGGAAACGTTAAACGAGTCAATGGTTTACGAACTGGAAAATGTTAAACGAGTCAATGTTTTACTAACGGGACGACTTTAAACGAGTCAATGTTTTACAAACGGGAAAACTTTAAACGAGTCAATGTTTCGCGAACGGGAAAACGTTAAACGAGTCAATGTTTTGCGAGCGTGGAAACGTTAAACGAGTCAATGTTTTGCGAGCGTGGAAACGTTAAACGAGTCAATGTTTTGCGAGCGGGGAAACGTTAGGCGAGTCAATGTTTTGCGAACGTTTTCAAGTTCCGAAAATCAACATTCCTTGTAATTGGCGTGCTGAATCGAATTAGGTCAATGTGAGTTATATTCAGCATGAAGCGGCCATTGTGGGGTAGTTAAGGGGAGCCTAGTAAACTGAGTACATGTAGATGTACACCGTAAAGGTGGGTAAAATATCATAACATCATAGCTCCTACCATTGTTTCAAAGCGCCGTTAGAAATTCGGAAGAAACCTAACCCTACCGACTTCTTTACGTGACAGTATTAACTGCGCACGTTAATGCATTACTAGTGGATAGGACATTATTGCATACGTAGAGTGGAAAGGATTGTGAACAAAAATAGGTTTGAAATTAGGTAAAACTCCTCGGTCAAGGATGCAGGAAAGGATCCTGGGTGATTCAACATATCTATTCCCTTTTAAACATGTCTCTTACATTGAAAATCAGGCTGGACGGATGTTTCATATTTTCTGTACGGTGTGTAGGCGTGGACATTGACTGAAACATCATTGAATAGGCTAGAGATATTAAATGTGGGTATACCGACGTGTTCTCAGATTATCTTATACGAAACAGGAGTAAGGCATTGCCCTTAGATAGGAATACATGCGTGAATAGGAAGGAATGCTACAACCTCTTTAGGATTACGGTTAGTAAGATAATGAGAAATCGAGAGCTTGGCAAAAGGGATCAAGATTGAAAATATAATTAGCCCTTACATCGGGGGCATTCCGATGTAATATAGACCCAGGAAATTGACATTTGGTGTCAGGCGGCGTACTTATGGGATAGCCTGCTGAGGTGAAGTACAGCAGGGACTTCGTCAGCCCTGGTACCGTCAAAGAGGCTGTGAAGACTCAGCAAGAACCCTGAAAATATGCGACTGCCGCTCGTAACAGAGCTAAACATTTCTAGACGTATCAGACGATAGAGAACTATTGACGACAGGAATAAAAGTGTCCGGAAAAGAGTAAAATGAGGTGCAGAAAGAAGTCAGATATATTCTGGGAACAGATGACTGATGAAATAAGTCTAGGACTTGCTCAGGGGTGAAGATGGGTTTGTTGGGAGTATCCCCAAATCGTGCGACTTCATTACCAATGTGTATTTAACAATGTGGACGTAACATTTGATAAGCCATGATAAATACCTTATACTGCAACTAGCAATTATACAAATACTAAGTCACTAGTGACACCTGTAATAATACGAATAATATGTCACTAGTACCGCCTATATTTATACAAATAGCAAGTCACTAATGCCGCCTGAAATTATACAAACAGCAAGTCACTAATGCCGCCTGTAATTATACAAATAGCAAGTCACTAATGCCGCCTGTAATTATACAAATAGCAAATCACAAATGCCGCCTGAAATTACACAAATAGCAAGTCACAAATGCCGCCTGTAATTATACGAATAGCAAATCACTAATGCCGCCAGAAAATTACACAAATAGCAAGTCACAAATGCCGCCTGAAATTACACAAATAGCAAGTCACTAATGCCGCCTGTAATTATACAAATAGCAAATCACTAATGCCGCCTGAAATTACACAAATAGTAAGTCACAAATGCCGCCTGTAATTATACAAATAACAAGTCACTAATGCCGCCTGTAATTATACAAATAGCAAATCACTAATGCCGCCTGAAATTACACAAATAGTAAGTCACAAATGCCGCCTGTAATTATACAAATAACAAGTCACTAATGCCGCCTGTAATTATACAAACAGCAAGTCGATAATGCTGCCAGTACTTATTCTTACACGCCAAGTGTATTTATACTACTACTAAATCACTAAGCCGCATGCATTTTATTTCGGTATTGAAATGACAACAGTAAACATACGGAGCTAATTTGAAAGCTTGTACAATGCGTGCAAAATGTACGGTGGCACACTCCACTTCAACTGGTGGCAATAAACGACTGACGTTATTTACGTTTGCGCGTAAAGTAAATCGACATTCCTTCCAAGAACTGGGCCCAATCAAGCTATTCTAGTCCAACTTATTTTCATCTTGAACTACAAAGCATTCATTTCATTGTCATAATGCAATTAAGTGGCACTAATCTAATTAGAAATTCCGTTGCCATATTTGTCTTGAAATTGATAAAACACTTGATTAAATCAGCAAACGTGTGGATCCCAAGCCACGTGTTAGTTACTGGACGTTTCCATGTGTTAGATACTGAACGTTTAGTAATCTTTTAACACCTATAATACTTGAGGTAATTACTTGACTCTTTGGTGCTAGTCAGGGCCTCCTCTCCATACATCTCCGATACTTTCTAACATCCTAAATAGCGTTTCAGATTCATTACAGGTAAGGTCAAATAGATGCATAGATGTCCTATATGAATGTTCAAGAAAACCGTCTAAAACAAGGGCGCTTGGGGAGTTTGTGGCCCTCTGACACGAACCTAATGGATATAAAATTAAACGAAATCAAGAAATATTTAAAACTAAAGATAGGCGACTGGAAAATGCTGAATAGAAATATAAAAGGAAATAAAGTCAAAAAATGTTTAAAACCAAAGGTGGGTGAATGAGAAAATCCTAGTATAGTTTTCTTATGGGTTTAATTATAGTGATAAATCTAGTGATCTATATTCTTTACAGAAAACATTGTGAACAAATCTTTTTCTTCTGGTTCCATCTTCTATAGGACGTTAGAAATCACCACATCTATTAACTGTGACTTTAGTAACTGTTACTTTATTAACAGTTCTGTTAATCTACAGTCGTACCACTATCAGAGATTCTGCAACCAGGAAATTCTTTCAACTCCAATACCTCTCATTCCTTTGATTTTTCCTTGCACTATGGATCGCAGTAGTGAGTATTTTTTCCCCTCATTAAATGGCATAGATATTCTAATTTCCGTTTTTTTATAGTTGTTATTCATATTTTCATTAAATTCTTCATTTTTCCAATCATGCTTTATTTCTTTCTATCCATGAATGCTCCACCTTCTCAAATAATACCACACCTCAAAAGCTTCAATAGTTTTGATGTTTTCCTAATTTGAACTCCATGAATCCTCACCGTGTAATAACGTGGAGAAAATAAAACAACGTAACATTCTCATTCCCAGATAACACTTAGTATCAAGGCCCCACAGAATCTAACATTTTAATAAACGCATGTCTAGCAATTCCTACTCTGGCTTTAACTTCTATAGTTTGGTCGTTAGTTTCAGTGATACGTGCCTCTGGATATTTGTATGAAGTGATTCTTTCAGTCCGGATTTTAGTTATTGTTAAACTAGTTAGCTTCTTTATTATAACCGTCAATTTTGTCTTTTTAAGATTAAGTTTCATACAATAACTAATAATATTACTGTTTACTTTACCAAATAAATACTCCATGAATAGTAGTTGGATTAACTAAAGTAAAAAAACCTGTGATTTTTATTAATAAACCCTTTGTCTGATCCAAAAAGCGTAGGGCAAAACCATAGCATCAAACATCGTATAACGCCGGAAGTAAACTAGGATCGAAGAAGGCACATCTCGTTGATACCCAAAACAAGATATCTTTTTGCAGCGCGTTCGGATTAAAAATCTATGCTGATATGTAACTTTAGGAGTACAGCCGCGTAAATGTTTGCAGTCAAATGACAGGATGACAGGGGCGTAGTGCTAAAAGCATGCGGTCTCCGGCGAAGTATGAACTGTACAGGTTTGTAAATAATCCGGCGATACGCCTGAAGAAGCGTCGTTAACAGTTTCAGCGAAACTGGTCAGTTTTTATAAAACAATACGGTAATTGTAGGTCTGAAACGGAAATTGTAGAGTGAAGAATGGCTTGGGAGGGCCTAATAATTCCAGACAAACAGGTTTCCTCCTTCACCTTCAGTTATTTTTTCTTAAGTCTTAAAATCTTTTTATTTACGATATTAGTTAATTGCGTGCAATTTAACGGGCAATTAGATAATGCCTAATATTGTATTTAGGGATGGTCGATCCAGTTACTTTAACGGATCGGTGATTTTAGTGACAGCGCCAGGTTTGGATCAGTGACTTTTACTGGTGACGAGGGATACTGAGGCAGCTTTGTATTTACCATTAACAGGAAGGCATACCACACTGGTGAAATAATTCCACACCTCACTTTTTTTTGGAAGGTTAATATTTAAAATAAAATCCTACGAAGTTAAGAACAAACTACCGAGTGCAAAATTGCGTCTACTGTACACAACACTGTCACTCGCTTGAAACCTGACAAAAATCGTCACCTCAAACACTCGTAAATGAATAGAAACAGTAACAAATCAACCAATGACAGCCGTGATAAAATATCATTAACTTTTTCGTCAGCTACGGCGACATTTTGCACCCCTTTTCCCCTTCAGTCAACGACACTGCAAGATGATCGGCGCCATGAACCAAGTGGTGAGAGCAGACCCAGTGACAGCGACAAATCAACCAATGACAGCCGCGTTAACATATTAGAAACGTTTCATTAAGCGAGTGCGAATTTTTGACCAATCACAAAAGATACAACTTCCGATCAACCCATTGTCACTGGAACTGGCATTTTCCATATTTTGTCATTGGTACCAACCAGCGACAAACCAATATCAGTAACAAGTCATCGTGACAGAAAATATCGACCATCCATAATGGTATTATAGTTAAAACAGACAGTAAGCCCATTGGTGAACTATATTCTAGGAAGGATACGAATAAAACTGTATATATAAATAGGAATAAGGGAGGAACATCAGTTGCATAGTGTGGTATGGGCTTCAAATGAATGAGATAGTATTTTTAAATAGAATTTTTTCCATCGGATCATTGGGAGGAGTCAACTCGTTACACGAAGGGAGTGGAAATGAAACTTGGTTGATTAACTAGGACTATCTTGAAGTTCAAATCTGAAATGACTGTGAATTCAAATTCTTTGTACTCCGAATCGAAAAACAAAACATTTTAAACTGAAACTGTACTATGTAAAAGTAACTGAAATAAAAACCAACAAAATAAGGCTGAAACTAGATCAAAAAGAAAAAAGAACTATCTAAAAATAAAGATCTTGTAGACCGGAATAAAAAACAAAACAATTTAAACTGCCATGTAAAGGCAAACTTACTCCGGAGTGAAATAAACAACAAAATAAGCCTGAACCAAGATCTGAAAGAACTATTTAAAAGCAAACCTCTTGTAGACCGAAATGAAATACAAAGCAATTCAAACTGAACTAACTGCAGGGACCGTATAAAGGCAACCCCATTGCAGAATGAAATAAAAAACCAAACGTAAAATACATCTAACTGAGAACTCAAACGACTGTTTAATAAAAGGATATCTAATTTTTTTTACAGTTTATAAGCTCCTTTCAAACTGATCCCAATATTTTAAAAAACTGGACAAGAATATTCGAAGTGAATAAATAAGTTACTTTGAGCTGGCAAACACAACTATCCTCATAAACATTAGAGGAGGCACGGCTTTATTGATTAATTAAATAAGAATCGTTCAAAAAAATACCGTGAGAAATAAAAAAAATTCTATAGGAAGGGTTGTTAAACTAGAAGAATAAATACACCAAGCCCGAATCAGAGTACAGGCTGCCAACAGGTGTAAAGCAAACATGGTGAGTTGGCAGGTGACTGGGTTCCCATATCAATCAGCCCAATAACTTCAACAATTAGCCATTCCAACAGGTATGTGTGTTTCAATTAGCAACCGCCATAACAGGTGTTCTGTGCAACGTTAATTTCATACATTTTATTTACCACACGTCCACACAGAAATGTTCAAACACAAGTTTACTGTACAATTACTTCAAAGAATCAACTTATCACGAAAAACGTTTTAAATACTGTATTATAAAGCAAACAAATCTATTCTAATACGGTGTTGAGAGAACAATTTTTAATTAATTGAGTGAAATTTACTAATGTTCCTGAAGAGAAAAAACTTATAACTTCATGTAATTGTATTACTACATTCAACACAATATAGTGTTGTTTTTGTACTATAAAGATCAATATGAGAATTTTTTAAGTGAAAACTTTTATAGCGACGCCTACAAAAACGTATTGGATGGACATAAACATACAATTTCACGACAGTATAATTTTCGTCAGGTTATGCTATGAGTCACCTCAAAAAGAATTTAATATAAACATATGAATTCATAAATCATCTGACTGTGCTATACGTTATGTTGTAAAACAACTGTTTTAATACGTAGGTTATGTTACATTATTTATTGAACATTGTTACCGGAAAAGGTTATTATTAGTGATGTAAGCCGGGAATATTCCCAGTGGGAAGGAAATTTATAAATTGGAATATTTCTAGGGAACGTCCCGAAGGCTTTACAAGTTTCTAAAATGAGGGAATTTGGGGGAATTTATAGAAAAAGCTCATTTAAATAGGGTTTAGTTGTCTTAAAACTGTCTGGAACCTTAATTGGTCTAAATGATCAATAACAAAGCCAAATAATAAAAAAATATTATGATATACAATGGCAAAAACTTCTATTTTAACAGTGATGAAAATTTTGAGAGCGGACTCGGTTGATTATGAGACCGAGACCCAAAACCAATTTCATTATAAGCTCAAAAACCCTGATGATATACGTTTTGAAGAATAATAAAGTTAGATAGCTAATTTATTAGTCGAAAATTATTAAAATTAATTTCTTTTTATGGTTGAATTGAAATGTTTCAAACCATTTCTTTTTTTCCTATTAGTGAAGATATCAACCCTAATTTAAATAATTGAAATTATTAAAAAGTAAATATTTTGGATTAAAGGTTTAATTTAATAAGTTAAAATGACCTATTAGTAATTAGGGAGTATTTTTCACTATTTTATAACAAATATACAAAAATTTGTATTAGGTTTAAAAACTTGATAAACTTTTTTTATATTAGAAAACATGATGGTGATCCAAAAAGCAATCATTTGGTAGTCAATAACATTTAAAGGTGAACGCAGACAGTTTACTGTTAAAATAAACAACAAGTATCAAAATTTTAAAATGTATGTGAAGGACTTAAGACAAATAATTTTTATTTTTTAAATTAACATTATAAATTGATTTATATCTTCATATTAATAGATTAGTTCCAAGGGATTAAAAAAACCTATGCATTTAAGAGAAAATCATAAGTTCCCATTAATTTCCGGGAATTTAGGAATTTTTGGAATATTCCTGGCAATATTCACGGGGAATTTTCCCCCAAGTATAAATTCCCAGGAATTTTACATCCTTGTTATTATTAAATAGTTTTTACGAATTAATAAATATATTATTTTATTAAAACTTTGATAGATCTCAATACAAATAATTCAATATAACGATAGTAATAAGTTATGTACTTTTAATCCAATGTTTTAAACGAAAACTATCTTAGGCGCGACTGATACTATGTTTAAGTAATTTCTCATCATTTTTAAAGTTCTTTCTTCTTCCTTCTTTAAATTTCTCAGTTTTTATTTTAAAAACACCTTTTCTTTCATAATACTGATTTCATTTTTTTTTTTTATAAAGAAAATCTCTATAAAACTACAAGCAAAATCTTTCCTAGCATCGCGTAGATACTCCTCGTCAAACCGACCGAGTGCCGGCGCCGGTTTATTTCAAGTAAGCAACCCGCCCCATGCGATTTCGTTATTTTCAACTGCTCACAGAACCAACACTATCTATAGACAGATCTAGGTCATAGGTTCCTAAACTGGAGAGTGCGCCCCCTTTGGGGGGGGGGGGGTGATAACAAGACAGGGGAGGCGCGAGACCAGTTGGAAAATAGTAAGATAAAAACTCAATTTAGTTAAAATTTGAGTACACAATTCAATAACATTTAAAACTAAATTTACGCCTCAGGTTTTTTATGTAGGTAATTTTATTGACCATGATTTATTTTCAGAAAATTTAAATAAAATGTTTGCATTTATAAAAGAAATATAAGTAAAGGTTGTGCAAATTTTGTAAACTTAAATTTAAATTAACATGACAGCTTGAAGAGAATAATAGTACTGCAACAGCGCCACAATGGACAAATCTTCATTTTGGATAAAACACTTAAAAGTGTGTCACAGGCACCTCTTCGATTACACTTGCCATTTTCAAGCACCTACTTGTGCGAAAAAAAAATTCAGCACTTGTTGCAATAAAAACAAAATATAGGAACAAACTTGATGTTGCTAATGACTTAGGTTGTGCCCTTACTAAAATACAATCTCAAATAGGCATGCTAGTGAAAAACAATGCAAGCTCATCCATCTCACTAACATATTTTCCTTTTATCAGTTAATATTTACCTTGCAAAATAAAACTTAAAATGTTATATCATGTTTCTTGTGAAAGCATGTATAAATAAATTGTTTTCAATATACATAATATTTGTTATTTTTCATATCGCCATACTATTTATTTATAGCATATAGTAAAAGCAGGCGTGGAAGGCTTTCATTTCAAGAAGAGGGGGCGTGGTACCAAAACGTTTGGGAGCCCCTGATCTAGGTGGTGTTGTCAGTACCAAGGGTTATGTTACTTTCCTAATCCAATGAAACACGAGGCGAAACCCCTGCAGCCAGGCACGTAATCTTGGCCACAACCGCAAAAATGATGAGAACCTGACACACGACACCGCTAGCTGCTTAGAATTTGGCCGCGAAGGAAATGGAGCCTCAAAGCCCATTCGCTTTCAAAGTTCAACAAGTATGAGTTCATACATTATCAATTAATTAACATTTACATATAATTTTTTCTAAAAATATAGATGCACACAATAAAAGAAGAAAATATTTGGATCGCCCTATTAACATTGTAAATCCGTTGAAGGGTGCATTTACGAGCATCATGTTATCAGAGAAAACTCTAGAGAAAACGAGAAATGTTTCAATTACTTCCGAATAAGACAAAGGGCTTTCTAAGAATTATCAGCATGACAGCTAAATCATGCACAGCGTCAGCGGCTCGTGTGTTAGCGTCCATATGATTCGGCGTTCTCCATAAAAGCAGCTGGTCGCAGCGGTTACGGCTCGTGTTACGTGCATATGATTCCACGTACGGCTACTTCTTCATCCTCTTACACTTTTACTTATCTTCACTTCTGTTATGAGGTTTTCATACATTTGACTACATTTTTTTTCATTCCGAACATTAAAATACTTTTCTTCGTTGACGCGTTTCAAAACTTCATTTTCAAAACTTTAGTACTTCTGTTTTAAAGGTTAGAGAATGGAATTATTCCGAAACACGTCAACAAAGAAACACGTTTTAATGTTAAGAAAGCCAGAAAAATGTACTGTGATGAATATTAATAGTTTAAATGATCTACTTTTTTTAATATAGCAGGGGCAAGGTAGATTAGAGTTTTCATGAGCATTTTCCATACAAAAATATTTTATTCGTAATAGCACCAACGGTTTCAACCGGACTGTAGGCTATTGCAGAACATTCGCCCCTACTTGTGCACAAAAAAAAGACCGAAGCAAAGAGGCCTTCATATTTTCGTAATGAAGTGGGTAGCCATTAACCAATATTAAAAAAAACGTTACGAACTTAAATCATTCAATTAATATTTTGTATTTGTTTTAAACTATTTTAAAGTGGAACATTTTGTTGTTAGTTATAAAATAACGTAAAGTAGTACAATTTAAACATAAACTCCGTTACTGTAACAGTTGAAGAGTACTTGAAATTGTGAAACACGCAACCTCGCTAGGCCGCACTCAGCCAGCTCCCATTACGTCACCCGAACATGAAACCGACACCTATCTCTCTTGTACAACGTCCGGAAGAACGTGTATCGATTCTGGGCAGTGTTAGATATCGCGAGCGCGCTCGCTTCGATAAGCACATCGTTAACCTCAAACCGAAACGAAACACAAACTTTTAACGCACTTCTCCGCCAGCGGGACTTATCTCGCCCGTAAATCTTACTTGCGTGCCTTTATAAACATCAGTTATCGTTAAATCAAGCGAAGCGTTGCTACCGAATTACACGTACAGACAAGGAAGAGTTAACCCTACAGGTTCCGTGTAAATGACGAACACCCTACACCACGGCTGAGAACAGGTTTACTTCAGGTTAGGGATGGTCGATCCAGTGACTGTAACGGATCGTTAATTTTAGCGACAGCGCCAGGCTTGGATCAGTGACTTTTACCGGTGACTTTAGTATCGGTAACAAGGGATACTGAGACAGTTCTGTATGTGCCAATAACAGGCAGGCATACCATACTCATGACGAAAGACAGTGCCGGTGACATTATTATTAGGAAGTTACTGCACCACATACACTGGGGTAGTAAATTATATAATCTTATATGAAACTACAAAAATAACAATTTATTTATAAGATAGGGTTTAATTACAAAATACAGTTTATTTATAGTACTGGAGGTTTGTATTAACAAAAAGGATTTTTCTGACCTTATCAAGACTTAACCGAGATCTTTTGTCATTTAAGATGTAACCTCTCTTAGAGAGTGTCGCTCGCAAGGTACGGATCTGGCCAGTCCACAAAAATGTTTCACTAGTTTGCATAAATTAGGATAATTATACGAGTTCTTTGCCCACCATTTCAATAGTCTTCACTTTTATCTAGAATAGGTTCCTCTAAGTAGCGACTCACTTCAACATTTGTCTTTTTCGGAAAGCTCATTTTATTTAAAAATAAACACATATGGAATTAAGAACAAACTATAGCGTCTACGGCGCACAACACTGTCACTGTCCTGAAATCTGAAACAAATCGCCCACTCACACATGACGTAAATGAGTAAAGCCAGTGACACCTTCAAATCAACCAATGACAGCCTCGGTAAAATATTAATAACTATACATACAGTGTCAGCGACATTTTACTCAATCATAACAGAGAAAACCCACTTCCCCTTCAGTCAACGACACTGCACGATGATCGGCGCCGTGAGCCGAGCGATTAGAGTAGATTCAGTGACAGCGACAAATAAACCAATGACAGCCTCGGTAAAATATTAGTAACTATACAGTGACAGCGACATTTTGCTCAATCATAACAGAGAAAACCCCCCTACCCCTTCAGTCAACGACACTGCACGATGATCGGCGCCGTGAGCCGAGCGATTAGAGTACTATAGATTCAGTGACAGCGAAAAATAAACCAATGGCAGCTGCGATAAAATATCAGTAACTTTCCAACCAATGACTGGAACTGGCATTTTCCATATTTCGTTACTGGTACCACCAGTGACAAAGTCACCGGGAGAGAAATATCTCCCCAGTGCCGAGGCCATAAATCATCAAAGGTTATGGTCAGTGTTGCAGAAGTGACGAGGATGAATATCTTCTTTTAAACTGCCGGGCTCAAAAATGATAGCAAACAACATATGGTTTACTGTGTGTGATTGTTTACTTTGTAATAAGTTTTAGAATATGTTTTATCAAATTACACTAAAGAGTCCTCTAGTTGTTTGGTATCATTTTGTTTGTAATTATGAGTAGAATCTACATTTGTTAACCATTTTTAGTTAAAATAAAAAGTTAGAGTTTTGACTGGAAGGGTCCACTAAATGGGCTAATCTACCACCTCAAAAATACGAGAGCTTAATTACAATTCATTGTGTTACTTTAGAATTCGAAGCGTATCATGTCTGCAATGAAATGTATGCAAACTTTCCGTCATTCCAGTGCTGATCATCTACTATGCTCAGTTGGAGACACGCCATTATCACGGTTCGTTGCTTTTGTGAATTACAATTTGGCTGTCAAAACTGTCAGATTTTGCCAGGTAGCTCGCTCGGCGCTGGGGAGACGGAATCGATGATCAATATGTTCTTTCGTTAAAAATTATTAATACACTCATCTTCACTTCTGTTAGGAATAATGACTCCATTTTCAAAACGTAAATAGTACAAAAGGTAGTTTAAAAAGAATATTATTCGAGTTTTGAAAATGGAGTCATTCCGAAACGCGTCAACAAAGGAAAATACTGTAATGTTAGGAGAAGCAGATAAATGTACTTAAATATATATATATATATATATATATATATATATATATATATATATATATATATATATATATATATCGTTCCTTAGTCCTAACTGATTCCATCTAATATTCTTACAAAGGAGTGTAATGGGTAGACACCTCTTTTTGGCCTCTTTTTTACAACAACAAAAAAAAACTAATTAATACTTGCATCGTGTAGCATCCTTTCTACTTTCACTGATTTTGCTATCAAATTAGGCAGAATAGGAAAATAAAATAAATTCCAACAGCATTTTTTTCAATATAAATATTAAATTCCTTCTATTAGCCTACACTCTCATGATATATATGTATATATATATTGTTCAAATATTCAACATTAATAAAATACTTTTTATTCATCAACTCAAGATCAAATATATTTTTTTAACTTGTAGTGGATGGCACTTGAAGTTAATACAGTTTTTCAAAGAATAATTCATTTATTAAATTTAATGACTTAATTTTTGTTTTATAAAGGAGAAATACTTTTAACAAAAGGGGCAAGGAATGCAATATAGGTATTTCGTCCCGTTTGACTTGAGATACCTGTAAGTTATTACATACGATTTCATAAAACAGCTGATTTTATGTTCCAGGTTATATTGGTAGAACAGCTATTTTAATGCATAGATTATATAACTTTTTTATGTTAATTGTAATTGTTTAATTAAAAGTAACTAAAAAAACATTTTTTTTTTTGTTGATCTAAGTAAGATCGACATCAAATTTTGTTTTACTTGTTTTTAGTATAGTACTGGTACTTTGGTTTATTTAATATGAGTGGATTGCTCATAGTTATAAGTTTGCAGTACGTTTATCTTTTAATTTGTACAGATCTTTCTCAAGCCTTTTCCTTTTTTCAAGCAGTTCTCCACTTTCCTCTATTCAATACACAAACATTTTTCTATTCAATACACAAACATTTTTACACTTTTGTAATTAATATAATCAGTGAAAATTGAAGCACATAATTTTTGCCAAGCACACGCGTTCTTATATTGTACGTGGAGGAAGGAACTGGTTCTATAGAAATAGGTAATAATTGTATAAACTCTCAGTACGCAACTCATTCTGCAAAGGAGTAAATTTAAATTACCTTTATTAACATCTTTCTCTAGATAATAAATCTATTAATTCGTATAATTATAGCGGTGTACGAGAAAGTAAAACAATAAATTAGACGAAGACGGGCGCTATCTGTCGGCAGGGAAGGAACTCTGTGCGAAGGTATTTCGGATGAGTCAAGGGCGGTCGTTCAACCTGGCTCCTCCTCCACCGGACCCGCTACCTGGATGGAGACTTGCTATATACTGTATGGTCGGTGCCGACGTCCGACGCTCTGTGCTCTGTCTAATCGTGCAAACTTTCCCACGTTCCACTGACGCGCATAACTGTTCAACTTGTTTTAAATATATCCTTCGCAAACAAGCATTGCCTGGTTAAAGATAGAATACACAGGAACGTAATCAAGGGGCAATCACCGGAATGTTTTAACGATAAAAAATATAGAAATGCCTATGAAAGATTATGTTTATATTTATTTGGAGCTATTATTGCTATTTTGGTTAAACTTACAATATTTATTTTTCAACTTTAGATGCCACTGGTTCAGGTGGAAGCTAGCATTTCTTGCGATGCAGTTATAGGCCTTTAATATTATTATTAAATATTAGGATATTATTTTAATTTTTGAAATGAAAACTTTTATAGCGACGCCAATATACACTTATTGGATGGTCATAAATATATACAATTCCACGTCCGTATAATTTACGTCAGATTAATAGCGTCAGTATAAATTCCATCACGTTACGCTATACGTCACCTCAAAGTAAATTAAATGATAACATATTATTTTATATATCAGTTGATTTTATGTTACAGGTTATGTTGTAAAACAACATGTTTTAGCATGTAGGTTATGTTACACTATTTATTGAACATTGTTAAGTAAAAGAGTTATTAATAAATAATTTTGATCAGTTAATAAATATATTTATTTATTTAAATTTTGATAAATCTCAATACAAATAATTCATTATAACGATAGTAATAAGTTATGTATTGTTAATCCAATTTTTGAAATAAAAACATTCTAGACGCGTCTGATAAAAAATTT
Organism: Prosapia bicincta; assembly: GCA_036971475.1. Taxonomy (NCBI): domain Eukaryota; kingdom Metazoa; phylum Arthropoda; class Insecta; order Hemiptera; family Cercopidae; genus Prosapia; species Prosapia bicincta. The sequence goes on from JBAIZL010000004.1 coordinate 213,100,937, forward strand.
TTAGGTAAGTTTAGGCAAAATTAATGTTTTTCTTAACACAAAATATCTGTTAGCGTGGCTGTAAAAGTTTACACTTCTGTCGGCAACCGAGTACCACAACCAATTTTTTAATTGATACTTTAAATATGTAAATATGTTAAATAAACGAACAGTCTAAAACCATATAATTTAATTGTGAAATTGTGTATGTAGTTATGACGTTATTTGTATTTAATACTGGCCTACTGAAAAAGATACCACAGGGGGGCCGGAAGGTCAAAAATTGTATTAACACTACTTTGGCAACCAAATTTTTACCATATTAGGTCGATGAAAACCCCATTTCATACAATTTTGTTTTATCTGTTACAATCTAACAAAACGTATATAGAAATATCTTCCAAACAGACCGTTTCGAGGCGCCATTATCAATATTTGGAACGTTATCCATTTTACAGTCTTAAGAACCAAATTTAACGAATTGAAAACCGCCGTTATCTTAAAAAATGTTTTACAAACACGTCAATTCAGTCTATCTACATTTATACAGTACCAGTCCGGTACGGATAGGATTATAATAGTTGACAAAGAAAGCGTCAACCGATTTTTATCATATTTGGTTTAGCTACTTAAAGATACATTATAAACAAGAAAAACTGTTAATATAAAATGTCGCCAAACTGAAACAGAGGTTGATTTTTTATAAAATACAAACATAACCTCAAATTCAACAAGTAATATAAAAAAATTAAGTGAATTCCTACTTCGGTCAACAAAGAGAAATTTTATTTTAGTAGCTTTTTATTAAATAATTACAATTATTATAAGTATGAATATACATATGACATATGAATCACAATATTAAATGACAAAATAGAAAGCGAAATTAATTATTAAAATTAATTATAAAATTAATGAATATTTGAAAAAAAAACTATTAAATGTCATTAACTATAAGTTTTGAAAAAATGTATTTAAATTTGAGTGGATGAATAAAAATATTAATTCAATAAAAGTAAAGTTAAATCGTATAAAAAATTAGCGATTGAAAATTTGAAAAAGATATATATATATATAAGGAGAGTGTAAACTAATACAAGGAATTGAAAACACACATGCAATGGATAATATACACTTTTATATTAATATTTGAGTGGCACAGAAACGTTTGTTTTTTTTATGTTTCGTGCCATGTTCGGGATTTGTGTTTTTTGAAGGACCCCACACGAAAATGTAGCTCTACTCGCCTTAATTCTGGGCTATTTACAAGTAATATTGCTCGTTTAACGGCACCGCTTTATAGGCTTTGCTGGCGACAAAGCCTTCAATGAACTCATTACCTGGATGAAGTACATCTTGTCTTATGAACATTTGTGTAGATAATTTATACCAATGTACACACACTAGAGAAGTAGACAGATTGTTGCGTACGATTACATGAGGACGTCTGAACGATGCCGTTTGTTTCCACCTTCATCAGCCTCGCTTTCCGAGGAGCCTAGTTCCGATGGATGCCTACATAACGGGAGCACTTCCTGTTAATTTATCTAAAATCTGGCAACATCGCTTTCCCTCGCCATTGTTGCTCTGTGCAATGTAAATTCGTATCACGACGCCATCAAGATTTCATTGAAACCCGATATGACGCTCGTGTTGCAAATTCTGATAATTTCCTTGTTTTGTTGTCAAGATGACAGAGCGTGTTCGGGTTTCTACGGAAAATAGACAATAGCTAAAAGGTTCCAGAAAAGTAGCCCGGATTTCTCCCTTCATGGAGAGAGCCTCTACATACGTGAAACTGGGAGCTAATTAATAACTTTTAAATGTCATTTTATACTACTTAAAATTATATTCCGTTTCACAAAGTTAGTGAATTAGGTTTGTTCTTAGGTGAAATTTATTTCAAATTTAAAAGTACCCGACTAACATTAAATTTAAGCAGATGAACTGAGTGGTAAGGCAATCGGATTACAAAGTTGTAGAAAATACAAGGCCTTAAAAATAAAACAAACTACAAGGCCGTTTCATTTGACAAACTACAATTCTATATATAGCCTAGGCTATAAATTGATTAATAAATAAATGTATATATATATATATATATATATATATATATATATATATATATATATATATATATGATGATGATGAATAGTTATTATCTGGAGTACATCCGTTTATTCTGCAGTGCATAAAATCGCAGTTCTGACGTTTCGCTAGAATCTCATCTACGATTGACGAGGTGAACCCAACAACAGTTGTTTCGCTCTTCAACTGTTGTTGGGTTCACATCGTAAATGCTAGATGGATTCTAACGACACATCGGGACTGAGATTTTTTGCACTGCAGAATAAAGGGATGTACTCCGGTAATAACTATTCATCATTGCCTATTATATAACTAAATAACTAAATAAATAAATATATATATATATATATATATATATATATATATATTGTGTGTGTGTATGTATATATATATATATATATATATATATATATATATATATATATATTACTGGAATATATACAGCGTTGAAGCGCCTGCTATGTTTATATGATCTTTTTTTCGTTTCCCTCAAGGAGAAGTCATGAAATTATCTCAGTGTTCCTCTGGGACACCCGGTATACTTACAATTTCCAACCATTATTTCGATTTTTTAATACTGGGTCTATAAATAACAGTGTCACATTTACCAGTGTGTCAGGAAATAGTTTGTAGAAAAGAAAAACGGCTAAACAGAACTATGGGGACGAGAAGTACTCAGTCTCTCTACCAAGAACAGTTTCGCCTAGCAAATGATGTATGCACCTAGTTATTCCTATACGAGATTCTGGCGAAACGTCGCAATTGCGTTTTTATGCACAACAAAATGAACGGATGTACTCCGGATATAAAATATTCATCATATTTTGCCATCCGTGAAGGAATACGTACTGGTTTTATATATGTGTAAAGCTCATATGAACATAGATTTAAACTCGTTGACCCCAGACCTATGTTTGTATGAGCTTTTTCTTTAGTTTCAGCTGAGAAACAATAAGTACTAAAACTTCAAAAATATTTAACTAAGTGAATACGTAATTACTTACTTGCTGACGCGTTTCAAAACATTCGTTCGTTCTTTTTACGAAGCTACCCTCTAGTAGTAGAGGGTTAGCTTCGTAAAAGGAACGAATGTTTTGAAACGCGTCAGAAAGCAAGCAATTACGTATTCACTTAGTTAAGTACTTTTTAATTATAGTTTAGTCAATGAATTCAAGATGATTACATCAAGCAACTTTAAGTACTAAAGGTTTCTCCGTTTCTCTTTGGGACACCTGTATATAGGCACCTGTGTTAAATAGGCACAAATGCTATTTAAAGTTCTTAATACTAGGTCTATAAATAAACATTGTCCCCTTTTTAACGCTTGTCAGGAAATAGTTTGAAGAAAAATACAAGTGGGGAAACAGAACTAGAACGAGAAATACCTGCCTTCTATATCTACAGTATGACAGTGTTGCGAAATCGTTTAAGAAGAACGTATGGACAGACTCATTTAACATGAGTATAAGCCGCAGCTAGATCAGATTATTTATATACACTTTGTAAGTTATATTGCTCAAATATGCGATCATCGCCAAATTCTCAATTAAGCCTTCTATGTACTGTATAGCCATTATTATTATCATCATCATCATCAAGTATCTCTACAAGCCGACACTCTACAAGCAGTGTCCCTTAGCCTGTAGTACAAGAGTTACCTTTAAACATTTATAAAATGAATGTAGAAGAAAAATAATATGCTTGATAGGAAAATGAAATACTCTTCAATGAGACATGCTCTTCAACGAAGGTAACAGAAAAGAATAATCACCCATCTCAGAAACCAGGGCATCATCTTGGGGGGAGGGGGTACGGCCTTAAGCGTCAGAGGCAACTTGGAAAATGTTTAAACGTGAACCTGAAATACTTATTTTATACTTTTTTGGCCTCTAAACTCACAAGATTCTTGGTGAACAGATTCTCTAGAACAATACACTCGTATACACATTTTTTATAAACTCTAAGCACATTTAGTAATCCAAACACAATAGCCAATAATTTCGTATCAATTAATATTGGAAATCATTAACGCATTTGCACCAAGTAAATTATATATAATATCTTCACAAATAATTACGGAATAGTTCAGCTTCATAGAAATATTAGTCAATACTACTTGTGTTTCCAATTGGTGGGAGTAAATTGTTACTATGGATCAATATTTTTGTTATAAAATTCATAGGATTGGATGACACATTCGCCCTGTGCTCTTTAGCTACGCCCATGTAATAAACCTCTTATGTTTTTATTTTAACAATTTTTAAATATAGCCTTCACTTGACATTAAATGTAATAAACAAAGTGAGGCAAATTTTAGGCATTTCCCAAACTTTGTGCTAAGCTTCATTACCTTCTGTGCATAAATATCTTTTACCGTTTTAGGCATGAATAGGTACGTCCTATTACTAACAAGCAAGAACTGTATTAAATTCCTTCTATTAGTTCACTCTCTCCTTATATATATTTTGTTCAAATTTGTAATCGTTAATAAAATACTTTTTATTCATTCACTCATGTACAAATATATATTTTTTTAAATATTAATTCAATTATTAATTTTAATAATTAATTTCGCTTTCTATTTTACCACTTTTTGTGATTTTGTCATACGTATACACATATTTTCATTAATTTCTAACTACTTAATACAAATAATAAAAACAAAAACATTTTAAATCAATTCCTACTTAGGTCACACAGAAAAGTATTATTTTAATTACTTCCTATTAAATAATTACAATTAATATAAATAAAGTAACATAACCTATACATTAAAACAGCTAACTGTATGAAGCAACTGTGGCGTAATGTTTATTTTTAAATAAATAAAACCTCTAAACCACAAATAACATTTATTTAAACCTTATGTACATTTCGATTGCTCAGCAATCAACTAGTTATATTTTTTAAATACCTCTGAAGATGATTGCTGAGCAATCGAAATGTACATAAGGTTTAAATAAATGTTATTTGTGGTTTAGAGGTTTTATTTATTGAAAAAAAAAAAAAAAAAAATTAAAACAGCTGTTCTATCACATAACCTGTAACATTAAATCAGCTGTTTTATGAGTTATCATTTTTTTAAGGCTTTTAAGCTAAATGGGATGAAATAACTATATTGAACACCCTGCCCTTCTGTGAAGAATAGTTTTTCTCCCAAATAAAACAAAAATTAATTCATTAGATTTAATTAAATAATTAATATTTGAAAAAATTGTATTAACATCAAATGTCACCCACTACAACTTTAAAAAAATGTATTTGAACTTGATTGGAAGAATAGAAAGTATTTTATTAACGATGGAAATTTTGAACAAGATATATGTAAGGAGAGTGTGGAGTAATATAAAGAATTGAAAAAAATAACTAAAATAATTTTTTTTTCTTTGTAAACCTAAGTAGGAATAGACTTTTACTTTTTGTTGTATAAGTTGTTAAGTAATTAAAATAGTTCAGGATAAAAACTGATTTAATAAGTTCCCTATCAAAAAGCCATATTATTCAAGAAAGACCATAAAATAAAAACATACTTAAAATCATGCAGAATTAAACAAACATTAATTAGTCAATTACAAGAATTTTGCAATTTCAGTGTAATTGGCAATTAAAAAAAAAATGCTAAAAAAAGATGATGACACTTTTAAAAAATATTTTCACACAATAGAATGTTTCCAAAACAATTATTTCGCATTGTTTGAAAATAACAAAGGCAAAGAGAGCCGGTGTTATCGACTATGGCGGAAGTTGGCATGCGCGTGACGAGACACGAAAACAGGCGAATTAAATACTGTTTAAAAAGTGGGTCAGAGTATGGAAACGATGAGAAGGCTTTAGAAGGCTGTGTTTTGGGTGGTAATGTAAATACGGGAAGGGGAACTGCCGACTGGACGGTTTCCTGTGCTACGCCCGCTTTCTAAACGCGTCAACACACGCTTTCTCACAGCCATCATTATAAACTTCTACACAACCATAGATGCATTTCCAATTATGAAACGTAACTATGACATTCAAGTAAATAAATCCGCGTACAAACTGACAAAAAGAGGTGTTTTCAGAGTCCAGTGTAAGACGATCATTTTATCACTTCTTGTGGTTTATGCTTAAAGCAATTTACCTTACAGAAAAACTTTAAAAGTTGCTGAAAGATTAAGCGAAATATCAAACATAATAAAGATTGTTTTGAATAAATAGCCTACATTTTATAATAGGTATCAAAAATCGATAAAATGCAACATGGCTGATTTTTATAAAATATTGTTTAACGCAAATTTATAATAATTGCATTTAATTTGTATCAATTAATACTAAATTAATTACACTCTACTACTCTTTAAGTCCTTTCTGCAGTATTTTATTACAGATATTAGCAGAACAACCCTGTTCAACGAGGGAGGCATTCAGAATTTTATCCGGTGGCTCAAAAGCGTGTAACAAACCAACCAGAGGAAAGGATTCTGCTAGTTATGAAGAAGGTACTGGAGTAGGAAGTTCCCTACCCCTCCTCCTGAAACATTGATTAAAGGAGGGGTAGGTACGCTTTTATAATACTAAAATATTATAGCCTAACAACACATAGGGTGAGAAGGACGTTGAAACGACCTTGGACATTAGCATCAACACACTGGTGTGGGAGTGACGTTGAAACGATCTTGGACATTAGCACCAACACACTGGTGTGGGAGTGACGTTGACACGACCTTGGACATTAGCACCAACACACTGGGGTAGAAGGGACGTTGAAAAGACCTCGGACATTAGCACCAATACCCTGGGATAG